>VXBA01005703.1:0-27506 GCA_013399895.1 Serilophus lunatus | reverse complement strand
TCCTTCCCTTCCTTCCCTTCCTTCCCTTCCTTCCCTTCCTTCCCTTTCTGATTCATTTAAATTCATCTGGAAAAACTGCTTTGTAGAGCTGTACTTCATAGGCAGCAAGTTCTTTAGCACTTTAGGCCAGTGTCATCTGGAAGCTCCAGCCTGTTTTCATCAAACTGGCAAATACTGTATAACCAAGCACAGATACATACTTACCATCCAAACCTTGACTGAACCTGGGGGTATTGTCATCTCTGTGGTATTCGGAGTATGATTTTGCCTTATTAAAGCTGAAGACTTTAAGACAAACTGATAGTGATTCAATTTAATATTTGGGGTAAGACTTGGCATTGTAACTTTTCTATTTGTATAAATTAATAGGCAAATGGAAAGGCTGCCTGTGCATAAACTGGATTTACTACATGTATAGTTTAGATGCTGGCACTTGGAGAATGGAATTCATTAGGCAGCAATTGTTTCAGTCAGTTTTTCAGACTGATTCTCCATTAAGGAAGATCTTTAGAAAGGCTGGTAGGCAAGAAAAAAAGTCAGACTTTTAGGTCTGTACATTCAAGCATGTTGTGTTGGAAGTGGGAAAGTATAAACAATTGGAAATAGTCAGCTTGAGATATAATTGTGGTGCAGTCACAACAATGACACATCAAGCAGCGCATCCAGCAGTACAGACCTCAGTAATTTAACCTGTTTTTGTGGTCAGTATTCCTGTCCTTGCTGAACTCGCTGCTGAGGACAGTTTGCATCTAGTAATACATACATACATATGTATTTATATGTTGTCAAGAAAAGAAGAAAGGTAAATTATTAGAGAACTCATATGGGAGGAGAGCAGGCCGTCTCTGTAAGGATTTGGGACTTTTCAAATAAAAAACAAAGTAAAGCTTGAAGAAAAACTACAGGAGGAAAAAAAAGCATGTAATAAATTACCATACTGGGTTTTGATTTAGTATTTAAACTGCTTTTCTTTTGATACTGATGCTCACTTTCAAGAAAGCTGTTTCTTTTCTAATCACTGCTGTCATTGTTTCCAGAAGGAAAGGAAAACTGAGCTTAATTTATGCTTAGTGTTAATCTAGAGGCATATAAGGAAAAGGGACTTATATGAATCTGCTGTAAGATTATTAGTGCATGAATATCTAGAAACATGTGTGAAAATCTACAGGAAGCTCCCCTTATTTTGAAATTTAGTTTGAATATGAAAGACCCTGAGCTAAATCTTCTACACTAACATGGGGCGCTGATTTTTAGCATTTGATACTGCCATGCTTTAGCTAGCCAATCACTTACATTCTATACAAAGATAACGTGTCTCAAAAAACCTATTTTTTTAATCTTACTAAAGTGGGACATGGTATAATTTTATTTCAGTGCGGTCTTATCTACATTCCAACAGAGCTCTGAGAATTTCTTCATGCCGTGTTAGTGTGTTTCAGTACATTTTAATAGCGTCTTAATAAATGTATACCCCAGAATGACTTTTCAAGAACCATAAAATTAATAATTTGTAAGCTTAAATTGGAAAAAAATAGTATACGGAGTAAGGTGTGTGATTTCTCAACAGAGCTCTGAAAGTATGCAGGTGTCTGGTGTCACCAGGACATTAAGGCTGAAAAGCACAGGGATTTCTTTCTTCAAAAAAGTCACAAAGCAACCGATAAGGTTTTCTAAGCTGCTCGCTCGGATTGTTGTAGGTATGTATATGCAGTCAGGACTGACACAGCTGAATGAGTATCCAACACTAGTTCAGTGGTGCATGTCGACTCCCAGGAGGTGCAAATGTCAACTTCACAAAGTAGTTTGTGAGAAAGTTGGAGTCAAATGCAATTATTTGTGCCCAGGACAGCTGACACCAGGGGCAGCTACTTTTTTGGTGGATTTCTGCTGTGAAACTTCAAGGCCAAACCTTGTTGGGTTCTTTTCACACTTCTTGATGGACTTCATTTGCACGGCGTTCTATATTCCCAGCTCTGTGGACTATGTGGAGAATCAATACATGAATGAATTGTTAATGGCCTTCGCTTCCATTCTGAAGCCAGTTCAGGGATCGCTGTGTTCAAGTAGTGTTTGGACATGGTCTGTTGTTTCGTTAAGCAAACTGTCTTAATGATGTAGACCCACGTTCTGCATCTGTAATTCTGGAGTGACTTCCTTGGTTGAGTGACAATTCTGTAGATTTTCCATTTATACCTGTAAGGGTAATTTTATCAGCAGATGCAGAAGATTATAAAGATTTTTTTTCTCTCTACTTTCAAAATAATTAAAATGGAATGAGTTTAAATAAAAACACTTGACACGTAAGGACTAATATAAAAGGCAGTATTAAAGCATGTGTTGAGCAAGGAATCTAGAAAAAGATGAACCTAAAAGAAAGATGTTTTAGTTCTATTAGCTGGAAGCTACAAATTCCAGTTTGGATGAATTCAGCCTGTAAATAAATTTGCTCACAGTGACAAGAACTAAATATTGACCCAAACTGTAGCATGTGTGGTAGACTCCTTGTTGGCTGATAGGAATAATTGTTTTAAAATCTAGAGATTGTTCTTATCAGTGCTTGTGGAAGTCATTTGAAAGCTGTGATTTTAATATAAGGATCAGTTAACAAAAATGTGCAGTTTGTTCACAGAAAGGCAAATGTGTGCTTTCTTGAAGTGAGGTCTACATGCTAATCAAATCAGTTTTGTAGATACCGTTCTGCTCACGGAGGAAATATATTTTCTGATGGAAGGCATTCAGTTTGGGGTTTGACATGTTGCCACAGACATTTTGATTTATCAAGTACCAAAAGTGACACATTCTGGGGCATTTGTGTCTAAGGTCCATCAGGCTGGACAGCTGTGGGAATGAGTATTTGATAGCATTGTACAAGAAGTTACTTTTTTCCAATCAGAGGTTTGAATGGTAAGGCAGGTACTCTTCATTAGGACAAGTTAAATTACCTCAGGTATTTTAATATAGTTCTACAAGGGATGAAGCTGGTTCTGAATTTATTTGGTAGCTGTTTCCCTGGAGACAATCTGTGTGAGCCGACTAAATTCTCAGAACACATGCTAATAAATAAATAAATAATTTCATAATTAATGGGGCTGACTGACGTTGGCCTGGCTGCCACATGCTCCCTTCCTATGAAATGATGATTTACAGTTCTTGCAGATGGTGAGAATTTGTTTCAGGGGCTCTTCAAGTGACACTAGATATTGTAAATGATTTATAATGCTGTGGCTGTGATTATTTATTGAAAATCCAAATGCACAGAAGAGGGATTACAAAATTATTTGTATTACACAGCTAAAAATAAATTTAAAATCAGGGATTGTTTTAGGATAAATACTACAGAGTTTTTTTTCTTCAGAGGTGCCTGGTAGTTGAGGCTACTGCACTAACATTAGAATTATTATTGTGTTGGAATATAAATTGAAGGATGATTTATAATAGCGTGTGTTTATTTATACTGACAAATGCCAAGAGACGACGGGACTGATTCTTTTTCCATCTCTACTTTGTGAATCAGGAATTCACAAAAGAAAGCACAGCTGTTAGTCTCTGCTTGCTTCCATCTTTTGCGTTAAATAATTTGAGGATTAAACAAACAGAAGAATTGCTCAATCAGTAGTTTAGGGAGTCTGTCACCTTCCCTACCTGCCCTCTAGGAACTAATGGCCTCGGCCTTCATTGCCAGAGTTTAGATTGACAGTATCTCCATGCTAATGAAGACTGTGGCTTTACATGTGATATGGACACACAGAAAATATTATAATGAGGGGTTTCTATTAGGTTGTCTTTTCATGGGAATAACTATGCACACATTTACACACAGAATACTCAGCTCTGTGTAGAGGATTTACAATGAGTGGCATTTTGAGTGACTAAGGCCCAACTTCAGTTACAGTAGCCTGATTGCCTGGGGTACTTTTATAATCATCTAAGGGAGCAGACACCACAATCATTCCAATCTGAACTTAACCTCAAGCACTTGAAATCACTATTAGGATAAGGCCCTTATTCTTTTTTCACTATGAAGAGTGTAAAGGAAATATTATCTTCATCAGTAATATTCCTGTGTGCCATCATCCTACATGTGCAGAATGGAGGTACTACATCCATATCACAAATTAAAACACAGTTAACCACTGTTCCACGTTTTGCCTGGACAAAATCAATGAAAAATGATAACCGTAATATAAATGTTAACTCTCTTCTTATGAAAGGAAGGAATACTATTTTTCTGATGGTTTTGTTTGTACTGAAGACTGTGCCTTAGGACATGATTACAATTTTCCATTTGACTCTGGTTTTATGAATTAAACAAAGCAGAGCAGAAACAAAACAAAGAGAAAACCTTGATAGACTGATAACACAGATGTGTAGAGCTATAAATCACTGAGGACAGGATGGAAACTCTTTAAACCTACAGTGTAAAATCTATTATATTTACATTTAAGTGACTTTTTAAACTCTTCCCTTCTTTTCTATAATGCACATTTATCACTGTAGAAGAAAAAGCAATCAAGATTTATTATGTTTGTTAGAAACATATTAATTTATATTGAAAGCAGAGCTTTTATTCCACCTCGAATGGGTGTTTATTCATTAAATTTGTATCACTAGGCAGACACTTCAAGAGGTGAATCAATTTTTTTACACAATAACAGACAGGGCAGTTTCTATGATGGAGCTCTTGTTGAAGTACTGTAAATAATATTAACATTATATCTAGAAAATTGTTTTGAATGTATCTTTTGCAATATAATCAATATGTGGATCGGTCAATGAATTTCAAGGCATAATAATTTTTCTTTTTTTTTAAATTTTTCTTAGTACTGCATGTCCAATAACCATAATCAAAGTCTTTGTGACTTTCATATAATTTAATTATATTCACAATAAGGAAACACATATGCAGGGCTGTGTTAATCAAAGAGGAACTATAACTTCTAATGTCTTTGGAACTTGTGTTTCAGGTTATGATAATAGTTAAGTTTATAGTTTAGTTTTGGTTTTTAGTTGTTCTGATTTGAAACAACTTGAATTACAAAAATGTTGATTTTTTTAAAAAATCTTTTACCTTGCAGTTTATATTGTGTCTCTGGAGATGCACTGCTTCTCTATCAACAGAAAAAGTTACATCTGTGGGAAATCTGACATTTTTAAGAGGTAGGATTGCTTTCAGATACAACAAGCATAAAATATTAGCATCTACTGAGGCTTTATGTTTGAATCATTTTAAAGCAAAATGCTAAGATAGAAAACATTGGTTTTCCTCTGTTTTGCAGTGGAAAAAACCCTGATACTATATTCTTTAAAAAGAAAAATAGTAAATCAGTCAAACAAAATTTACAGATTTGCTGTAAAAGTTCACAATATATCTTTACTGGGTAGTAAAAGCCATGAACCCGACAGAGATATCCTTCTTATGACATGTGATCATTTCCCCTCTCCCTCCCAAACTATCTTGTTATGCTTTGCCAGCAATAAATCTCTCATCTTTACTGTAAGACAAAACTATACTATCAACTTTTCTCATTATATTTCCTCTGTTCAAATGCTTCTAAACCCCTTTTCTCTTACCTGTTTCCCAATTAACATATCTATTTTATCTCAGACATAATCTTCTCTGCTTGGATTACCTTTAAAAATTGTTCTTTTTTCTTTCAGTTTAGGAGAAGAATGCATATATTGCTGAAAGACTGGCAATATGAGCTTGTTTAATAAAACATGTTGTCTTTTTGAGACACTGTCATACCTATCTATAACAACCCTGTTAATACTAACATTGCATTCCTACAGAATGCTTCAGTACTGCAAAAAATTTAAGAGTGAAGTAATGTTTTGTTTAGTTAAGTGTTTCCTATTGGAAACCAATTTTGTGGAAAGTCTTACATATTCTGATATTAATGGGGAAAAACAAAAGGATAGTGTTGAGAACAGGATCTAAGGTTGGGTCCAGCCTCTGGATATTGTTTCCCATAAGCAGATTTTAAACTGCTTCCAATTCTCATCTTCTGTGGCTGTTAAATTGCATTCAACTAAAAATTTAATTCTGCTTATTCAGGTAATGTATTTTTTTTAATATAGACTTTATATTAAGTTAGAGGAACATGTTAGAACAAGTAGAAGAATAAGCTTTTTATTTAATCGTGATCATGAGAAAGCACTTCTCAATATATTACCTTTTCTACAATAGGGTCTATACAATGACCATTTGGATTGTGTCTCATTTCAGATTAATTTCAAACTCACAGGCATGGTTACATTTAGTCATATATTATGGCGATGTAGGGTTCTACAAGTTCCCAGAATCCTGTGAGAATAGTGATGGGACATCGTCAGGGCAGGTATAAACACTATTTCATCACGATCTATTTCTATTTTCAAAAATGCTTGACAGTGTTCATCCTCAAATGATCTTTAACAAAAAAATCCCAGAGAACTGAGGATAAAGTTAGTTACTTTGAAAGATGGAAAGGGACTTTTACAAGAGCATGTAGTGATCAAACAAAGGAGGGGAGCTTTAAAGTGGCAGAAGGCAGGTTTAGATTAGATATTGGGAAGAAATTCTGAGCAGTGAAATGCTGGAACAGGTTGCCCAAAGAAGCTGTGGATATCCCACCCCTAGGGGTGTTCAAGGCAAGGTTGGATGGAGCCCTTAGCAACCTGGGCTAGTGGAAGGTGTCTCTGCCCACAGCAGTGCAGTTGAATCTAAATGACCATTGGTACCTTCCAATCCAAACACTTCTATGACTATGACTGCATGTAACCGAGTGTTATAAAAAAAAAAAAGGTGATAGAAAATGATGTTATCAAGACAGAGAAGAGTTACTGCTGGAGGCACATAATTACATGGTCTGAGAGCTGAGCTAGAGGGAGTTACCAGCAGAGATACAGATGAGGCTCTGAAGATTGTGCTTTAGATTCTAAACACAAAATGCTTTTTTATTGTGAAGAGTCCCATTATTGAATGATAGGGTAATAAAATGGCAGATGAAATTCAAAATTGATAAATACAAAGCAATATTCCAGTGGAAAAGTAGTTTTAAATTTATAAACAATGGTAAGCTCTAAATAATCTATTCCTATCCAAGATGAAGTGGTAGTATGTTTGAAAATTCTGTAAAAGCATCAGCTCATAAGCAAACAGAATTTTAAAAACCTTATCTGAGGAACTGATAGTGAAACAGAAACCAACAGTTCCCCTATAGATGCACATGAGATAACACCACTTGAATATTGAGCATCTCTATGAAGTCTATATTTTGAAAAATGAAAGTTAAAAGTCTATAGAAAGAATTATAAGTCTTATTGAAGTGTGGAGTTGCTTTCCCACAGGGAGAACTTATTTATACTAAGACACTTCATCCTGAAATAAAGAAAGTCAATCATGGTAGGAAAAACAATATGTTTCTCAAACATGAGTGTTAAAAAAAGAGTGACAGTAAGATGGTCACAATCCAAGTAGAAAGTACATCAAATAAAACAACATATTTAAAACAAACAACTACTTATAAAACAACCATTTAGTTTAAAACAATTGAAGTACTTCTTCACACCGGAGTGGCATTAAATTATACAATATGTTTTGAGTGCCCAAACTTTACATGTGTTCAAAAACCACCTGAAAAACAAGAAAGCATTCTCATCATATATGATATAAAAGAAAAAAAAAAAAACAAAAAAAAAGGAAATACATATTTTGAAAGGTGGGCAGATTTTCTGAAATAAATTTAACTGATATTTTTCTTTCCATCTTTAGCCATCAACTCTAGACTGTTAAAGTTAGGACACAAGACCACACGGACCTTTGTTCTAATCTTGTTTTGTTGTTTGCACCTCATGAAATGCAAATAAATGTTTTTTACCATTTTACCTTGAAAGCCTCTCTCAGAAAGTAGAGATAATTGGTGATCCTGGACATCAAATATGAATAATGACTAAGAAAATAACGTGAAAATCTTTGGCAATTTCCTGGTAAATATATCATTTGAATCCTACTGTTTCCCTGTTTCTAAACTTTCTCAAAGTATTTCTGAGTTTTCTGTTTCCCTTTTTCTTGCATATAAATTATTCTACATCACATTTCTGAATTTAAATGTATTTTGCCATTATTGCTGCCTGAAATAGATCTCGTAAAACAAAGGAAGAGAGAACACTGTGATCCCTGACACCTCAAACTCAGAAAACACATTTTGATCTGTCTTTCCAGCACAATTGTCTGTAATATGATTTCAGAAGAGATACAAAACTGAGAGCTGTTTTCTGCTTACAGGTATGAGCAATGTTGCTTTCAGGATGGGAAATCGCCTAACTGGAAAACAGATCTGAAATAGTTTCACTGACCATTGCTTACTCAATTTTGGCAGATGACTGATTTTTTTCCTTTTCTGTTTCACCTTAACTTTCATGGACTTTTTTCTTCCTAAACATTACTGACTTCTACCTTAAATACTCCATTATACTCTAGTTTCAGAAGTCAAAGAAGTCAATGACTGCTGGAGGTGTCCAGAGCTGTTTAAAAGTTATTCAAATACTGGCAAGATTAAATCCACAGGGAGAAATAAAGATCATTTTTGCCATAAGATATTTTCTCAGCTTTCCCTACTGAACTATGAATTTTTGAATCTTGCATGACAAAATAAGTTCTTGTTCAATACTTAAATCTTGCCCAGACATGTTTCTTTGAACTGAGTGTCTGAATTAGAACTTGAACATCTTTTTCATTAGGTGAAAAGGTCACTTCAATAGGAAGCACTTTCAGTAGCAAACCTAATAGGCAGGAAGAAGGATTTTGTAGTTACACTGCATTTCTTCATATCAAAAGGTTATGGAGTCAGAGACACTGCCTGCCAAAACTCCTGGAGTTAGTATTCTTCATTTGTCCTTTACTTTGATTGACACATGTTGGCAAGTCTATAAATAAATAATTGAGGTTCTTTGCAAGGTTCATTTGCTGTTAAGACCAATCTATGCCTTGCCAGAGTGTTTGAGTGGAAGGTTGCTTTCCATTTGAATTACTCTGAGCTATATAAATGTATTGATAAGAACTTTCTCTGGACTGCTGTCCTGAAGCATAACACCTCTGTTCTGCATCTCAAAGAACAATAAATGATGGGAAAAGTGTCTTTTGTGCAAAATACTTCAAGTACTCTTGATGCATTATTTATATGGGCTAATCTTTCTAAATCAAAATATTGAAGCTGCTAGTAGTGCACCCTAAAATCTATATCAATTTACCTTCACTTAATGTTTTTAGCTTAAGACTTTTATGAACACAGAGATTGCTGATGAGGCAAAATTTGAGGTATTTATTTTTTAAGATGCATGAATTGCTTACAAACATATTTTTTATTATGCTGTTAAGGGTCATGCTTAGAAAGTTCTAAACGTGATTTACACAGAAATGAACAATCATGTTAATTCACTCATTTAAAACTTGTTCAGCAAAAGACAGTTTTCAGCAGGAAGATGAAAATTATATACAATGAGCCTAATTGCCATTAGCTTCTTAACCCTTTCATTGCAACTCATGTTACTGGAAGTGCACTCAGGCTTTTAGTACATTTTCTTCCAGGTTTTCTGGTAGCATCAAATCAAATAATTAATGAAGGAGATCAGTATTTTGCTTGGCAGGATCTGGAACCTGTCTTTTCATCTTCTATTATTAGTAGTTTGTGTGTCCCATTTTCCAGCTGATGGTCTGTCAGATCTTTTTACACTGTAGAAGCCTACATATCACTTAATAGATCTACAGATCTAAGGGAAATATATAAACAGATAAATTCACGTAAGTTTTTTACTTTTTATTTTATTGTTCTACCTTTAATCTTTTGAGGACACAACAAGCTGTGCCACATGGACACAAGATACGTGTATAAAATAACTCTAATTTTCTCCTAAAATTTTAACAGAAGGCACACATCTTTCATTTGCTCTTGAAATAGTTGGCATTAGTATATTTGTGCTGTGTCCATTACTGAAGCAAAGGCTGAAGTATGTTTTGGATTAGGATTTACTGTTTTAGAATTAGAAAGGGTACATATTTGATTAAGGGGAAATTATATGAAACTGCATTTTGCTGGCATCTGTTGACTTCATGGGGTTATTATGTGTTTCTCTATTGAAGCTGTTGTAGGTACAGTGCTCAGTGCTTCCTCACCACTCTATATGCATAGCCAGTTATGCTGGCTGAGGCAACAAAGTAGGAGGAGAGCAGGAATGTATCTCCATCCACTCCTCAATCAGTATTTCTTTGCCTGGGACTTGGAATATAAAAGACTCTGCAAACCCCATATATAATAAGCATGTGTTTCAGGGCAAGTACGAAAATAATATACAGTTATCTCTTCTCTTGATTATTGCAATCCTGTCAACTTCCATTTGCTTTTTTTATAGTTGTAACTTTGTGTATGTATACATCTACACATATTTAAATAAGCCCTTAAATTTTTGCCATGCAGAATTTCTTCTCCGGGGCAGTTCTCACTCTCCTTTTATATTGTAAAATTTACACTTTAATTAACACTGCTAAGAGAAACACTACATTGTCTTGTAATGAAGAAAGGGTTATTCATAGGAACAATTTAATTTCTCATTTACTAAAGCTGAATAACCCCTGTCTGAGTGTTCTTTCAGTGTTTAAATATTTCTCCTTTTTGATGAACTCCTTGATCGCAAGTGATTTACAAATTGCTAAAATTGTTAAAAGGCATTTTCACTCAAGTATGGACATTCCAAGAATAACCACTTTTGAAGGAAGAAAACACAAGAAATGGAAAACATAGAAGAGTGAAAAATGATAGTAAATCTATCTGTCATTTCTCCATTTATGCCTTCAGTTATTCAGGTTTATTTTATGGTGGACAAGGATTTGATGTCACCTAATCTTGTCACCATAACTTTAGCTGAGCAGATATCTGAACAGAGCAGAAAACAAGATAATCCTTAGGCAGCTTCTCTTCAGGGCTGTGTAGATGTTCCTGACACTGGAAAAAAAGTGCTACAGTTGGGCTGTGCTCTCCTCCAACTTTCTGCTCTTCTAGGGACTCTGTATGTTTATCGTTAAAACACCTTTTAAATTAAGTTTTATTATTAAATAACATAGAATTCAGAAATGACCTGCATTTGCCACATTTTTCATAATGTTTTAAGACTGAGATACTCCTACAGAGTACACAAACATTCCTTTCTTAATATCTGTTGTTGGATAAGTGCACAATGTTGTCCTGTAACTTCACATCTTGAGTGAGTTTATCACTAAACTCTGAACCATCATTGCTAATATTCTCCATGAACAAAAGGGAAGTGTTGATAAGTATCTGTGCTCCTCAGAATTTGCACATCAATATTGTTCAAAATTAAAAATCACTTGACTACGCAGTGTATTCCTGATAAACAGAGCAAAGTCTAACATTGTAATATGTCACAAGCAAATATTCTGGAAACAAATAGATGATCAAACAAAAAACGATTTAAAAAATTTACCCATCCACCTCCTCTCCCTCACCCCAAAGCTTCCTACAGCAGGATCAAATACTCTGAAAAAGGTGTCAATAAGCTGTCCAACTTTTTTCCCCAGAAGTAGGAAATAAGTACAAATTGATAAATCTAGATATTTAGATATGGTATAAAGATGATATATAGTATAAAATGATAGTATAAAATGATAGTATATAAATGACATTATTATTACTACTACTACTCCTCTGGCGTACTACTGACATTTCTAAACATGGTGAAGACAAGATCATCATATGCTCACCAGGAAAGGATAATGAAACATATAATTCTTTTTCATCCTTCATACACTCAGCCTGTTGACATGGAAAGCCTTTAATGAATATCCCAAGAGACTCTGCCTTCTCCCCTGAGCAGACATATTGTCTCATGGGGCTTTCCAGTGTTTCTACTTGGGCACTGTAATTCTGTGTTACTCTCACTTTGGGTTTAAATCTTACATTCAGCATCAAGAATGCTTTAAATTCCGGGACAAATTACATCTTTATCAGGGACATAAACATAAACCCATAACAATTAGTACCTATTTTATCACTTTATTATCCCTTTGAAGTATGGAGTTACATTTGATGCTGTTGTTAGAGCATTGTGTAATGATGTATAAGGAAAAGATACAGACTCATGTGTGAGCTAAAATGTATACTCCAGTAAATAAATAAGCTGGCTGTTGAAACATAGGAAATACTAGAAAACTTGAAGTATTTTTCTCCTTCCATTATAAAATATATCAATTTAGCTTTATATTACATAAAGTCTTCAATTTAAAGAAGAAAAAGAACCCTCACAGCACTTTTTTTGTGTTTTTTTCCCCTACTATAGATGTAACTAAATATGAAAGCTAAGTGTTTGATAAAAATCTAGTTGTTATTTAACACATAAAAAGCTCTGAACTAAAGCACTCTACAGGTGCTTTAATCAATATTTTAAGGTGGGCTGTGATGAAATGAAAGTGAGTATTCAGTTTGATCTGTCCCTGCACATTCAAGAAATACTCTTACCAGTACCCATTCTTTGTAAGAAGAAAGAAAAAAAAAAAAAAAGCAAGCTGATTTATGTCTCAGATTTGATCTTCAGGGAAAAAGCCCCAATATTGAATACACAGTAGATTAGGTTGTTTATACCAGATAATTTATTACAGAAGGGTGCAAGTAAGTCAATAAATACACCATTCTGTCAGAATCACAGATGTAAAATAAGTGAAAAGTAGATGTCAGGGACACCTGTAAGAAATATTCCACGTACGTTACTATAAAGAAGCACAATAAAATGGTTTCATATATGTACCTTCTATGAGATTCAGAGTAGAAATTCATGGAGACAGATTTTCTGGCATGAAAAGTCGTCTCTGTTCCACAATCCTGACAGCAAGTGGGAAAATTCCCTTAAAAAGCCCAGAAAAGTTCTAATACTCAAAACTCTTCATTTCTCTGTTCAGTTTTTCAGTTAATTTAGTGCCTTTGGAAATTACACAGAAGTTTTGACTGATGATGTGGCATTAAACTGTGTTTTAAGTGCCAACAGAAGATGCAGCAACATCATTATCTTGAATTAAAGTGCAAGAAGAGCATTCTACTGGGAGCATTATGGTTCCTACAGGAAAGAAATAATTCACGAGTACTCTTCATGAAATTAGCTTTTTACCTCAGTTCTAGAATAAATGAAAAAATTGTCTTCAGAATCCGTCCTAAATCAGTAGAAAGCTGCCCCTCCTAAATCTCAATAACTGTCTAGGGTAATCTTCAACAGCTCGGTGCTGTTAAGAGTTTGTGCTAATGGTTATAATGTAAAATACTCTAACCTAGAGTTTATTGCTACTTATCTAACATGTGCTTGAAATGGGGTGACACAGTAATGAGTTGATACAAATTACTTTTATAACTTTCACACTGCTTCTAGTCAGAGCCAAGCAATCTAAAAAAAGAGCTATTGTCTGCTTTTTTGATATAGTCTGAACATGTTCCATTTGATTGAATATGACTGTTTGTTAAAATAGTAAAAGTTACACATAATTACTTTTTTTACCAAAATAATTATTATTTTTTTGCTGATAACAGCAAAGCAGACTTCTGGAAGGTGCATGAGCATTTACTATTATAACATAGCCTAACTATCAAAATAATTTGCAGCTCTATGCATTAGCTAATGCCAGTTGGAGTGACTTTACATAAGGCACATCACTTCAAAATTAAAGAGTATACTTGCAGAAACTCTGTACTTCCTAACACAGTAAAGCACTGTCATAAGCGCAGCAATGCTATGTGCTTGGTGCCTCCTTCATTTAAATAACTTGGAAAGAAGATTACAAGGTGCAAAGAGCATTATCTGAAAGCAGATGCTGTACATGACAAGCCCTTTAGACTGTTGTTTTTGCAAAAAAAAATTTGACAGACAAGCAAGTTTTACATATGCAAAGTCACTGTAAAAGAAACACAAGATTACTCAGTTTGGCAGACTTGTAAAATTTGCTATTTGTTCCAGATTTGAGTGAATAATTTTCACAGAATGATTTATTTAGTGTATTTAGCTGCTTTCTCTTTTTACAGATCAGACGGTAATTTCCCACTAAATTACTTTTTTTTTTTTTCCTTGAACTCTTGTTTTAACTTGTATGAGTTGATTTCAAGAATGTTTCTTCTGCTATTTGATACCTTTCAAACTGTGTGAGGTACTGGATGAGAAAAAATACGAGAAGAGACTGTGTTGAAGATTGACGTTATGTGCAAGCACTTCCAGAGTGAATCTTCTGATCATCAGATAATCATTTCATATCTATGAAGAATTTTTCCTTTGTAGAAATATGATCATGCAATCTTTGTACTGTTTTCATACAGGGTCATAGGACATCCTGTGGATGAACAATAACACCAATTTTTGTAAAATTATTTCACTGAGAGGTCATTAGAACCTTAAATACTTGCAAACTTTTAAAACGTGTTCTGGGAACAAATTCATTGCTAAGTTGGAAGAGGCAACACGCAAAGTAAAAGAAGCTGCAATTTGCAATGTGTTTGATCAGTGCTTAAAGAATTAGTTCAGTCAAGATTTATCCACACCGTATGGGCTTTCAGAGGCTATAAAGGATACTGGATCACTTTGGTGATTGCTCACTTCAAGTTAATTTCCCAGTTCCACATGCTTGCGTCTATCCTTCAACCAGCCAACTGGAAGAATAGGAAGGAATTAGGCCTCTCTGCAGAGGACATGGGATAATAAAAAAGCTCATGCAACTGGAGCCCTCCTCCTGCCACTTTTTCTGGACACATTATCAAAGTGAATTTGCAGTTTCTAAGCATACCTAAAGTTGAGAATTGTGTTTGGAAGGCAGAGCTTTATGGCATGGATAGATGGCAGGTTTGTCAATAGGCTTTGGGTTTTGACAGGATGTGGGAAAATTAACAATGAAAATATGACCTCCAGTGCCCAAGATAAACCTTTCTCAGTAGTTCTAGAGTTATGGGTGAACATATGCAAATTGCAGATCCTTCTTATCAGATAATACATTCCAATCTTGAATTCATTGCTCAGTATTTCTGAGTATTTTCATTCAACACTGCTGTCTCAGCAATGGTTTATTAAATCTCATTCAACCATTTCCCTGTGTAGTCTCTTCAAATGCTTGATAACCCTTTCAGTGAAGATACTGTTTTCTAATATCCAATCTAAACCTCCCCTGGGATAAAGATGTCATTTCCTCTTGACTTGTTACTTGGGAGAAGAGGCTGACCCCCAACTCATTTCAGGTCGTTGTAGAGACCAGTAAGATCCTCCATGAGCCTTTTCTCCAGACTAAACACCTCAAGCTCCCTCAGCCTCTCCTTGTCAGACTTTTGCCCCAGAGCCTTCACCTGCTCCATTCTTTGGATGGTGAGGTTGTGTACAATGAAGCCTGTCGCAGTAGGGACGAGAAGGACATACTGGGTTGCTAGACAAAATGGCTCAAAATGGCTACTTTATTGCTGTAGCATTTGGTATTATACTATTACAGAAGGCAGCGTGTTCTTTTCTCATTGGACAGAAAGTTGTTTTCCACTGCTGTGATTGGAGGATTATAAAATGTAACCAGAAGGCTTACTCATCTCTTGTTACATTGTTTTGCAACAAAGTTTACTTCATACATTATCAACAACAGGCAGTCTGCTAGCAATGGCAGCTCTTCCAAACATGGCTCACTGCTACATAGTGTTAGGTGCTTTTACTTACCAAAGGTGTGCAGAGATTCACAGTGACCCACTATTTTAAGGGTATACTCAAATACTATCAAAATAAATTTCATCAATCAATGCCAGGCTGCTGACAGACTCGCTGTCAACTCTTGACAGAAGCCTACCCAAAAGCACTCTCAGATAGGCAAGATTTTGATCACATCTGCTTGACTTTGAGTTACTAGGCAATCCATTAGGAGCTAGAAAAACAAAGGAGAAATAGGTAAATTAGATTATAACGATCTGTAGCACTCCCAGGGAAGAGTAGAGGAGGTGAGCCACTATGCACCATGTCCAGGGGTCAGTTTGCCATCCAGGACCTGATGAGTTGACTGGTTTGAGTGGTGCCTTGTTCCCCATGTGAACGGTGCCAATAGTCTTGTTTTGTGTGAATGTCAAGTGTCTGGGTGTCCTAGTACAGAAGTCTTGGAATAAAGCACCCAGCCTTAGTAACTTCTGGATTTTAGCAATTTTAACAAGCACATACTAACACAGCTTTACAGCAGTGTGTAAGATACATTGCTTTATGCTAGCTTTATATTTACATCTCATCTTAAGAACTAATAAGTGATACAGGGTTTATACTGACTAATTTCTTTGATGGTGCAGAAGATTGAAACTTAATAGCTTGAAATACCATAGCTAATTTTAGTTCAAAGACTTTCATTTTTTAAGTGTGGTAGTTGATTTTTTTTTTTCCTATTCAAAGTAGAAGAAAGCAGGCAACAGTTTCTGTGAGAATAAAATAATGAAACAAGAAAATGGCTCACAGGAAAAATTTTTAAGACACTTTTATCTGAACTGATACTGACTCTTATAAATTTTTTAGCAAAACTGTCTTTCAGAAAACAGAGCAAAAATATAATCCTCCAAACAAAATAAAAAAGAAATCTCAAAACAGTTTTTACTCTTTATGCCTTTAGTAGTTCACAGGGAAATACAAAATATTTTTCCCGTGTTTCTTGCTCTATGTGGCATATGTGCCTTTTAGCTCCGTAATTTTCTTCCACAGCATCTTTTTCCCTCTCTGCGATTTAATGACTCCCAATTTCTTTTGTCGTTCCATCTGGTTCATTCCATTTTCGTGAGACATTATTCCTTTTAGACACATGGTAAGTAAAAACACCATGCCTAATTTTTTGACTGTATGTAGCAATTCTAAGAATCAATTGTTCAACAGTTTTGTTAGCGAAAAATAGGATGACTCTCCTTCAAAGAGGACAATAGCTAACAAATTAGAGAAATAGTGTAGCTCAGCTATTGAAGAGTTTGGTCTTTGTGTATTTGTGTTAACAGCAAAAATGTTAGGTTCAGGAATCACTGAAGAAATTCTCATTGTTTGTAAAAACCTTCTCAAATCTTATATCCCTGATGTAGAGAGCATCCAGAAGACAGAATATTCCTTTTTTATGGCCTCCTGTGACCATCAGTCAGTCAAAATGTGAGAACTTATCTTTAATGCTTTTTTGGAGACTTGCTGCTATATCTGTTTAGGCAGTTTTGTGCTTGTTAAATATGTTTCCTATTTCTGCTTGGTTCTTTAAAATAATTTAATAAATCACCTCAAACAGTAGTTGAACCATCCACATCCTTGGGCCTGGCCCAAAATTATGATGTTAGAGGAGAAGAATAATGGTTATCTTGTGTCAGAGTTGTCCAATAGTTCTTGCTTCAGCTACCTAATTATATATAAAAGGAGTCTAATGGTTCTTTACATCTGTCCTAAATGACAAGTGACTGTTAACACCCACTGCTGTCAGCAATGCATAACAATTTTCATAACCTATCCATAGCATTAAATATTTAATCAGGACTATAATAAATAAGTTATGCACGCAGGTCCATGTGCAGTCATTCACACTGAAAAATAAGGGAGACCAAATAGACTTTTAGAGTAATTTGATGTTAAAGGGAAAACTAGTAAAATTAGGAGCCAAAAGCAATCAAAAAAACCTGAAATGAAGTCATAGTGACTCGTAATAGGAGACTTCTTAGTTGAAACTTAAGGGCTTTTTCCATGTTTTGATTACACCTGAAAACTTTGCATAACTTTTAGACTAGTATGTATCTGCTTCAGTCACTAAGCATTGAACAATTCATTTACTTATAGTTTAGAGGAAGCATATCAACAATGGCTTGAGATCATTTGTTCATATTTATTACACCCATATTCATACAAACATTATTTTTTTACCGTTATTCACTCTCGTTTTTCATTGCTGAATCTGAAAAATATATTTTAATCCTTCCAATCTCCAGATTACAAAGTTTCAAAATGGGAACGACACTCACAGAAATACATTCATAAGGGGTCTATTTGGTCATTTTGTGCCTGCATTGAGTGTAGTGTTAAGAATACAGAATTGTGTCCACAGTCATAAAATGTACAGATTTTGAACTAGATTTTCAGCCCAAAGCTGGTTGCCTCCATGATGCAGGACCAACATATTTGGATTTATTAGCCTGCCTTGCTTGTACGTCTACCTCTGTATTTAGTCTTAATTTTCCTTAGCACTGCTGCCTACCTAAAGATGATTGTCAGTAAAGAGCTGAGGATAATACAGGTGACCTCGAAGAAGAAAGTTACATTTATTTATTCAGTCTAGTCAATATGTTATACCAGGCCTTCCTTGAAACCTGCAGTGGACAGTCTACTCATTATTTCTATGGCGTCTCATCTGTCAACTAATCCAATAAATAATTTTTATTCATTTTGCACCAAATACTCCTGAACACGAATTCATCATAGCATGTAACCACTTATTTGATTCTTAACTGTGTAATGTATAGCTACTGAAATTGCTACCTAAACACAGGCTTACCTTGAGACTTTAAAAAAATTTCCATATAACCTTAAAAGATATTGTGGCCCTGGGAGTCTCCCTTTATTATGTTTTTAAGTGATTTCAGAATTGGATAGTACATATAGCAGCTGTGCAAGATGAGGAAATGATCAGATTTCTAGTCTCTGTGCTGTCACTGAGCAAGTGTAGTCAGAAAACTTTTAAAATTTCTGAATTTCATGCCTAAGTTACCTGACTTGGGACATAGATGACATCTCTGTAAACAGAGCCGATGTTCATTGGCATTGAATAGAAGATGCACCTGATGAGTTCAGTGTTCAAATTCTGCATGTATCCTGGGAAATTATTTGCTCTTACTGATACTCGTTACAAAAATAAAGAAATGCTAGTATGATATTTATTAAAACCCCTCCTTTAGTACTAAGTTACCATATATCTGTGGATATATGTTCATTCCTGAAGTTTGGAATTTTACATGACATAGTGCAAATAATATTGTGATTACGTTTTATGACAAATATTGATCACTACTTCTTTTGAAGCATAGCTTGAGGTTATGATTTGAAAACAGGATAGACATTTCTGTTTCATTTATTGCTATGTAGCTGTAGTATTCATGCTTGGCATAATCATCTCTGCTATTGCTTCTGGAAAAAACATTAGCAAAAGGTCGACTGTGAATTTTTTTTACATTTCTCCTTCCTTTAACTATTGGCCACACACACTGAAAATCCCACACTTAACTGTGTATGGATCTGTTCTGGCAAGTAGTCTTAGGTGGTTATTAAAATTTCAAGCAACGTGAGACAAGCAACATGGACAGGCAGTTATTCTGAAAGTGTCTCTTTGATTCACCAGGCTAGTTTTTGGCAATTCTGTATCTGGGGGAGTAAATATGGTTAAAATAACTGCTTTGCAGTCAACCATGTGATTTAGTGACAATTGTAGTGAGTATCTGCTGGTTGCAAGTGAGGGAAACCAAGAAGGAAAGAACAGAACTCCCACCTGATGTTCTGATGGTCCACAGGGGATCAGCAAACAGCAGCATGGGGTCCTCAGGTGGTGGAAGGAATATTGAGTGAGGAATGGCTGAGGACTTTAGGTTTGCCTAGTTTGAAGAAAAGGAGGTTTGAGAGGAGACCTCATTGCTCTCTGGAGCTTCCTGACGAGGAGGTGTGGGGAGAGGGAGATGCTGAGTCCTTCTCCTTGGTGTCTAGTGATAGGACTCATGGGAACAATTCCATATTGCGCCAGAGGAGGTTTACACTTGACATTAGGAAGCATTTCTTTAACAAGACATTGGTCAAACACTGGAAGAGACTCCCTAGAGAGGTGACTGATGCCCCAAGACTGTCAGTGTTTAAGAGACATTTAGACAATGCACTTAACAATACCCTTTAACTTTTGCTTACCCTTGGATTGATCAGGCAGTTGGACTGGATGATCCTTGTAGGTCCCTTCCAACTGAAATATTTTTAGTCTAGTCTAGTCTAGTCTAGTCTATTCACCTTATTCTAAAATTGAAATGACAGAAATTGATATAATAAATTGGTAATTTAACACGTTTGAAAGAAAGATGGCTACACAATTACAAAGCTCTTATCAACAGCTGATGTGTGAAAACTCCTCTTTGCTTGGAATGTGCATTTAAAAAGACCTTTAAAGGCCACTACCAGTGTACTACCAGTTTTTAATACTTTTTAATATTGCCTCAACAGATTTCTTTTGTCAGCTTCTTGATAGTTGAATAAACTTTTAAATTAAGCTTTATCTTAACAGTTTTGTTGGACTCTTTCCTAAGAGACCTAAAGGAGAGGCTCATTTTGAACTTATTTTGAGAAAGCTAGAAGTCATTTCCTCAAAGGACTTGCTTTTTGACACTAAGTATTTAGAAGACAAAGAGATGATCTAAATCTCCAACAAACTAATGTCACAGCTTTACTTTCAGTCAGATTTCTACCATCAATAGCATTAAAGGGTATTTGCAGATCCTTAGTGTTGTAGGTCTAATTAGCCAAGTTAAATGAAAATATGAACCTCTGTGGGATCATAGGTTATTAGATTATCTTTTCAATATTGACAAGACTTACTCCTAGAAGGATTTTTCCTTAAGCAACTCCCTTAACTGTTGTTATCCTGTAGCCTCTGGGTTTCAGAACTAAAGATGATTACAGCAAATGAATCCCAATAATGGAAGAATACCAGAGGCTGTGAGTTTTTGATTAAGTAAAAGATTTGTCTTAGCCCAACTGCTTTTTGTTGTCCACATTCTAAGCAGGAAAAAGGGAGAAGAAAAAGCATACATATGTTTTAACTTGGATAGAAAAATTTAGTCATTGCAAATGCATGATGTTTTCAAAAGAATAAAAGCAATGACAGATAAGAATAAGAATAAAAGAATAGAAGAATGAAAGCAAGATAGATAAGCATCATAAAAAATGGGGTAAAATCAGAAAAAAAAGAAAAGCTAGTTTTCATGATTGAATAAAGCTTCTTGCTCAATAGCAGGAAGAAGCAATTTCTGGTGTTTCTTTGCCATTGTATTTGTTGGATTTCTTCCATCTCTCTAGCAGAAACTAACAAACAAATAAGTAAAAAAGACTTTTTGTAAGGGCTAATATACCTTGCTTGGAAGATAGGAGACTCAAGATATTTTTCTTTATATAATTTTTCTTTTGTTGTGAAAATTATACTCAAGAAAAAGGAAGCTTAGATTTTAGACACTATCCTTTATATGACCTAATGGGCCTATAAACTTTTTAAATATATTGTCAAATAACGTGTCCCTACACACTCAAAAATTCATATAGCATTTTTTTTTTCACATTCCTGTTACTTATAATCAAGTTCTGGCTCCCTTGAATTACCTATAGAAATACATTTTTGATATCAGAATGTCTACATCATCTTAATTGCTTTGTATTTTCTTCAGCTTCTGAAAAAACCCTCTGATATGTGAGTTATACATGTTTGCATTTGGATTTTGTAAAAGGATTAGAAATATTTTAACAACATTTAGCACTCCAAAAGCAATAGTAATCATGTTATTGCTGCATGATTAATATTTGTATTTATGTTAATAAAAATCAACAGTATAGAAAGTCTCTATGGGAAAGAACAATGCATCTGTCAACTTTAATCATATTTGAGCAACTCTGAAGTCATTGCAATTTCACGGCTGCATCTATGATGATCTCAAAGGTTTGAGAGTGAAACTCAGATAGTTTCAGAGTGTGCCTAAATTTTTATTAACTTGTGTTTTTTCCTGACTCTTATAGTGAAAGTCCAAAAGTATTTCTTTTTTTGGATTTATGCTTTTCAAAGGATGACATTATTTCTCGAACTTTTATTGAGTATTGTAGGAAAAGGACCTATACATCTTACATGAAAATATTTGGAAAATTTTCTTTTCTTGTTTAAAACATTCAAAGGGAAGAAAATAAAATACTACAGTGTGGTGGTTTTACCACTAAAGGGGGCACAGCAGTGATGAAAGACTAAATAGAGATGCAACAGCAAACACAGGTTTATTTTTCTAGGGCACTAAAGATCTTATAGAACCCACTAGGCACTAAACTACGTACACACAATGTAACACTCGACAATGTTACGCAATAAACACAAAAAACCCCAAACTGCTCCTCTAAGCCAGCTGACTGGCTGAGAAGCAGGGGAAGGAAGGGGAAGCCGCCTCACAGATGGTATTCCCCTGGCCCTCAAAGCCCCTGGAAGATAAAGAAGGTGAAAAGCACCCCCCCTCAAGGACATCCACGGGGGAAAGCTATCACTTGCGGTTTGTTGAGTGGTCTTAGGGTGCTACCACTGGAGCTTCAATGGTGCCGCGCTGCTGCCTGTGCTGATGGAGGAGAGTGGAAGCAAGCTGCGCGGTCTGGGAGCCAGGAGAGGGGGAATCACACTGTTTTCAGCTCAGGAGGAAGCCAAAAGAGAGTGGGGACTTCCGTGTCCATGCTTTTTATGCCCTGGAAGCCCCGTGGGAATTTGATGGTTTCATCCCGGCCAGGCTGTCCCCCTATTGGCCGATGGTGTTGGGCTCTGACCTCTTCCGAGACCTCGGCACTTTGAGCAAGATGGCTGTTCCAGCCAAAATGCCATGTGCTCGTGGCCTAGAGCCTGGCAGCCGCCACCAGCCACGGGGCCACCAGCACCACCCGTGCTGCACTCACCGCCCATAGGACCCCCAGGAGGGACCCCTGAGGCAGCAGCGGCACTCACGGCTATCTGGAGTGGCTGTTGTCACTGTGCAGCCACCGCCAGCACAACGCCAGCACAGGGCACTCACCGCCGCCCCAGGGACTCCGCGGTAGGTGGGGACAGGGATGACATCAGTGGCCACCACTCTCAGTGGACAGCCAGAGCAACAGCCATGGCCACCCACTGGGAGAAGGGCCAGCGCCAGCAGCTGCAGCCTAGTAGCACCAAGATCACACACCGCCCAGAGCTCTCCTTGTGCAGCTGCCAGTGAGGGAGGGTGGTGGGCAGTCCGGGGCTGCCAGTGCGGGCAACCACAGAGCATCTTTGCAGAGAAACAGTGGGAGTGGCTCCATGCACTCCGCTCCACGGTCAGCCGAGAGGTGCCGCGCTGTCCTGTGGCCCCCGCAAGGCACTGAGCAAGATTGGGCACTGCTGCCCGCTCCAGCCTGGAGCACTCGCGGGTGGCAAGGGAAACCCTGCGTGTGCCACCTGCAGCCTGCTGCTGCCGGGTCCCCTGTTTGGCTGGGGAGGACAGGCAGGAGAAGCTCTGCAGATTTCCCAGACTTCAGCTTTCCCTCAGGTTTCTAAAAAAACTGGTTTTATCTCTTAATAATCAAAACATTTCCCCCCTTTCCCCCAAAAACCCCATTTCCAAACCCATAACGTACAGTCTTCTTATTATTTATCAATCCTTAAAATCTCTATTTCTGTTCACAGGGACTCATGACCAGGAAACTACTGAGTATAGTTATGTTCCGAAATTCCAAAATGAGATAGAAAACTTTTCTCTCTACCTATAAAATATGTAGCCTTGAAATATGAATAGCCATTTATAGGTAACTCACACTCTCGGACTTGATGTAAAGAACTAATAACTTAAAATTCACCAGTGTTGAAATGTGATGATTTCATTTATCAGTTTGCCATAATAGGTGAAATGATTATTTTTTAGTACACATAAATGCCCTATTTGTGAACCTAAGAGAAGTATAAGTGTACTAAAATAACCCTGAAAAGTCATAATTTCATGTTACAACCTTAAAACCATGCAGTTCCTTTTGCCTATGTAGGACTGAATTGGAAGTATAACATCAACGGTAAAATAGTAGCAAATGCCATTCTTTAGTTCACACAACAGTCTGTGTATTCTGAGGGAGCTGCACACAAGCGGCTCTATGCTTCTGCTCTTTCCTTGAAGCCATTATCGTGTCGTATCTGGTATATTGTATTTAACATATACCAAGGTAGGGAGACAAGATTTAAATTTGTTCTGCTTCCTGCTGTGTGTTAAAGTGCTGTGAAGTTAAATAAATAAATAAATAAATAAGTGTACGATTCAAAAGCATTAAAAGTGAGATATTCTTACTGATTCACCAAAACTGCAAATTCCTGTGTTATGTAGGGGAGGCACTTGAAAAAGTGCTTTAAAAATAGAGCTAAAATGAGTCAGACTTTCTTTGTTTGCTGTGACTTAAAGGAAACAATATTGCTTTTTCTGTGGAGCATTTACATTTGAAAATTTGATTATTGCAATGCATAGCATTGCTAGTGTAGACTATTGTTCAGGGGCCTTATGCTACAATGACCACTCATGTTTAAGGCATTTTATTAGGCACATTCCAGTTGAAATCAGTAGGTGCAATGAGAGACTCAAAAATTATGCACATTTGAAGAGCTACATATGTTTTTATTTTGTGAACAAAAATACTTCCTAGTAGAAGTATCTTTTGACATGGAAAATTGACTGAACCTCATTGTTGAAAGAATAGAAAAAGAACAGTATTTTCTGGACACAGAAATATTATTTATGTCACAAATGTTCTAAAACAGATTTAAATTTACATGGAATAGAGCACAGTATACTTCTGCTGACAGAAAAGATAACAAGATATTTTTAAAAATAATCTTGTTTATCTTCAAACATTTTAATGTTAGACTAAGACCTGATGGCCCATGAGAACATATGAAGTTGCAGGAAGACAACTGATCTTAAACCAGTTCTGCTCATGCCTGTTTTCTGTTTGTGCACACATCTTTCCGTGCATGTACATTTAGCTTTTAATATGCTTCAATTAATTCATTAACATCCTGCGCTTGAGAAGTATTTACTTTGATGTCTGAATAATGAAATCTGAGGCTTCATGTTTATTACACTGATGTAGCTAAGCTGAAAATACAGTGTTCCATAGGAGTCGTTAGGACTTTGTGTTTATAAAATGGAATCAGCGGGAAAAGTAAAAATGCTAAAAAAAAAAAAAAAAAAAAAACCCAAATCCAAACCAAACCATCAAAAATTAAATTAAATATATTCAATGAAGGTGTAAAGGAGTCACTCATTATACAGGCATTCAATGGGATAGCTTCTCTTACTGAGTCTGTCTAGGTTACGAGGAATTACCTAAAGAGAAGAGATTATTGCAGTGTCTAGCAAGGCTTACTGCCAGCTGCCCCCCTTGTATGGGTTTTAAGCATACTCTAAAACGTGGATAGACCCTAAAGGCTGCTAATAGGATGTATAAAGCAAGCAGCATCTTTGGCATAGGCTGAATAACATCTGTGAGTTATTACACTGTAGGATTCCTTGTCTTTTTCCACTAGAGAGAATTGATATTCTGGGGAGAGGGCTAAAAAAACCCACCTGCTGAAGTCTTGTGTTGATTAGTGTCTGTGGAAGTAAATACGTGGATATCTTCCCCTTTGTTTCTCAGGTATTTCACTGAATGGATTTTGAGTGCTTTTTTATTTCCATGACAGATTTTGCTGGTGTATTTCCTGAAGTCAGTGAATCCTTTTGTTTTCATTTTTATCCTGTTTGCCCACAGAGCTGATAGACGTGGTCTTTATGCTGTTATGCTGCTGCACTGCATTGCATTTATCATCAAGAAGGCTGCATGAGGCCAGGTATCTAATTATCAATATTAGAAGGGCACAAGTTGAAGGAGAAAGGGAATACGGTTTCTGATGAGGTCAGTTTGTTGGTAATATTTAATGTTCTTCAGGCAGCCTTGCACTAATCCATGGGAGAAAATCCCATATACTTCTAAGAGAAAGGTAAGTAGAGACTTGTCAGGGTACATATTCATGATGTTGACTAAAATAGCATTGTTTTTTTCCATACTTGACTAGAAGACAATACCTGATTACTAAACAAACAGCAAAATGTTGGTCTTTTAATGTGGTATTATGGCTAGTTCACTTCCTTTCTTTAAAATTCCAGCACATTTTTCCAGTAATGTGTTCAGACTTCATTGTGTCATGTTGTGTTGCCATTTTGTGTTGTTCATTTCAGGCTTTTAAGGGAAAAAAGGGTAATGGTTTCCAGTAATTTGCATTTGTGCCTAGCTGCGTGTTTATGCTTTGGAAATTGCTATTTTACGTCTCAGTCTAAATGAGAAATGATGCTGATAAAAGCTTACTGTAAAAATAAAAAAACCCCACCTTTATAAGTTATGCTTATGTTAAAAAAGCTTTTAAAATATATGAATAGGTCATAAACAAATAAAAAAGGAAAGCCCACCAAACAATTTTTAGGATCTGCTTTACAAAAACATTTCACAGATTTGTACCTTAAAATTAGACTTTTTTTATTTTTTAGTCCTATCACCAAGTGCTCAAAACTCACAATCTGTGTAATGTTTTCTGTCTCTTTTTGCATGCATGTGCGTGCTGTGTGTAAGGAGTAGGGGATGTGGCAAAGCAAATAATGAAGGCAACATTGAAAGTAGCAGATTTCAGCTATGAACATACAGATTCCTACATTACTTTTGAAAAATGTGGATATATGGCACTCCTGCTTCAAATTCCTTTATACCAGTTGCAGCTCTACAGAACTTGCTGCCCAGGTTTGATGGACAAATTATTGTTTAATAAATTATGGATACAGAGGTATTAAAGAAATAAGAATTTATGATGAGGTAAGAAAAAAATTAACTTAAAAATATTAAAATATCAAAAAAAACCCTGAAGAGAGCCCAATAGCCACCCCCCAAAAACCGATCCACCAACATCCCCACCCACACCAGTTCCACAAATGAACAAACAACAAAAAAACTTAATTCCCCGTTTCAATGTGCGAAAGTGCAGTTAATCGGAGGTAGATGGCAGGGGGCGCTGCTGGCCGTGGGGGGCGGCAGCGATGGTGGATGGAAGATAGGCTCCTGTAGTATTTGACTGGCTAATGTCTGGAACCACCACCAGAGAATAAAAGACTACCAGCAGTGCACGTGGTGACCTCCAAGATTGCGGAAGAGCACGGGTGCTGACACCAATCGTTCTCACAGTGGGTTCCCAGGCCAGAAGAGGAGCGAGGCCAGTGAGTCTTCTCCTTAAATATTCTTCCAAATCTCCGCCCTGGGTGACTCCTCCAGTCCACTCCAAAAAAGGCAATCTCGCTCCTCGCTGACTCCCATAGGTCTTTCCTGTGCCGTCCCTACCCCAGCTGTGCGCCAGCCTCGCCTCTGGATTCCACCTTCAGAGCCCTGCCAGGGACTGAAGCACCGTGGCGCCGTCACATGTCGCTATCATGCTGCTCCTGAAGCCGGCATCCGCGGCTGCACCAGCGTGGGCGGCACGGGGGGAGCTGCCGTGCCACTGCCAGCGGCCCACGGGCCGGAGCAGGCCCGCCCACCCACCGCACGCCCCGTGTGTCCCCAGTCCGGGATGGGCTCTCGCATAGCTGTGCCGGCATCCCTGCAGTCCCAGAGCCCACAGTGGCAGCATGCCATGCCGCAGGTCCCACCAGGCCCCGCCAGGAGCACCCCTGGTTCTCTGGCGCACC
>VXBA01005702.1:1002288-1047691 GCA_013399895.1 Serilophus lunatus | reverse complement strand
TGGTCCCTCCTGCTTTGGGAAGTGCAAAACATGCTTAATATGCGAAGGCAGCAACTGGAATGGGGTAACCTGAATAAGAGAAGCCCTCTGCTTTTCAGGTTTTTAATTCCTGCATGATTAATGCTTTCATAAAGTAGAAGGTGGCAGCTCTGTTGACATTTTTTTAGGAGGAAACAGTGAATGAAGGCTGAGGTTAAAAAAACCAAATGTTTTTAAAGAGCAAATGAAGGTTCCTAAACAATCTCCAACCATTAAAAAGCCCAGAAGCTGGTGTATTGAAGTAACTAAGCAACAGGGCAGTAGTACACTAACAAAAAGCAAGTACAGCAGAATGTGGATGAATAGCAGCCAAACCAGGACTGTACACAAGACTGAAAGAAAAAAAGAATAAGATGGGAAAAAAAGAGGATGAGGGGAATGAGGGGAAACATATACTTTTGAGATGCTCTGATTTCTGTGCAGATCCCTCACTCCAGGCAGGTGTCTCAGTGCATTTCTCACACAACATCCTCACTTTGGTTCCATAGGGTGGACAGTCCTTCTGGCTACAGCACCTTCAGCACTACAGCAGGCAACGCTGGGAAGAACAACTGAAAAAACTAACCCAGATTAGAGAAAGAAACCTTTGTAACCCTAACCCAGATGTTGTGGAAGGTGCTCAGCTCCACCAGCTGCAGCCACGTGACATGTGCACAGGATGCTGAACAGGAAAGTGAGTTGAGCAGCTCTTTCAAAGCCCGTGTCAGGATGAGTCACCACTTCAAAAGTCACAGGTGATGTCTGCGCATGCACATGACCTTCTTTCTTCTCTTCAGTGGAGAATGCACCTATCAGGACAAGCAGCTCTGGCTGCTGATGAAGATGCACAGTCTCATTTGAGTGCTGGCCTCTGAAAGCTTCCTGGAGCAGAGGCACAGCCTGCAGACATTTTGGGGAGAAACCTGTGACACCTGCCACTTGTGCAGGGGACATGATGACACCAAACTCAACTGAAAAAATCTACAGTTGGAATTACTTGGAACCTCTTTCGGTTTGTGGCTGCAAAGACTTCACATGGTGAGTGGCTTTTCAAGGTGCTGAATGTGATGGTTGCTCTGTGGTGAAACATATTTTATCTATAAAGAGATCCTGTACTTCCTTGGAAGATAACATTTACTGGAAATACAGCTACTAATCATTATTATGTCCATTATTATTCTGGAGATAATGACAATTAAACATCTTTATATCATCTGAGGTTTCTACCCTAAACTCCCTTTTTATATTTTTCCTTTTTTATTCAGCTTATCAGTATTAACTGTTCTCATGTTGTTACAACATGGTGATGCTTTACCTTCCATATTCCAACCTTTCCTTTTTATTTCTATCCTCCCTCAAGTCATTTTCAGTGCTAAGAATGTCACTTCTTGAAGATGACAGCTATGTCTACTAGTCAGTAATAACAATACACAAGTGCTATGAACAAGTAAATAATAACCCTGGTGAATAATGGCCTCACCAAAAACATAAATGCAGCTCATAAAGTAGCTGAATTCCTTTCTCTTGTGCTTCCTATTCCAAACATTCTAAAATAATGTTTTGCAAGACTTCTGTGGCCAAATGACTGACTTGGCTGACCTTCACAAAATGCTCAACCTAAGTTTTGCAGTAAATACAATCTGCTAATACCTCTGCTAAATACTTTCTAAAAGAGACCACATTTTTCAATATTCAAAACTACTAATAACACATGATGCCCCATAAGCTGCTTGGTGTTATTTCTGCTACATTTTCTTTCATTTTATTGTCTAATATGGATTTTTTCTTAATTAGTTTTACTCACCTGACTAGTTTCATGCCTGATGCTCACACAGGCAGGGGATTTGGCACAAGATGACCTTTCACGTCCCTCCAAACCTAAAATTCTGTGATTACTGAATTACAGGACATTGTTTTTCTTTTTTAGAAAAAACTATAATAGAAAGCTTTTTTTTTCTTAATAAAATAAATACCAATGCCCAATGTACCTCTTTCTTCCAAAGAGAGACAATTTTTTATTATCATATAAGTATCACCTCAGGTCCATCAGATATGAAACAACATGCAGCCAGTGGTAAATAGAGGCTTCTTTAGTGGGTCAGTGGTAAGTTCAGGCATTCTGTGCCTCATTTCCCATAATCAGATGCCAAGGTAAGCCAAGCAAAACCCAGCTGTGTGAGAGAAAGAAGAGGAAGTGAAGCAGTTTCTTCGGTGGTTAATGACTCAGAAGTTCTCAATGAGGTCAAATGAAGGTGTGCAGGGGCCCTCAGACCTGGGCAGGGGGAGGTGTCCCAAAATATTGGGACAGGTAGCCCACTTTGGAATACTGCTATCTCTGATTAGACCACTCTCATTTCTCTGGAATTCCTGAGGATGGAAGGAAAGAGAGAAAAACAAAGTTACACTATCAGTTTTTAAGTAGGGAATCACAAGACTCTTGCCTAACACTGCCAGTTTTGGATGCCATCAGGTCACTTTTCTTGCTGTCTGGTTGTGTAACTGGCACAGGGACAGGCACAAGATCAATCTCCTCTGACAGCACAGGAGCTCTCTGAGAGAGAAGAAGATGGAATTTTAATCTTTCCTCAATGTAACAGACTTTTTTACCCCAAATTTGCCTCTAGAATGAGGAGGTACCAGTCTGATGCACTGAAATGCAGTTAGATAAGTAGTAGAAGTAACTAAGATTTTCTGGATCATCCACACTCCCTTTGAATGCACATTGTCTCGGGCAGCTTCAGAGACATTTTATTGTTCATGCTGTCAAAAATGCCCTGCTATGGCATCACCCCCCCAGGCACTGTTACATTGCTAATGCTCAAATATGTATTTTTCCCTTTGGAGAAGAATTTTTAGCTTTTTATTTCAAAGTTAAGTGATGATGAATTTATCTTGGACTGCAATGGCAGCTTAAGGGACAGGCCTTTATAACTCAGGTGATTTCTTTCAGTTCCTGTGGCCACAGTATCATTGTTCCAATGAACACAGGTTGCCCAGAGAAGTTGTGGATGCCTCATCCTTGGAAGTGTTCAAGGCCTGAGCAACTTGGCCTAGTGGAAGGTGTCCCTGCCCATGGCAGGAGGGTTGGAACTAATCTTTAGTCTATTCCAATTCAAACCATTTCATGATTCTATGATTAGTGAGTTATAAAAGGCAGTTAAATATTATTTGTGGTAGCAGCAAACAGGAGACAAGATCACAGGATCCAACTTCACCTTTTCAATCAGTCCCATGAGACCTCTTCTGTAAAGTGCCATGTTTTCTACTTTAAATGTTTGCATTATCCTCCCTGCATCATGGCAATATTTTAAAGTAATTTTCCAGTGATTGAGTTGCAAGGCTATTTCTGCCTTTTGCCTTTTTCCTTTAAGGAATTCCTATCTTGTTTATCAGTCTTCATTTCAGAAAGCGACTGGAGGCTTTTTATCCAAAGTGATCAGGGAAAGTCAAGGTAGAGTGTCTCATTTATAAACGTCTGGGGTTAGTAAATATAGTAGTTTCAGAGAATGAAATGATTCGCAACCAAGTGTGTGACAGGCTCTTGGGGGTTTTTGCCTGCCTGTACCAGTGGGTGAGCATGAAAAGAGTACTCACTCACAAACACCCTGCGGTTACAAGCCACAGTGTTATTTTTGACCTCAGTGACAGTCAGGATTGAATGGTAAGAGAGAAAGCCACTCCTTCTGAGTGAGGAAATGCTGAACAACCTGTTCTTAGAATACAGCTGTCTGCTCATAGGCAAAATTTGCTCTGTAGAAAACAGTTATTGAACTTCTCTGCTGCCGTAATTCCACACTCCACTCTCATTTTCCACCACTGTGGAGTCATGTCTTGCAAAACTCCTTGAAGCGTCTGCAGCTTGTGCTCTCTGGACCCACCATCTCTTCCCTCTCTGAGGAATCTTTCAGTGCCCTGACCTCCCTGAAGCCACCATGCTTTCAGTCTTGTCACACATATCTTTTGGATTCCTCTTTGCTCTTCTGCTTCTTCTCAAGTGCCATCCTGAGCACGTTGGCCAGTCCAGCTCTCCCAGCTCACTGCTTGAATGGGCACCTGCTGCAGGCAAAGGCTAAAATCAGCTGCAATTCAAACCGTGTTTGTGCAAGTACAAATTTTATATGGCTTTTTATTAGCTTTTTATAAACATCTGGAGATATTTTTCAGCAACTGACCACTGCTTAAACTCTTTATTATCTCTAAATATAAACATCTGGAGACAATTTTCAGCAACTGATCACCCTTTGATAATCAAAGGAACTGGAGACTGAAGTGAAAGCATAAAGTGTAACCCTCCATTCTCATGCTTTTCTGTTCAAGGTTTCCTCTCCAAGTACAGAAAGATGCTTATTTTGGATAAATCGTTGCTGAATTCCCCATCAGCCCTGCACAGAGCCCACACAATGACTCAAAGATAGCTGTGTTCCTCTGGCTATTTGAATGTACAACACAGGCAAGATCTGCATTAAGTAAAGCAGTTATTGTGCAGAACAACCCAGACAAAATGTCTGGACTTACACGCAATGCAACTTCTGCTCCACACTCATTTACTTCTTTTTATGGTTATTTTGGAGTGTCAGGAACTACCTCGCTATTAGGTTAAGTTCTGGATGATGTAATTAAAATTCACAGTAACTTCTTCATCCCCACAGCTGGAAAGTCCACATCATCAGGCTTTACACTCTCCTGGGCGAGGCAAATCACTGGCCAGCTTTTCCAAAGAGATCGAGTTATAAGCAACCAACGTTTAAATATCTGAGTTTATCGCCTCCTCCTCTGTCTAAAAGAAAAATAAATTAGCAAAACCAGCAAGAGCCTTGGTGTTCAAGTCCTGGAATTTGCGTGACGTCGGAGAACCGCAGCGAGACCTGCTGGGAGCCAAGTTCTTCTTAGAACATTCCCCGTTCCCTATTTTTCGGGAGACACAGAGTTACTGTTCCGGCACAAAGCACCGCTCGGCGCTGAGCCCACGCACCGGCACCATGAACCCGAGGGAAGCGATCCCGGCCGGCTGCTCCCGGGACCAGGAGAGAGAGAAGCGGATCCCGACAGGCTGCTGCCATCCCCAAGACCAGGAGAGAGAGAAGCGGATCCCGACAGGCTGCTCCCACCCCCAGGACCAGGACCAGGACAGAGGGAAGCAGATCCCGACAGACTGCTGCCATCCCCAGGACCGGGACCAGGATAGAGGGAAGCGGATCCCGACAGACTGCTCCCACCCCCAGGATCAGGATAGAGGGAAGCGGATCCCGGCCGCCTGCCCCCACCCCCGGGCGCTCCGACAGTTCCGGCCCCGTGATCTCCGCACCCATGGGATGCCGATGGAGCGGCGAGAGCAACGGCTCCACGGGACGGGGGACAGCATCCCGCAGAGGTGATGGGACACAGGGAGAGGGGCCAGGCCGGGATACAGCAGGGATCCCGTGGCTGGAGCCGGGAGGGAGCCTGGCATCCCGGCGGGGAGCGGAAGCGCCGTCGGGGATGAGCCGCGGTGCAGCCGCCGGTACTGGGATGGGGATGATCCCTGTCCCGGCATGGGGATGTTCCCTGTCCCGCCATGGGGATGCTCCCTGTCCCGGGATGGGGATGCTCCCTGTCCCGCCATGGGGATGCTCCCTGTCCCGCCATGGGGATGCTCCCTGTCCCGGGATGGGGATGCTCCCTGTCCCGCCATGGGGATGCTCCCTGTCCCGCCATGGGGATGCTCCCTGTCCCGGGATGGGGATGCTCCCTGTCCCGCCATGGGGATGCTCCCTGTCCCGGCATGGGGATGCTCCCTGTCCCGGCATGGGGATGCTCCCTGTCCCGGCATGGGGATGTTCCCGGTCCCCCTGGGCACGGGAGCGGATCTGAGGAGCTCGGATGCCGTGGCTGCTGCCCCGTGGCTTTCCTGGCGGCTGGAAAACCTCTGTGCTAGCAGTGAGAGGGGACCCTCTCCCTTTTGGAGCCTCTCGTCCTCCGCTGCAGAGCTGGAGACAGGGCAGGGCAGTGGCAGCTCGCTGTGTCCTTCCCAACCCCAAATCCCCGGAAGGGAGCGGGGAAGAAAAGAAGAGTCCAAAAAGCTGTCGCTGTGGGATAGGGCTGGATGTTTCCCAGGAGAAGTTTAGCGCTGCGGATCCGAAGGCTTTTCTTCTTTCGCTTATCCACGCCAAATCTACTGTCTGCCGTCATTTATTCCACGCTCATTTCTTTCTGTTTTGATTACTCTGGACTGTCAGGAATTACCTCGCTACTGGATTAAGTTCTGGATTATGTAATTAAAATTCACAGCAACTCGGAGTTCTTGTTGTTTTAAATGTCGCCGACTCTGTAGCCTCCAGCTCTGCTCCCAGCCTGCTCTCCAAACAGAACTACTTTTGCTTTTGGAACTGCTTTGAGTCTTGGACTCTACTCTCCTGTAAATTGGTTGTGAGTCTTTGTTTCGTTTTGGTTTTAGATTCCTGTTGTTTGTTTTTTCAGGTCTGTTCTCCAATATCTGGCTATGGAGGGTGGTTGCTGTAGTCCTTACTGTTCTTGTCATTTTGATTTCGTGTATTCAGTTTGGTAAGCCATTTTAAAAGGAAATGTAATTAGCAATAGAAATTACCAGAGTTTTGGGTTGTCAGAAGTCCCTGAAAGCTTTAAGGGTTTGTTGGTTTTTTTCCAGAACTCATCTTATCTCAAAGTTAAATAGATGTTTCATGACTTATTTTCAGCCTGGAGAAGAGAAGGGTTCAGGGTGACCTAATTGTGACCTTCCAGTGCCTGAAGAGAGCCTGCAAGGAAGGTGGAGAGAAACTATTGACAAGGGCCTGGAGTGACAGAACAAGGGGGAATGGCTTCACACTGACAGATAGGAGGTTTAGATGGAAAATTAGGAAGAAATTCTTCCCTGGGAGGGTGGGGAGGCCCTGGCACAGGTTGCCCAGAGAAGCTGTGGCTGCCCCATCCCTGGGAGTGTCCAAGGCCAGGCTGGATGAGGCTCTGAGCAACCTGGGATAGTGGGAGGTGTCCCTGCCCATGGCAGGGGTTTTGAAAAGATGACCTTTAAGGATCCTCTCAACCCAAGAATTTCTATGATTCTATATTGACAAAAATAGTGATCAAGTGCTGGAGGAACGACTGAGATTGTTTGAGATGATACAGTCAGAAAGCAAACTAAAAGGCTGCAAAGACCTTTTCCAACTGGAACAAATAGGTAGATCTTTTTTTGTCTTTTCCCAGTAAACCGTTCTTCAGCCAAAGATTTTCCTATCTGTCCTTCCCTGGAACCCTGCCCATCAGACTGGCTGTATTTCCAGAGGAAATGCTACTACCTCTCTGAAAATGAAGCTGACTGGAACTCCAGTCAGAGCCACTGCTCTTTGCACAATGCTTCCCTCGTGGTGATTGAAAATCATCAGGAACTGGTAAGGGAACAGAAGGGGGGATCCTGATTTCACCCTGTCTCCTTTTTAGGGAGCTGCTTTTCCAGCCTCCTAAGTTGAACAGTCAGAAAGCTGATGCAACACCATGATGAGTATCACAGCCTGCAGAAAGCTTCCTGCCTCCTCCCCCTGAAAAGAACAATGAGTTTCATCAGTTGATGTTGTAGAAAATGGCCAAGGGCTTATCTGAATTAAATTTGGTGCTGCCCACAGCTATAAATACTCAAGCTGAAGGCAACTCTCAGGGTGAACACTGTTGAATCTCATCTATTCAATGTATTAATTAAATAACTGTTTTCTCACATCTAGATGGGTTAATGACGCATAAGTTGGTAGATATGTTAATTGTAACCTTTGGAGTTAGGAAATAGTTATCCTCACCACATCATGGAGCATTCTTTTTCTATATTATTGTACAAGGTTAGGAAAGATTCCACCCTGCACAAAGGCCTAGGAAATATATTCTTCCATATCTGTTACAGACCTTGATATTTTAAAACAGCCTCTCTCTGGTTCAGTTAACCCTATCAGAGGTACCAGTACTCTGTACATTTAGGTTTTAATGTTGTTTCTTCTCCAAGAAAGGCAAGATTGTTGTTTTGCTTTCTAGCCCTACATCAAAGACTTTGTATTTGGATATAGCTGGTCTGAACATGCTGAGCTATTTTTCTCATATGAGTTTATTCCTACAGAGTTTTATGATGAAGATAACAAAGCAAGACCCATGGATTGGACTCTATAAAAGAAATGAAGAGTTCTTCTGGATAAATGGGAAAGCATTAGACAATGAACTGTAAGTTGATGATGAGGGTTTTTGCTGGGGATATTAGATCATAGGAGAGTAAGAAAAAAATGACTAATACAAACATGGACAGTGATTTGAAGGAAGTATCTGTAATTATGTTGAAGAGATGATTATAGAGAGAGCATGCAATGCAATAAAGAATTCAGATGGCATTGTTGAAAGTGTGAGGGGTGAGAGTTAAGGGTTCAATTTGTTATGTTCCGAAGTAACATGAGACAGGAGCTCATGGTAACAGACAGGATGGCAAAGGGAAAGTTAAACCAAGAGACCATTGGGACACCAAAGCAATGATGGGAGGAAAAGAAGGTTCCAGTAACACAGACTCCTCATTATAGGACATATTTTGCAAAAGCACAAACCTGCATGTAACCTGTGTGAGGTTTATGGCAAAGGCATTTGGGAGGCTTCTAAGAGTTGTTTCCATACTTCTCACAGAATATTCATACAAAAAGAGTGGAGGGAAAGTTGTAGCTGTGAATTTATGTTGCATGAGCTGCTCTGTGGTCATGGCTCTGTGTTCTGTCCCACCAGTGTCAGGTGTGGGGCAGTTTATTCCTTCCACTGACAGCTGCCCTCTCTTCTCAGACACTGCTGTGTCTCATCCTGGAGCAGCTGCTGGCAAGAGTTGGTGGAAATATCAGTGGTAGTAATAAGCACTGAGATTTCACAGGTCTGAAATTAACTTTCAAAGTTGAAATTTTAAAAACTTCTAAGTTTGTGACTTTACTGGTGGTGTGTGACTATATTCACTTAACCTCCAAGACCTGAAGACTCAATCTGATAAAGGCATTTGATGTGACATGTGAGGAGGAAGTGGGCATCTCAAGATAAAAACTGCCTGTGATGCAGACATCCACTGATGCTTTCACTTTCAGTGGGGAAGTTCTTCTCATTCTTAGACTTCTGCCTCAGTGCTTGCCTCAAACTGCCCCTCCTGCCTTTGGAAGGGCAAACACCCCAGTGTCTTAGCTCAGTTGTTATTACAGCCATGGAGATTTGTCCCTTGGCTTTTCCAGAGACCATTCTAGTTTAGTTGTCTTATCCACAGAACATTGAGGCACTTGTTTGGAAACAGAGTTGGTGTCCCTTACCTCTTAAGTGGAAACTGAGATTCTTTCCTGTTTTCCACCACACCCTTTACCACAGTGACACGTTCTTTTCTGAGGAAGGGAGAAATGAGAGATATATTTGTGTAACAGCCTCTGCTGGAACATTTTAGCTGCATAGGAGGATGTGGAAGTCAAAGCTGGAGCCAGGCTTGATAGCACAGCATCCTTGAGAAGGGCAAACCTGAGTTTCAGTCTCTGCTCTAAGGGTGTATTTCAGGTTAAGTGACGACTGGACAAGAAGCAGGAGTACTACAAGTCCTAGATTTTGTATTCTGGGCACAAAGTCTCATTAAAAAAAGATAATCTCCATGGTGTTCCCTTCAAAGAACAAGCTATCATCCTCCTCTGGTGCTCTGCCTGTGATAAATCAGGCTTTATTCATGAGATCCCACAGCTGCCTTTGCTCTGTGGCAGTATTTCATTGTGGGTGTCAAAGTAATCATGTCTTTCATTCTCCCTTACAGGTTTGTGGTAAAAGGCTCTGGAAACTGTGCCTATCTTGAGTCAAAAGGAGTTTCAGCCTCTGGATGTTATTTAACCAGGAAGTGGGTCTGTGGCTTGAATATTAGCTCAGCACGATAAAGGTGGACAAAGCTGCCCCCCTGACATTTGTCACACATGTCTGATATGTCTGCACAGGCTGTGTCAGTACTCTGGGACCTGAGAATGCATCTCAGCTCCTGCCTGGAGGTGATGGACTTTTCTGGTAGCCAGAATTCTCCACCCACTGAGGAAGCCTCTGGTTTTTAAAGATACCATTTAAAAGGTTGACTTCAGCACCTTGATAAGTCATTCCCTTGCCCCATTTTTCTACTGCCCAGCCCGAAGTTTCTTTTTGTTGTGTCATCAGCATTTCTTCCATTAACTGTTCTCTTGTAGGAGCAGCTGCTCTTTCTTTTCCTTTCTGGTGTGGAGTTGGAGGTTTTAGTTTTGCTTTTCCCTTAGCCAGGCTCTGTGTGCAGGGATGGGAGGTGAAGTGGGTCTGGCTGAAGGTCTGCCAGTGCCTCTTGGATACAGGGTGATGCAGAATTAAGCACTGTTGTTTTGGACAGGATCATAGGAGATTTCTCTCTCCCTGTTTGATGGGATGCATCCTGTGTGACTGTGCATTGTATTCAGTGTTTTGTGAATGTTATTTGACATTAGTCTTGTTAAATCCCAGTGATAATGCTGCCAAGCTAATTTGTGGAGCTGCACTGCACTCGGAGATATCCTTCCCAAAGCACTTATTTTAACCAAAACAGTAGGCAGAATAGATAAGAATATTTATTTACCCGATAGAGGGAAAAGATTTAAAACTGGAAAAGTAATAGTGAAGCTGCAGGTATTAATGTGTAAAGTTAAAAACAGTTCTCAGTGTGAACAGGCAAAATCAGAAAAGGAAATGAGAATTAACAGCAAAGGGTGTTTCTCAGTGGTTTCCTTGTGTTCTGTGCCTGTTGGAATTTGAGGCTTCTGAGCAAGTTTTGGTTGCATAATCAGTATTTCTAGAGAAGGAAGTTCATCTTCATTATTTTCTGTGACAATAGGACTTCTTTGTAACAAGACCACACAGGATGGATGTTGTCACCAACTTGTGACTTCAAGTTGTTTATTAGTATATAGTCACTAATTTTGCTGAATACACTTTTTTTAATTGCTTGTATTCTTTATAGGCACAGTATCAGGACTCTACAGTATTAAAAGCCTAATAATCTATGTCTTAATTTATATTGGGGGGAGGGGGGGAAGTGTTCTTCTGCAATGTCTTTAAATTAACCTGGCTCTGAGGGATATGGTATGTGCAATAGTCCTGAAAAGATACTCAATAAATATCTTTACAGAACCTCTGAATTACAGTGGTTTGTGTCCTAATATTGTGCCATTAAAAGTATTTTTCAGCTCAGGCACCATTTGAGGAGTTTTTTCCCCCATCAATGAAATCTATGGATAGAGTCCAAAAATGGAAAATTTTGGTTCTTAAGGAGATTTTGGGAGAAAATGTGAGCACAGTAGTTTATAACAAAAGCTCTTCTGTAACCTGGCTTAATTAATTAGCATTTTCTTCTGTGATATTAAGAAATAAACTCACTTTACTTAGAGTGGGGTTTGATAAAGTATAAAATGGCCATTTTTTGTGGGTTTTGTTGATTTTTTTTTAATACCAGTGACTGCTTAAAACGTAGGTAGGAGCTTTAGTAAGGCCCTGCAAAAACATGTTTAATTACATGAGTAATAGCAAGAATGCTCAAATAGTAGAAGTTTGAAGGAAAGGTCTGCCATAAAACCAGCAGTTCAACAGTCAACTCCAATACATGGGGAAGGGTGTGCTTTGAGTACTCTAAAGTTAATATTCCTCCACAGTGACTATATCTCTCTGTAAAACATATAGATATATAGGCATAGATAGCAATATCTTGTTCATTTCAGACTCTCTACTTCTCTATCTAGAGTGGACAAACCAATCCTCTTCCCCTCACTGAGTTTGGGGGATTTTTTGTGGTTGTTGTTTCCTTTTACTTAACAGCAGTTTTTCTAATAAGCTGCTGATGCTGCATTCTGGAGGCTAAATCTGTGCTGGGTTTTTTTTGTTTTAAGGGAAGTCATTGAAGCCACAGTTCACTTTTTAAACTGTAGCCCCCAAGTCCTCTATGTTTCAAAAGGATTTGTTTCTCTCTCATTGCTAATAAGGACTTTAATTCCAGTCTGTGCAATTTTTGTTAGAGTGATTTTTTTGCTTTTTTTTTTTTTTTTCAGATATGTGAATCTAGTAAAGGCACTAAGTGAGACTGCTCTTACCATTTTTGTATTCTAGACCCAGAAATCATGTGTGTCCATGGCACTTCAATATCTAAGTAATGTATTTACTGGGTGCACTCACAGGCATTAATTTCACCAGCCTTTACCCTCAGTACCTCATCATACCTTCCAGGCAGAAACTATGGTTCCACCTTGCAGAATTTGCAATGGAAAGGGACAAAACATGGTGGAAAGGCAGTTTATCATTTTTATTTCTTTGCTTTGCAATGGTGTGTTGAAATCTAAACTGCTTTTACAGTTTGCATTCAAATTTCAAGGTTTAGCATCAGAAGAAGATGGGAGCCATCATCTTATTAACCACAAGTGTTACAAGTCACTGGTATCTGTTATCAGTAGCTGTGTAGCAGCTCTGAATAAGACACTGTCCAATAAATGTATTTTTTTCCCAGCCCTTAAGTTGCTTCTATGAGTCACAATTCGACTCCAAGGGAAAAAAAAACTCCACACAAACTTCAGAGAACACTGAAATACTGAGACCCAAATAACAAGTCAGCAGTGACAGCAGTGAGCTCCAGCACCCCTTCAACCCCTGCAGATGCACCTTTCCTGCACATCACACAGTCCACCTGCACTGTGCTCATCTTTCTCCTCTGCCCTTTTCTAGAGGCAGCTGCTCTCAATGTCTGTCCATGCCAAGGCTCAGCACCCCCAAATCCACACGTGCCAACTTGCAGCCCTGTGACCTGGCACCTGGCAACCTCTGACTTCTTAGGGAGCACAGAACAGCAAAATGCAAATTTCTGTGTCATTGAAATTATTTACATCACGAGTTGGTTTATCAGTAAAATGTGTCTTTTGTCAAAAAGGTCTGCCTGTTGTCTGGAAATGTGCCTCAGAGCACCAGCAAAGTTGCATTCTTCTTACAGATCCACTTCTTCAGTGTCTGGCAGTTGTCTGCCTGGAACAGGTTTTTCCTTCTGTAAACGGCGCAGTTCTTATCAGTCTCAATTCTCTCCAGAGCTGTGGTTCTGAGAGAACAAAAGGAATGCTATGAGTTGTCAGCTTTAAATTCATTTCTGGTTATATTCAGAGCTGTATTTCCAAGCAGAGATACCATACCTTTGCTATTGCCAAAGACACCCTCCCCCCACAAATCATCACCTGCTTCTTTTTGCTCTCTGATCTCCAGCTGAACTCCATTGTTTCTTCATGTCTTGAGACCCAATCCAGATATATTTGGGATCTTTCTCTTTATTGTCTATAAATTCCTGTAAAAAAAAAAAAAAAAAGAGTAGAAGCACGTTACCTGACAGAAGAGCCTTCCTGCTGTGCCCAGGTCTCAGGCACAGCTTTTAGTCCCTCACATGGAGAGCAAAGACTCCCACACTTTTCATCTGTTTCACTTCTCCTCTTCAGCTCTGCTCTGTTGTCACTCCCAAAACAAGTTCCTATCTGTGGAGAGTCATGCTTTCCCATTAATGGGGCTCTTGCTTGTCTACCTGTACACTTAACATCTGGATGTTTGGCTAAGGTAGGTGCCTGTCACACATTTTCAGGGCTGCTGCAAGACTCACCATCTCAATTTCATCTTCAATGACAAGAAGCTGGGATTTCCTGGCCAGACACTTTTTCTGGCTGTCATCCCAGCTTCTAGGCTCTTCAGAGAAGTAGTAACATCTCCCCCTGTGCAGCTGCCACCCGGGGGGACACAGCTCACACCTTGTTCCTGCAGGTGGAGAGAGGGAACCATTAGCTCCTACTTGTTCCAGTTGTGACTTGTTCCAGTTGCCTTGTGGCATTTTATGCTTATATGCCTGGCTGGCTGCTACAAAAGTGGCCAGTCTCCAGCCCTTATGTATTTCCTGTGTGTGGAGAGAGGTTTGAAGTCTCCAGTGCCGCTTCTCCCCTCAATTTCCCACTCCTATGCCATGGACCTGTGCACATCTGCACTTCCACTGGGGCATCACTGGGCTCTCTCTCAATTTCCCAGTGCACTTGCCTGGTGGAAAACATTTGGAGGACCTAGAAGGCTGCAAAGACACTTTTTGTCCTCCTACATTCAGCCCTTGTGAAGAGATACCGTGCCATGTAGAGTGTGTGGATTTGCCACATGATGTGACCAGGCATGTAGATGACATCCAAACTGTGTGCATGAGGCCAGAGAAGAAACTCTTTTAAATAAGTGGAGCTCTGCTGTTCCCAGGTCTACTTTCATGTAGAGCATCTAGGAGGAACATCCCACACACCTTCTGTCTTGGCTTCCACTTGTGTTTCAAAGGAGCAGCATTGTGATCAGCCCTCAGAAAAAACATTGGTACTTGCCAACACAAAAAAAAGAACAAGAAGGTCTTCTCCTGCCTGATCCTTGCAAATGGATAGAAAAGCTGAATTCCTTGCCTCATTTGTGAGCAATTGTTGTCTGGAAAGTGTTCTACAGGACAATGGGAGGATCTACAATATATGATATTTCTGACAGTAGCTCCTGGCAGAAAGAAATGTAAAGAAAGTACTGGGAACTTTATACCAAGAAAGGAGCAAGACTATTGTCATTAAAATGTGAGTTTAGATTCTGTTATCACTTCTCTGCTGGAACACAATCCTCCCTGGGTAGTACCAGCGAGTTCCCATAAACTGCAGGGTGTCAGAGAAATGAGAACAGAGACAAAAGAAGCGTGCACACAACACATTCTCTGAGCTGGGAGAGGACTAAATTGCCTCACCCTGTCCATCTTCACACAGTTCCTTCATGAGCCACTTCAGGAGTTCTGCAGAGACAGTCTTCTCTGAAGAAATGATGTTGCCAGTGCTATTCAGACCATACTGAGACAAACTTTCTGACTTTTCTGCTCTGCCCTTTGAAAGTAGAACTGCCCAAAGTAAAAAGACAGAAAGATTATGGTTAACAATGAGGATAAGAAAATGTAGCCTTTGTATTCAGTGATGTGACTCTGTGTGTGTGTGTACATTGGCTGGTACAGTCAGTCAGTTATGAGCATATTCAGTGAATAAAACTCCTGACAAAGCCCTGCCAACAAGGAGATGTTCATAGAATGATCTGGGTTGGAATGGACCTTAAAGATCACTCAGTTCCAACCCCCTAGACCAGGTTGGAACATCTTTCACTATCCCAGGTTGCTCAGAGCCCCATCCAGCCTGGCCTTGGACACTCCCAGGGATGGGGCAGCCACAGCTTCTCTGGGCAACCTGTGCCAGGGCCTCACCACTGTCTCAGGGAAGAATTTCTTCCTAATATCCAATCTAAACCTACTCTGTGTCACTTTGAAGCCATTCCCCCTTGCCCTGTCACTCCAGACCCTTGTAAACACCCTGATTTCCCATATTTGTGTATAACTTGACACCTGCAGTGTGACACTGAGAGGATGTGTCTTCCAGCTTGCGAGGTTTAACCATGTCTGCAATGAAGAGATGAAGTGGGTGGTAGGATCTACTCACATTGCTTGCCTTGTATGGCTATGATTCCCAGTAGGATGAGCACAAGGACTCCCAGGACCAGTGCCACGTAGAACCAGGCTGAGCACCTGTGTCGGCAGCCTGGAGGGAAGAAGGAGGAAGGGCAGATGAAGGTCTTGGCACTGTTAAAATTAACACTGCCTGTGTGTCAGCCAGTTTCCTCTGTGGAAACAGCAGAAGAAATCATCTGCCTAAAATCAGTCTGCTGTTTGAAGGATACAGGGGTATTTTACTTATTAACATTTTCCATCCATTTTGCATATATGAAAGTGAAATCAAAAGATTTCGCCAGATACAGCAAGTGATTTTCAATCATTCCATTAAGAATTGTCTCTTTCTCCTTTTGAGTTACTTTTCTCAAAGCTTTGCCTCCTCCCACCTACCCAGCCACACCCTGCAAGACCCTGCAGAGCAATTCAGGAAAAATATCTGAGATGGTCTGTGGAATCAGGGATGGTCTGTGGCATGTTCCTCCTTTCTGGTCTCAAGTGTTAGTGTGCCTGTCCTGTGGCTCAAAGCCAACTTCCCTGAGTGCATAAAAAAAAAGCCAAAAAACCCCATACTGACACCAGGGCACAGGGAAGTACATCTAAGCATCTCTCTACCTGTTTGTCATTCATCATCTCATGAGAGTGAAACACTCAGGAAGAGGCAGAACCTGAGGAAATTCGGGGTCGAGGTGTCAGTTCCTCAAGACACAGAGCTGCACAGTCATAACTTCTGTTTTTCTGACCTTGTCTGCGTGAGATGAGCAACTGCTCCATCCTCTGGCTGCCTGGGATATATGTTGTAATGTTCCCCCTTTCTGCAGTCCTGAACTTGCCTGGCAGGCACAGCCTTCAGTCCAGGAAGGGTGGAAATCATCAATGCACTAACAGCACGTAGAGACCTGGGAATTACCCTGCTTCCAAAGCCAAAGGCCTCTTCCTGCAGAGACACAGGAGAGTTCCTAAAAAACTATGGAATTCTACTTTGCTTTGTTAAATTTTCAGTGTAGGGCACGAAGGTATTTTTAAAAATTAGTTTTTAGGTGTCTTTCAATACTGTTTTTACAAGTGTATAACCTGAGAACCCAGTGGAAAAAAAGCCCCAACAGATGAAATGATAAATCAGTCTTTTATTGAGAGAGCACACATAAAGACTCTTGAGACCAGGTTTTACTGTTGGGCAACAGGAAAGACTAAATCTATAATTAGTAACCAAACAAAATAACCAAAATACTCTACCAGAAGCAGAAATCTCTGGTCTGCTGTTCCCTTTGGGTTTCGGCTTCACGCGCAGCTCGGCGTACGTGATGGTGTTTCCTGTAAGGAGTAGGGAAATGCTGACATTTGTGGTTGTGCGCATCATTCAGTGGAGAAAGAACAAAGAATTACATAGAAGGCCGAGTCTGTATGAGAAAGGAGCATGTGTTTCCACAGCTGCTTGTTCAGCTTTTTCTTTTTTTCTAGGAAAGAACAGGCGAGACGGTGACTTATCGTTTCCTGCTGCTGTCAGGAAGTAAAATTCTCCTCCATCATCTTTGAACTACTCAGGTCCCGTGTGGCTGGACTGGGAGGAAGACAAACAGGCTGAAGGATGGATAAGACCTGGATCCATAGCAAACAACCCATCTATTGCTAAGCCATCTCAGAAGGTGACATAAGGGCTTGAGGGGCATCAGAGCTGTGACTGCTTTGTGGAGCAGGAAGATCCCAAAGGGAAAACTGCCACTCAGAGAAATGCTCCTGCAGCCAGGTAATTCTTGGGGCATTCCTGACTTGTGAATGTTTATGCCAGGATATTTATTACATGGTGCAGGGGAACGGACCTGGTGGTTGAAGACATCCTTTTCCCAGATGCACATTGCCAAAGCCAAACAAGAAAGGGCATTAAAGTAGCCTTTAAAGGGTCAGGTTCACCTGGATTCTTTCTGAACATGTATTCACTTTTGTTTAGCTGGGTATTTTGCAGTTAGCTTTCTTCTTTCCTTAAGTGGAGGGGTTTTATCAATCTGAGTCAAGCAGAAGCTTCTGCGCTGCCTTAGTTTGTGATCACTGAGGCTTTGAAAAAGAACAAGTGCCTTGTATTGTATAAACTTGAACTAATCAGGGAAAAATTTGGCAGGAGAAGAGAGGCCAAAATGAGATAGCATTTGATAAGGGAATTGCTGAAGTGTGGAGAGGTTTTACAATAAGAAAAACACTGAGGACCTGATTGGCAAATAAGGTTTATTCACACAGGTGAGATATTCTATGCTTTAGAGAACCTGGCCTAATACACTTGTTTGTTTGCTTTATTTCAATTTATTAATTCAATGAACTACAGAAAGTTTCTAATTTAACTGTTCTCAAAAGAAAATGCTAATAAAAGGGGTTTTTTGCATATAAATAATTTTCAAAAAAGTCAGAACTTTTAAATGCACTATATAGAGAGACACTTCTAAACTCTGTACTTTAGACAATCTGCTACTATCACTGAATAAATTGTCCCTCAAATAAAGATTTATTCCTTTAAAGAATTATCTCTAAGTCTATAAGAAAAAAAATTATCCATGCATGTTGAATATTTAAAAATACCAAGTCCTCCTCAACCTGCCTGTCTAGAGCACCCAAGGATCACCTCCTCCTTGTAATTCAGAGCACCTGAGTGACAGATGAAGCCCAACTGATTGTGTGACAACCTGGCATCGACTTTCCCATCGGAACAGGATCACAACAAATCCATTTCATTCCCTTCTCTGGGTGCAGTTTCCCAAACTTATAGCTGTAGACATTTTTTACACAGTTTGCTCAGTCTGTCAGGTTTATCCCAATAGTTTCCCATGAGCGAGCTTTCCTTATCATTAAACTGCAAACTTATACACTCTTTGCAACTGTGTCACCAGTGGTTTTTTAATATCTTTTCATTTATCCTCAAAAATTATATTGAGTAGTCGTTGAGACGAGAACAGAATCTGTGAGAACTCCAAGAAACTCTGCATAAATTTGACCAAACCAAACCCATTGCTCATGGATCAGGAAAAGCTAAAGAAAAGATCTGTAAAAGGGACTTCCATTCTCAAATCCAGACTTCACATGTTTAAAGCACCTACTCAGCTGCTAGAGAACACTGGCAGAAGTTCAGCTCCCTGCAGAACAAAGCTGTGCCCCCCTACTCTTGTTTTTTAGTTATCTGCTCCACTAAATTGCATCTAATGATCTGAGAGTTGCACAAAATGCAGCCAGGAGGAGGTGGGCATATTCCACTTTCCTAGTTTTTTTAAGTCCTGCCTAAAGTCTGGGAATCTGCCACTCAGAACATTCATCTGCCAAATTTTCAGTGGTAATTAAATGAAACCCAGCTCTCCCTCCTTCATGGTGAGAATTTGAACCATGTATTGCTTTCCTTCATGCCCATCCTCAAGCTGCTGCTTCTTCTGCAAGGCAGTCAGTCTTCCCAAGAGCAAGACTGGGATAAAATCTGGGAAAGGGAGGGTTGTGTGTTCTATCCATCCTCCAGCAGGCATTCAAACATGTCAGAGAGTCAGGATAGTGCCAAGGGAAGAGATTGTGACATTTGCCACAAGGAGGATCTCTGGGTTTTAAAGGAGGTGGAAACGCTGGAGTATGAGCAGAAAAAACATCCACAAAAATAATTAGCATTTTTGAGAAGTCAACAGGACATTAAGAAATTGCTTGATTATTCTGGTCAGTAACTTTATGGGAGAAAATACTGAGCGTTAAAATCTGTTCAACAAAGGTTTAACAAGAACCATCTCGATGCTAATGAAAATGTTCAATAGATATTAAAGCCTGGGCTGTTCAAATTCAATCTCTTCCTTTAGACAGCATGATCAAGGGGTACTTTTGGATTACTTCAAATCAAGATTTGATGTTTTCTCATAGAGAGAAGTTGTCATTCAAATTACCTGTCATCCAGAACTTTGTCCAAATGCTTTCATGAATAAATTGCTTTTCCAAGTAGTAGAATTGGGGTTTTTTTAAAAAAGAATTTGTCTTAAATAATCTCCTTACTCTGAATATTGACTTAATTTCTTGCTAATATATGAAGGGATCACAGACTGATAATTTGGTTCTGGGAAAATTGCTACTGGAAAATTCAAGAGAAAGAGCAGGAAGATTTCAGGAATCATTCAGTACTTCCTTCAGTGACAGTGACTGCACCTACAACTGCCACTAGTCTTCTGATTTACCAGTTAATTTACTATTCCTTTTCCACAAACACCTCACAAAGTGAACTGATGTGATTTTTGGACTAGGGAGTAATTTGGTGGAGCATGTTGTTCGTTTAAATGGAAATCTTATGCTCATTATTCAAAAATGAACACTTTTTTTTTTCTCATTTTGCTACTAACAACAAGGTACCAGATCTAAGCCACTACTCCTTAGAGGTTCTGACTTAGGAGTAGCTTTGCTGACCTGTGTCTCATGAGGATCTCTTCCACTATTTCCAACTTTTCGCCCTTCCCATGAATTCTGCAAGCAGCATAACATCCTCCTAGTTTTATCCAGTGACAATATTAAAAATGAAAGAGAGAAACAGAGAAAGAGAGACAGCACATGAGAGCAAACAGTGTCCTCCCAGGAGTGGATGAGGTGTTTTACCTGGAATTGGTGTCCCAGAAGGAACATGTGGTCTTTCCCTCGGCAGCATTGCCACGTCTGCATATGTGACATCCCCTGCCATTGATGAGCAAGTCCCTCTGAGCTATGGAAAGAGCAGGTTTAATACAGTGGGTTGCATCCTGTATTAGCTTTGCCTGCCTCCAGAAGTACAGATACAGTGTGCTATGGCTCCGAGGAAGGCTGTGAAACAGAAAAAAGGAAGGAAGTTACTTCTTTCAGCACAGCTTCAAAGCTTATTTTCAGCAACATTCTGTCTCTTCTTCTGTGATCTGTGATTCCCCTTCAGAAAACAGAAGAAAATAAAGATAAAAAACTGTCATTTTTTATTTACATATATATACATACATACATATATATATATATAAAAATCTTGTTGGTCAAAGCAGAGCAAAGTTTCTAAGGAATACCCAAAACTGGGCTTACACAGGTACAAAAGGTTTGCTGGTTCTCATGAGAAGAGCTAAAGCAGTACAATCTGTGTTATGGCTGTATTATGCTTATGTCCATGACCTTATACAGCCTATTCACCTAAAAGAAAGATAAACAAGATATATATATATCAATATAAGATGTTTTGGGGTTTTATAGCACTATAAAAATGTAACTCAAATTCTAACCTGCTCCATCCACAAAGTACTTTAATGGTCTAAGGGATTTAGATTATATTGATGAGGCATTAAAATTAACTCAAAATAAAATGGAAAGTAAAGTGATTGATGCTTTTTACAAGAATATTTCAACACTGGAGCTGCTGTTCTTAAGTTGCTTCCACTATTCCCTGTTTGATCCAGCAATTCCACAGGTGGGAAGCCTGAGTTGCCTTTAACTCCTTGTTCAGGACCCACATGTTCGCTGCAGGATATTTTGATGACAATGTCTTTGCCTCACAGATTTTAATTGAAGTTTAAAGACCTTCTTAAACTTAAGAAGGTTTAAGAATACACAGCCCTGTGCATACACAGTCCTGCCATTTCCTGCTAAAACATTGTTGGTTCTGTGCCTTATTCCCACCTAGAAAATTCCCTCAGTGTCCAACAGGCTCTACAAACCTACGTGGGACAATTGAAAAGAATGTTTCTGTTGTGTGATAGAGCCTGTTTGCAGCTTTTGTTGCATTCAACAGGACTTAAAATGAAAAATAAAATGAAAAAATTTGGGGTTGTAATCTTACATTACTGATCTTTCCCTTTCTGATGTTCAACGCTGGTAGCAGTGTTAAGTGCAGAAACAAAAACGTTTAGGGGTGAAAAAAAAGAACCTTTGATAGTCATGGAACAAATTACTCAGAAGCGCTGCTTGAGTACAATATATAAGCAACGAATCTAAGTCGTTATTCATCATCAGTGATACATTGATACTGTGACCTGGATGCTGATAAGGTTTGTTTCATGGACACCTACTTAGCAGCCATATCACCAATCTTAATATGAAACAGAACTTGGCCTCTGATTGAATCAGTTTCCATTGCTTCCCTCTGAACTTCTCAGCACCCTTTACAGCAGGATATTTAGGCTCTGAGATGGAGGGGGGGGTGAGGGAGGTGGGGGAAAGCAGTCTTCTCTGACATGACTCCCTCCTGAATTAGTTGAAACCACCAAGATGTAACCATGTATAGTCAATGTCTTCTTGAATGAGTGGAAAAAAACCCAGTGTTTCTATTTTAAGGGAACATGTCTTCTCCTTTCCTCTGAAAAACACATTTTCAGACAGAAAAGCAAACTCATGAAGTGTGCAGTGCAGGCCAGGCAGCTACATCGTTTCTGGCCGAGAAGATTCTCACTTGCCTGAAGATAATTAGGGATCTGCAGAGTTATTTTCCAGAGCAAACTTCCAAACAGCCATAAGTGGTTCTCGTTTTGAAGTCTACGTGCTGTGCTCAGCAGATAATCAGACAGATAATGAAAAGGAAGGTGAATTTTAATTTTTAGAAGGAACAGATGGCTAGAGGACTTTGCAAGACATTTTTCTTGATTTCTTTCTTCCTTTCCTATTGAAAAACTGTATTTTTTCCTCACTTATAAAGCCAATAGTGCATTGCCACAGAATTTTCGTTTGCCAAGTATTTTCTTTAGAGTTAATAGTTTTAGCTCTGTGTTTTAATCATTTTTATTGTTTTTATTTTAAATTCTAAGTTTATTTATGAATACTCAGATGTGGGTCACCAAGCCTAATGTCTCAGCCAATAGCACTTCCAGAAGAAAAAACCCAGGCTGTTGTAGGAAAAGCAGGACACCTGTTGCAGTGCTGCACCATTGTCATGAGGGAAGAATTCTGCTTTTGCAAAGATGCACTTTGATTGTATGAACATCTCCTGAACTTGAACAGATATTTTTCTTGTGACAATGCATCACTGTCTACTGAAATGCCAAAATGAAGAACAAATGCTTCAGAAGCAGAGCCTGGTTCAGCCCAGTCATACCCCTACTGTGATCTTTTCACATTTAGGTGTGACAGTCATTTTGGTTTGTTATTCCTGGGGAAAAAAAGCAGTAGCCCAGATACCAAAATTGTTGCCTCATTTAGGTTGGAAAAGACCTCCAAGATCAGTGAGTCCACCCTTTGACAGACCCCCCCCATCTCGTCACCCAGCCCAGAGCACTCAGTGCCACATCCAGTCGTTTCTTGAACGCCTCCAGAGATGGTGACTCCACCACCTCCCTGGGCAGCCCTTTCCAAAGCCTGACCACCTTTTCTGTGAAGAAATTCTTCCTGAAGTCCAACCTGAACTTCCCCTGGTACAGTTTGAGGCCATTTCCTCTTGTCCTGTTGCTTGTTACCTGGAAGAAGAGACCAACCCCCACCTGGCTACACCCTCCTGTCAGGGAGTTGAGAGAAGATCTCTCCTGAGCCTCCTTTTCTCCAGACTAAACACCCTCAGCCTCCTGATTAATATGCAGAGCTTACAGTACCCTAATGCTGGTGAGGCCCATAGAACATCAGGGTTTGCTCAACATCTGCTGGGGTAGGCAAAGGGCTGCAAGCTCACGTCATTGACATGTTTTCCTGAGTACACATTGACTCTCCACTTGTAACTGTCATGCCTGAGCAATGTCACTTAGTGATGCTCTGGTGTCAGTGGTTACCAGCTCCAGTTATGCACAGAGTGACTGTGGTGACAACTGGAGATGACACCCCTTCTGTTGTGGGTGTGACAGCATGTCCTTCGTTGCATGCAAAGGCAAAAGTAGATTGAAAACAGCAATGTGGGCTGCAGAATTCAGCAAAGCAGAACTCAGCCCCACCTGCCACAGAACAGGATTTCTGGTGCCTCGTGCTGCACATTCTGAAGAACTCCTGGTCTTGCAATAAAATGGACTTTTTCACTTCCCAAAAGCTGAGAGACTTCCAGGCTAAACTGAAGGAGTCTCATGAGTAAATCTGCAGTTTGGGTTTCAATTCTAACTCTCTACTGTGTCACAGCAGAGCGTGTGTTTATGATGAAGTGGAAGAGCAGCACCCAGAAGGCATGATCAGAGCTAGGGCTGAAAGCAAAGACACCAATTTCCATAAATGAAAGTCTGTGCGTTGTTACCCACATGGCAGCAAAAAAAAAAAAAGATGCCATTTAAACAAAGTAAAGCCATGAATTAATCAAGAAAAATTAAAAATAAAGAAAGAGAGAACTCAGTGAAGCAGCAGTCCTGCAAATTGCAAACTGAACAGCAGCAGCCTCTCATTCAGCGAGGGGGACATGGAGGTGGGAAGCAGACAGGGTTAGAAGCCTGTGAGAGGGGTTTCTTCCCTGTGCAGGGTTTGGGATGTTTTTGGAGCATGCCAACTGTTTTCTGAACTTTAGGGTAATTCCCAAAGATGTTGCTATGCTAATTACATATTCTCAGTGCCATGTATTCCCTTGGATTAGCACTGATAGGCATGTGGACAGTCTCTGCTCAAGCCTCCTGAGCAGTTTGGTGATGCTGTGTCAGGAAGGAGCTGGTGAACACCCCTTCCATCCCACTGCCACATTGCCTTCTCTCCTTTCCTGCACTCTTGCATGCTGAGTTAGTTTTCCTTCAAAGGATTGAAGTAGTGAGCCTGCTGGGACCACTTCCACTGGTGGCATGTTCTTGGTGATGTTATAAATACTTGTGAATAGTTGTAAATCTTCTCTCTCCCTCTTTCTTGGAGCCCCTTTAGGTACTGCAAGGCCAGTAAGGTCACCCTGAAGCTTCCTCTTCTCCATACATCTACACAACAGCATCTATAGCTTTGAACAGAGGATGTCTCTGCAAGCTGAAACATAGCAGAGGTGCTGGTACAGTTGTAGGTCACCTGGGTGTGACCACAGAGCTGTGGCTGAGTCAACAGGCCCTGGTTCAATGCAAATGCAGTGGAACACAATGTGCTGGGTAAGACTGTACACAGTATATTATCCCTTTTGTATATATTTGTATGCAAGCATACATGTAAAACATATGGGACTTACTAGGGATAGAGTTAATTTCATTCACAGGAGCTGTTGTGGATTTGTGCTGGAAACCATGTTGATAACACAGGGATGTTTCAGTTCTTGCTGAGCAGCATTTGCACAGCAGCAAGGCCTTTTCTGCTCCTCATCTCCCCCCAGCAGTGAGGAGGCTGGGGGTGCACAAGGGGTTGGGAAGGGACAGCTGACCCCCACTGACCAAAGGGATATCCCATATGACCAGCACATAAAGTGGGGGGCAAAAGGAGGAAGGGAGACATTTGGAGTAACAGCATTTTGTCTCTCCAGGTCCCTGTTAGACATGATGGGGCCCTGCTCTCATGGGAAAGCTGAACACCCATGGGAAGCAGCAAATTAATCCCTTGATTTGCCTTTGCTTGTGCACGTGGCTTTTGCTTTATCTGTTAAACTGTCTTTATCTCAACCCACGAGTTTTCTCACTTTTACTCTTCTGGTTCTCCTCCCCATCCCCCTGGGTGGGAGGGAGTGAGAGGGGCTGAGCTGCTGGCGGGGTTTAAACCATGATCTAGGCCAGGCTGATTATTGACACATCATGTGTTTGCAGGATGTTGCTTCACAAACTGTAAGATCTGAATCCACATGCATCACATTCTTCTTTCCCTATATTCCAGAGCTCTCTGTAAATGCACATACACGTGTGGAGTTACACATCCCTTGGCCATTCATGTATTTATTTAATGCCACAGTGCTTTTGGGGAATAGTTTTCTTTCTGCTTATGACACTGGAAGCAAAGCTGTTATAAAAGCCTGATCATCTACAAGTTCTGCAGACAGAATGGACAGAAGGTGGCTTTGATCATGCACATCTTACAATTCTTCTTCAATATACTGGAATTAACATACAATAATGAGAATAAAGTACACGGAGAACTTCCTTGCACACAACTTCCAGTGCTCTCTAGCCTTATTTCTTACAAGTATGTGATACCTTTACATTTTTCCTCAGAAAAAAACCCATGAGTTAATTTTTCTAGAACATATGATTTCAAGATTCAAAGACCATCACACAGAACTCAGAACAGATTAGTACAACTATGCAGGTGATATAGCCCCTAAATGATGAGACTTGCATTGAAGGGGTGGTTAAACTAAAGAAAAGCCCCATGATTGACAGGTGATGATCTAGTTTGAGCAGCAAACAGTGAGTCAGGGTGAGCACTAAGAGCAAGTGTTGCTTGGATAGAACTAACACCTTGGAATTAGTGCAGCCTGCAATGCTTGCTAAGAGTTGACCGCAGCAGTGGAACTGGAGAAGGAGAGTTAAGTGTGAAGCAAGGTGTTAATAAGAGTGCCCAGCGTTGCATGGATCTTGCATAAGGAAAAACAAGGAAGTACAAGAAAAGTATTACAGAAGAACAAGAAATGCATTTCAACCCTAAGTGTATCACTAGTTGGAAGGGACCACAGTGGGTCATCAGATCCCACCTCCCTGCTCCAGCAGGGCCATCCCAGAGCACATGGCACAGGATTGTGTCCAGATGGCTCTGGAATATCTCCAGTGAGGCTGAACAGCCCCAGCTCCCTCAGCCTTCCCTCCTCAGAGAGATGCTCCATCCCTGAATCATCTCCACAACCACCACTGGACTCACTCCAGGTGCTCTCAGGTAAGTTGTAATAAGACACAAATTGGCACAATTTACAACAATAAAATTAAACACAATTTATCCTGCTATGCTGAGTAACAGATGTCGGCTCCTGTTTGTTTTTGTTAAAAATGGTTCTTACATAAATGTGCAGTTGGGATTTCTCATGAACTGAATATAAGACCTGATAAACTGTTTGGAAACTGGATGACTAAGTTCTCTGAGGATTGTGTTTTTATGATCTGAGAAGCTCTTCCCATTTCTTCTTAAAAGAAATAAAAGTCAGCAAGAGAAGCTTGCAAGCCTTCCACGATTGTCCCTTGCCACAGCTGACACTTTTGACAAAATCCCCAGAAGTTGCTGAAAATAGTTTAGTGGACAGTTTTAAGTTATTCTTAATTTCCTCTTAGATGTGACTCCTGCAAACAAACCAAAGCAAACCAAACCAACCTAACAACAAACAAAAAAACCACATGCACACAATCCTCACACATACGCAAAAACCTAACAGAAAAAAAACCCAAACCAAGCCAAAACCCCAACTGAAAATCTCAGAGTAAATTAAAATGGCCAAACTAAAATGGCCAAACTTGCTGTCAGCTACTGCCTCACGTTTATATGGCTCTGTCTCCCAGTCTCCATTTTGTACTGGGACTCTCAGCACCAGCACTCCAAGCCTGGTATTCCTCTTCGTACTGCATTCTATCCACTTTCTATCTTATTTCTCTATATACTGCCAGATATCATTGGCAACTTCAGTAGCACCAACAAAAATTTTGGCAGATTTGTAGGTTTTTATGATAATTCAAATACAAGGTTTGTTATTACAGAACAAGCCCAAAGGCAAACCATAAATGCTCACCTGCACTGGAGCTTCTCTTCCTTGCTTGGAAATTAAGTTCTATGTAACGCTTTTCATCCTCCATCTCAATATTACAGTCTTTTGCTTCACTTGCACTAAAACCCTTTTACATTCTCTAACAAGTTAGTTTTTGCAAGTTTGGAATAAAGGTGGAAATATTTTCACATATCTACATAAAGATTTACACAAAAAGATTGCAGAAAGCCCACCCAAGGAAATGAAATCCAGTTTTTCACTGTAAAAAGAATAACACTCCTCTCATCTATCTCCCAATTAGCCAAGCAATTAATGGATATATATATATAGCACAGCTAAATAACATGCACACTAAATCCTATACAGCAGCAAAACATTAATCTTTGAGCAATCTTTGTTTTTACAGTATTTTCAAGGATCTGAGGTTTTGACATTATTCTCTAACAAGGATTTAATTGTTTTTAATTTTGGGTACTGCAGCAACACTGCCCTGGAACAGTCTGTACCTTACAAATATGTGACAAGATGGTGTTTTTATCAAGCCAAAGCTTATTAGGGAATTCTCAAAAAAAGATATGCCAAAGAGATGGCTACAGAAGGAAAATGGAAGACCATGTACAACAAGGGAAGGCTAAACCAATACCTCTTAAATTATTACTCAGGTTTTAGTGCCACACAAGCAGAGAGCAGAGTTGGGAAAGGATCAGAGGTAATTCAAGGAATAAGTTATTTACAGACAATGTGTTCCAGCTGAGGCAGAGGCTGGAGGAAAGAACATAGAGCTGTTTCTTCAATAAGTTTGTCAGTTAAGTTCACAGGTTGGCAGCAGAAACTGATGCCAGTGTTGGAGGGAAGAAGGTAAGAGACAATCAGAAGCCTTGAAAATGTAAATCACTGTTTCAACAGAAGGAGGGAGCAATTTGGTGCCAAATTCCAAGCCAGGGGAGCAATCCAGAACAACATAGGCATGCTTACATTGAAACATGATGTTCCCATGGAATTTTCTGAGTATGTGTGTACCTACAGTTGGTGTGCATAGTGTTTTTAAAGATCACAAACCTAGTTTCTCTTATTTTTGCACATTCAGAGAACTGGCTTTGCCTTTCATCCTACTTCTTGTTATTCAACTAGACTTCACGCTTCAGATTTTCTTTCAACAGAAAGAAAACTTCAAAGCCACTTACATGCACATATAAAATGCTATAGCACTTCCTTTTCTTTTGTGAAGTCCAGCACATGCTTTAACTGCAAAAAAGAGCCATTCTGGGAAATGCAAATGAGCATCCTTTCTTGGCAACATGGTGTTGTGAATCCAAGTCAAACACTTTTGATTTTTTGAGAGGTTTTGGGGTTTGGTTTTTTTGGAAGGATATTCACATTCTTTTTACTGAGATGATAGATCCAGAGGATGATGGCATAGCTAAACAGTCAGGCAAGAAAGGCTATGAACAGCAAGAAGCCAGACTACAAAAAGGTAGATGTTGAAATTAAAAGGAGAGGACGATCATTTCTATGAAGTTGAATATGAAAACATGATAAAGAAAGGAAAAGGGGTGTTAAGAGTGAATGGGGTAACATCAGGTAACAGCACCAAGCCTGACAGAGCTTCAGAAGTGTTTGCACAGTGCTCTCAGGCACATGGTGGGATTCTTGGGGTGTCCTGTGCAGGGCCAGGAGTTGGACTTCGATGATCCCTGTGAGTCCCTTCCAGCTCAGGAGATTCTCTGATTCTATGATTTATTTGCTGCATAATGCTTTGTATTTCGTTAATTGTCTTACTGAGTTAGGGCCTGAGAGATTGTTCCTATGCAAAACCATTCAGAAATATGGCTAATAGAGCAGGTTGGGAACTACATTTTTTGGAAGGGGAACTATTCTATAGACACTTCCAACGTTGCCCTGGTTCCCCTTCAAATTCAATTAGTTTTGGCCACTAGCTGAGGTCTCAAGAAGTGGGATGTCCTTCCATATTACCACAAACACAAATGAGCTCCCCAAAATTTGTGTTACTGGAGTTGACAGGTAGAATAAAGCTTCACATAGGAATTCCCAAATCCTCTGCTGAGAGTTACAACCTTTTTCCATTGCAAATCTGTTTGTTCGTTGGCTTATAATATTCACTCTTATTCTTTGAAATTCAGCAACTATATTAAGAAATGCCTGAGGATGGATAATAAGTGCTTCTAGATCTGAACAATTTGACTTAATGGAAAGGACATCTCCAAGAGGATTTTCTCTTTTGGCTTCACAGCACCACTGGCAGCATTGCCTAAGGTGTCGGTTCTCCGAGAATATATTGCCTATACTGAACTTATGCCTCACCTAATTGCTCTGGATGGAATTAAACTTGCATCAGGCCTCTTGTAAGACAAAGCCAGTCTCAGTGTTGTTGTTTTGAGGGTAGCACCCTGCACTGCAGATGTCTTTGAAGAGTCAAATGTTTCTTCTATGTTGGAACCAGTTAACACCATGTGCAGATGCACCGTTCCTGTGTTTACACAGAGGTTTGAAGCATCAGATCAGGGATGGGATGTGACTTCTGGTAAGTTATGTGCCTCCCTCTCCAAAAAACTGGCTGCAGGCTGTTGAATTTCTGTATTTCTTGATTCCTGATGTAAATGTGGGGGTGAGGCCACAGTCAGATGTGCCTCTGCTCTTGGCAGTTTTGGAGAGAGGGACCTTGTGTATCACACATGACGTTTTGTACAGTTGAGCAGCCTACAGAGAGAAGAAGCAGCACCAGCACTAGAGCAAATCTCCACACTGGTGGCCTCCTACAGCTGTCTCTCCAAACAGTAGGAACTGCAGATGTTCAGCAACGCTGGGAAGAGCTGGGAGCAGGCAATCACAAGCTCCACTGTTATTTTGAATAAAACCTTTTGCCACCCTATTTTGTTCTCCAAGCTGTGAAGCCAGACTCGAATTTCTAGATGGTCTGTTAGGTCAGTTATGTCTCCCATAAACTATAAAACTCATGTGAAAATCCTGAACCACAAGAACTTGGAGTTTCTGTCTGCACAACTGGTGGAGACTTTTTGCAATGTTCGGCCTTCACATCTGAGAAATCTCTTCACATGCCTAAAAGCAACTATAGTTTTAGCAGGTCTGAGTGGTTTGTTATCACAAACACAATTATGTGTCGGAAAAATGAACATGTTTAACTCTGAAATGTTACAACACTTACTTTTGTAAGCATTTTAATGGTGGTGTGAACATCATTACAGCACAACACTAATAGCAACAATAAAGCCATGCTTCTCAAAATCCCACTTCAAAACATGTCTCATGCAAATGAAGATCCAAATTCCTGTAAGTGGCACTGACACCATTTAAAGAGGCAGGAAGCTACCTAGAGATTTTATGATAGAGATCAAAAGTCACTAAAGGTGCGTTAATACAGTGTTGATGCTCCCATACAGTCAGAACAAAAATAAGAGGAAACAAATTCTGCAAATCTTACAAATTATCAGTTCCCGTGGCAGTTCTCACCAGGTTATAGATGTTCATAAGTTCAAAACTCTTCTTATCTGCAGCACTATGGTCACAGGGCTCTTTTTCCACCCCTTACTTGCCTTTGCATTTCTTCTGCAGCTTCCATCTTAATTTTGCCTTGTGCAAAGCAGGCTGGAGTAATGTGTTATGGTACAGAATGGTTTGGGTTGGAAAGGAACTTAAAGAGCATTCAGTTCCAACCCCCTGCCATGGGCAGGGACACCTCCCACTATCCCAGGTTGTTCAGAGCCCCATCCAACCTGGCCTTGGACACTTCCAGGGATGGGGCAGCCACAGCTTCTCTGGGCAACCTGTGCCAGGGCCTCACCACCCTCCCAGGGAAGAATTTCATCCTAATATCCAATCTAACCCTATTCTCTGTCAGTGTGAAGCCATTCCCCCTTGTCCTGCCACTACATGCCCTTGTGAAAAGCCCCTCTCCCATTTTCTTGTGGGCTCCCATCAGGTCCTGGAAAGTTGCTATGAGGTCTCCACACAACCTTCTCTTTCCCAGGCTGAATGGCCCCAGTTGTCTCAGCCTGTCTTTGTAGGAGCATGTTCCAGTCCTCAGAGCATCTTCATGACCTCCTGTGGACCCACTCCAACAGATCCATGTCCTGTGAAAGGCTCCAGAGCTGCACACAGGTTCCTTAAGCAACTCCTTGTGAAGCATTCTTCCTGGGAAATAGGTCCACACTTAGTAGCCACCTCTTCCCTGTGGATGATTTTAAGAAAAAGAATGGAGATAGTGCCTGAGGAAGCTTTTAGATGACCTGATCTGTGCCACCAGCAAATGCCACTGTGGTTTCAGCAACCTTTAAGCCTCTGAGTAATATGAAAATGGTTGCTGCAGGAAGTGGGGGTAAAGTCTACACATGGACAGCTTCTGTTCTCTCCTTTCCAGGGCTGAGGTGAGCTCTGCCTGTCCCATGCACAGCCTTCCAGCTGTATCAGGGCTGGTACAAGGTCAGAGGTGAATCCTTGGGAGTTGGGCTTAAAAACATCTCTGGTCTTGATAAATCACCCTCCATTTCTCTATTCTCAGACTTTCCATTTGCAGCACTTACCGAGTCACAGTCAGCACAATTTCTTTAACCTGCAGTTTATTTCCAGCTGGTGCTCTCTTTGTAAGAGGAGAAATCTCTAGAAGATCTCACACGTGTATTTATTCCTGCACTAAATGATGCGTGACACCCACTCCCTGGGGGATTGTCAGGGGTTCCTCCAGGAATCCTCAGGGCCATGGGGGTCAACAAGTGAAGGAAGAAAGGTGTCTGTGGGTGTAAATAGCCTGGACACAGGGGAAAATCCCCTGCAGCTGCTTCTGTCAGAGCCCTGCCCCAGCAGCCACCATCACTGTGTCATGCAATGGGACAGCCCAGCTGCCTGGCTGCTGTGGTGCTACCCATGAGACACTTTCAACTTCACCACCTCTTCTTCCCCTCCTGCATGAGAGTCTTGGAGACCTGCCTTGTTCACCCTTTCCAGCTTTGGGAACGTCAGGACTTCAGAAGATGCGTGCAGCATTGCTGGGTGCCACAGTAACTGCAGTTTCTGAACCCTAAAACCTCTGGATATGGTAAATGTCTATAACCTGTAGCTTTCTAGAGAGTTTTCAGCTGGTTACTTAACAACAAGGCCAGGGGTGTAATGCCTGTATGGGCCATTCACTCAAGAGCTGGACTAAGATGACCCTTGTCAATGCTTTCCAACTCAGAATATTCCGTGATTCTGTGAAACAAGATTATGTCCAATGAGCTCTCAATAGAAATAACTGGTGACTAAAGACTTAATTTGAATGATTTGAGGCTTTGAGATTGATATCTCTCAGCAGTGCCTTCTATTTTTTAAGTTTACCATGCATGGCTGGAAAATAGCTGAAATGGGATATTTGCAGGAAGGAAGGGATCTGTTTAATGAGTTCTTAAGCAACTTACAAATGAACCTGAGAAAAATGACAATTCTGCTCAACCTCAAGGAATCACTCAGGACAAAACATTTAGACCTTCCCAACTCTGTTTAGAAATATTCTAATCAGTTATTGAAGTGCTTGTTTATTTAACACAGGCTTGTGCATCACTCTTGGATGATTCCCTCCCTTTGTAGCTTTCTCTGTACAAACATTATGTGCCCTCAGCCCCTGATCCTGAACATATCAATTTCAGAACAAGCTGAAGGGAGAGTTTCTGTGTGCAAATATCACTGACTGGCAAAACAGCTGCTTGTGCTGCCTGAAAGCTGCTGATCTCAAGTGAAACCTTTCTTGCAACAATAAAAATGATCCCCGAAAACTGCCAACAAGGGGAAAGTCCTTGGTAACAGAAAATAGCTTATTTCAGCCTAGGCAAACACAACCCAAAATCTGTAGTTGTACCTAAGTGCAATTTATTCAAGACAGCTCTTAATTGCCTTTTTGTCTCAGAATCCCAGAGGGAATACAAGGTACAACAGCCAAGAGCCCCAAACTGCCTTATATCTCCTCCTCTCTCAAATGGGCTCTTCCCAGGCTGCAATTCCATCTGCACAATAACTGGAGCTGGCAGAGGCCAGACACAGGGGAAGCTTCCAGCAGCTTCTCCCAAAAACCACCCCTGTAGTCAATACCCATCTCATCTACTCTTTTTTTATCTTCCAGGCTTCTTTCTCCTTCACACTCCACCTGTCTCTGACAAGTTACTTTAGGCAACTCATACTCTTTAAAAAAAAAGTGCAGTACAGTGCAGTAGAGACATCTAGTGACTATTTTCTGTTATTAAAATGCAAAGGATTAATTTAAGAGGAAAAGACTTCACCCAAACCTTTGAAATATTCTTCTAATGACAGGTACATCTTTGCATGCTTTTCCCAAAGCCATGGACAAAATAATTTTGCCAGTTCTGGGCAATGTCAAGCAACAAATGTCTTTTTCAACTGAATCATCACTTACCTGCAAAGGGAAGGACAGCTGTTGGAATTAGAAGTGGATGGATATTTCAATTGGAAGGGGGGGGGTTGAATTAGATGATCTTTAAGGTCCTTTCCAACTCAAACCACTCTATGATTCCATGCTCCTTTGAGCAGACATTTATAAGCCCTGAGATCTTCTGCTCTTTAGATGCCTAAATCTAAGCTGCTTATTAACTTCTACTTCACAATTAGTAAATAGGTACCTCCATGACCTTCTCCTGAATGGTCAGAGGGATGGTCCCTGAATTTTTCCTGACAGGAGGGACCAGCTAAAGGAGGCACCAGGGGGAAGGTATGTTCTCCATCCCTGCAGTGCCCCAAGCAGCTGCTGAAGGACAGGCCCTGGCTCCAAGGTAAGAGCTTTGTATGTCACCACTCCACCAGTTGTTTTGTCAGGTGTATAAATAATGAGAAACAACCTGATGGTGCTTCTCTCCCTTGCCAGAAACCCCCTCTCTCAAGACTCCTGAGTCACAAGCATGAACTAGGCCGTTCATGATGGGCCAGAGCCATTAAAACACCCTTGGCATGCAAATTCTTTCATTCCCTAGAGCCTGCTCAAGGATGGCACGATGTCAGATGCAAATTCGCCTACAATCATCCTACTGCATCAGCCAGTCCTTGGCAAGGTTGTGCTATTACACAATAGCAAGAGTACAGATCATATATTTGGTTCAAACTGACAGAGAGTGGGGTTAGATTGGATATTGGGAAGAAATCCTTCCCTGTGAGGGTGGTGAGGCCCTGGCACAGGTTGCCCAGAGGAGCTGTGGCTGCCCCATCCCTGGGAGTGTCCAAGATCAGGTTGGATGGGGCTCTGAGCAACCTGGGATGGTGGGAGGGGTCCCTGCCCATGGCAGGGGGTTGGAACAGGATAATCTTCAAGGTCCTTTCCAATTCAGACAATTCCATGATTCTGTGATTAACACAGAGCCTTTGAGTTACCAAGACTGTCAAAGCCCATTCTCAAAACAGTTCAATGACTTAAGCTGAAAATGCCAAAGTGTTGCTCATCTTTCTACTATGGCTGATCCCAAGAGAGCAAAATACTGCACTTCTTGACTTAGCACCATGATATCTCCAAAGAACCACATTGTCTGCCTTTAATGAGAAAACTTAATGACAAACATGCAGAGAAATCACAGGTCAGACTCAGCCCTGGTTTAATTCTGAGTCTAATAATGGCTCTGGGATATGAGGACCAGCATGTGGTATAGAGCTTGTTGAAGAGCAGAAGTTCCTCTGTGAAGAGAATTCGAAGTTTTAATATCATTTGAAGCTACCATAAGCCCCCTAAAAATTAGAAATTTCTATGAGAAGGAAAATCTGAAGAAAAAAAAAAGTTAGCCTTATAGCAACATTTTATAACCCAATTTTTAAAATTAATTTTATTTTGTGATAGATAGATAGATAGATAGATAGATAGATAGATAGATAGATAGATAGATAGATAGATAGATAGATGATGGATGGATGGATGGATGGATGGATGGATGGATGGATGGATGGATGGATGCAGGAACAAAATTATTTCCAAAGTCTTGAAATCAGTTTTTTCATCACTATCAGATATTCTCTCTGTTCCTCCTCATATCACTGCTTTCTGGTTTCAACCCTGAAATATCAAAGTTTAGTGGAAAGTGATCTGAGAAGGACAAACTGAGCCATCTGATAATGACGTGCTGAGTTGAAATAATTTAGTTTGTTTGAGGAGAATATGAACACACTCAGCATGTGGCCAGTTCAAGCTCCAAATGAAAATTATGTGTGGGCTGAAGGCCCCAGTTCATGAGAAAGTTGATCCAAATTGCAGCTATACTGTTTTTAATAGAACATGCACCAGGAGAAGGGACTAAGAATTAAGAACCGTTTATCAAAAGCTATAAGGCGAGAATTTACATTTGAAACAAAAAGTTTCTTGTTTCCTTCCGTTTTAAGCCACGCAAACACTTGTTTTGACCTTATGTGGTTGAGGGGAGGCCAAAAATAGGGATGGTACTTCAGTGAGTCCATTTTGATTTTAGATCTGAAAGCAGCTTTTCAAAATGGCAAGTGAGGTGGTTTATGCCGAGGTGTCGCCCGAGGAAAGAGCACATTTTGCTGCAGAAACTGCAGATACAGGTAAATAAATGGTCATCTTAGTGTTTCTTACTTTTTCTCTGCTAAGTGCCACGTTCTAACAACTTTTATCCTTTCTTAAAGCATTTATAAACAGCTGAAGTCATGTGGAAAGTGTTTTTATAACTGTTAAAAGCCACTTCTGTTTGTTGTATATCTATTTGCTTGGCAAATTCATGTTTATTAACAGACTGAATATTGAATTCTAGTGAAAGTGAAGACTGACCTTTAAAATCTAATTCTGGATTTCAATGGAACGGCTGAAATGTGCTGTTTCTGAAACAAATTAATGGTCAGATTTTGAATATATTTATACAAGTTATTGGAAACTCACTGATAGTTGAATGGACTTCTTTCTCCTGCAGTACACTTATGTTTTAAACTTTAATTTTATTCACTTTCTTAGACATCAGAAATACTTTGAAATTCTAAAGTGCTAGATTTGTTTGCATTTCCTTCCTTTCTTTCAGTTATTTAAAAGTAACAAAGTGCAAAATGCAGCCATTAATGGATATAGGTAGGAAATAAATCATGTTTTTAAACAAAAGACTATTTACCAGTATGAGGTGCTTGAAAATGCAGTGTCTTAATAATTTCTATGAGCCTCAATTATGAGGCTAATTAAGTAACCAAATTTCATGCAAAATGCTTGTCTTATGCTATAGAATAGGACAGCATGGTGTTCAATCTATCATAACCTTTTTGAAAAGAATCTTTTCAATTGCAATAGCTGTATTCATGTCACTTCTGGGAATCTTGCATCCCTCTTGGTGTCCTAATAAGTGCTTTACTTGAATATCATCCTAAAACCATTACTTCCACAGGCTGATTGTAATACCTTCCACGAAGAAATCCTTTCAATAGATCCTGGATATGACATTTATTAATAGCACCAGTGTGTCCTAGTGAGATACAGTGAAAAAAACCACCCATCCAAATAATTAATATTTTTTCATGTTCCATTATACATTCTTACAATCTCCATCTTTGATTTCTACATGTGTTCCATTGCTTTCATCCTTGAGAGCACGAGTGCAGGAAACTGAGCTCTCATCTTCTGCCAAATGCTCTTAAACTGTTTTGACTCCTTTGCTGCTGCATGAGAAAGATGCTTAGTTCTAAAAAATGGGTTAGATTCGACATTTTTTGTTAGTCTAAGGCAGATCCCAGCAGCTCTGTCACCCTTAGGAGGCTGTTTCTCTTCAAGCAAAAACTTGGTATTTACCATTACAGTGACTCAGAGCAGTTAAGTTGCCTATCATCCACCTGCTTGAAAAAGATCAAAGCTTGATATGTCTTATTCCATGCATATTTTACCTGAGATCATTGATACTGCAAGGCTACATTTGCTCCTATGAATAATAGCCCAGGGCATTAAAAAAAAAAGAGGGGGTTCATACTGCCCTGCCTGTGAGCAGTTTTTTGCCACAGATTTCGGTGTTTGTGCTGCACCACCTGATTTCATGGCTTTAAGTTCTGCTCCTCCACAGGCACTATGCTGTCCACCAGTCATTCTGCATCCCACTTCTTCTCTCCTTTCAGATTCTGCTTCCTTGGCTTTTGGCATGGGCTGGACAGAGCTTTTAAACTCCACTCCTGGACGTGTCTTACATTTTGCACTGCTGAAGTTTGCGTTTGCCTGTCTTGCCTGTGGCACATCAGAGAAAAATCTGTTTGGTTTCTCTCTTAATTAAAAACAAAAAAAACACAACATCTTATTTTATACACTACCAGCAAGCAAATTTGATGAAAGCAACTCCTGGGAAATGAGGCAAAGCATGCAAAGCAGGCAACCTCCAAGGTGGTGTGTTGCAGTTGATATAAAAATGCAGCTCCTTCCTTCCTTCTGCTGCCACACCTACCAAGAGCTGCTGTGGTCAGTGAGTCATGTCCTGCACCTCTTCCCTCTCCTACTCAGGCCATCCCTGGATTTAATATCCCCTAATGCAGAACAAACTGCATCACAGGGCAGTTCACCTCCTCGTTACACCCACAGTCATCTCTCCTCTTGTACCTCTTTCCATCAGCTTTGCTGATTGTACAGTATTGCTGAATTGGGCCCGTGGTCCTGCAGACATCCCCTGGGCAGGGAGATGCCCTCTGGGCACACCTTTAACTACAGGAATGTGAAAGCACTGCCTATGGGGTGCAGCTCAGCTAAATAACAGAGGTCAGGCACATTTTCTTTTGCCTTCCATGGGCTTTGCATCCAGCACTGGCCACTGAAAGCCAAAGATTGAGTTGGTTTTGCAGTGAGAATGAGAGAGATCTCTGCTGTTATACGGAGTAAGCAACCATACAGAAGAACAGACAAGTGTGGGCAAGGCCTCCAAAGACAAGGAGACTTCCTGTGAGACAGGAGATTGTAGTTCCTGGGGTTAAAGTAAAGCATTCTCAGCAAACCACCTGCTTTCTTTTGAAAATGAACGGCTTGCAGCTGAAAATCATGCTGCCAATTCTTCTTCCAGTCCAGCCTGGATTATTGTTAGTTAATCTGATGATCAATCTCTCCTGATAGTCCAGCAGACAGGAATTCTCCACTACTGAGGCTGGGAAGGCAGGGAAAGTACAGTTTGCCAGGCATTCCCAGACCTTTGAGGAAACCAATCCTGACAACATTTTTTATTCTCTCCATTGGTTATAAAAATGGTCGTAAAGTAGCAAGGCAATAAAGATTCAGGTAAATCTATGGTTAAGCCTTCCCTCCCCAAGTTCTCTGTGTCTTCTGTGACCAACAGCAAGGGAATGTGTGGTTGGAAACTGCTTTTGGACTGTTCTCTGAGCATTAACTTCAGTCTTTTCATAGAGGAAGTTGAATTAATGGTTTCTACTGAAAGGCTGTGCTCTGTCTGCAGTGGTGTTTACCAACCATTAATAAAAAATCTCACTTAAACACATGGGAGGATAGAATTGAGGAAGAAAAGTCTCTGGATGATGTGCTTATGTTTTACATACCTGTTAGAATTATGTTGAATTCATTGGTGATGGAAAAATAGTTTGTCTTTTCTCTATGCTTTGTTCCTATTGGAAATTTGCTGCTCTTTGTGAAAGAGGAAATAAGGCACATTTTGTACACATGCACAAGATCTGAATTCACTGGGAAGGAGTTTATTGAGAAATAAATAGAAAAAAATTTGATTTACCTGAAAAATTGATTAACTTCTCCTTAAAGATCGATACAATGTATACATGTGTGTAAAACAAATGGAATAACAAGAAAAATAGAATAAATAATAGAGCAGCTCAGTGTGTGACATCTAAAAGGTTTTCTTAAATTTTCTAAAATTTAATAACTGAATAACATTTATTTCTTTTTATTTAGAAAACTGCACAGCAAGACAATTATTTGCATGAACTGTCCTGTAATTTATTTTTGGCACATTCACTCAGTGGCAGAAACAAAGTAATAAAGCAACATCTCTTGCACGTTGTTGCTCTTCCTACTTTGCCAGAGAGGGTCTGATGCTACAAAGAACTGAATAACTTGGGTGGGTTCTAATTGCAGCATTTTTTGTCCCAACAGGTGATTCAGTCACATATGCTGAGGTGAAGATGAAATGGAGATCTGACAGACCTGACAGCACACCCAAAATTACACATTCAGGTACTGCAACACCACAGGACACTTCATGTTTTCTCAATGTATTTTATCCTCTTTGTATGCCATCATAATTACATATTTACATACAGTGCAGGAGTTGCTTAGGGCTAAGTCCCCCAAGAGGTGTTGATATTAGGAAAAAATTCTTTCCTGTGAGGATGGTGAGACACTGGAGCAGGTTACCCAGGGAAGCTGTGGATGCCCCACCCCTGGAAGTGTTGGATGGGGCTCTGAGCAACCTGGCATAGTGGAAGGTGTCCCTGTTCATGGAATGAACAGGCCAACAATAGTATTTAAAGCAAAACTCAGTTACTTCTAGGAAATGAGAGCCAGAAATAAAAACAAAATAAAAATGGACAGTGTTTTGGCAAGTTCAGAAAAATTGTGTCTCCCATTCTTAAGTTCAAATTTTAAGATGCTTCAAACTTTCTCAAACTATGTAACCAGCCCTGAAAGTAAATATTCTTCTGCAAAGTGAATGAATGTGTTGGATATGAGTTTTGACTCTTGTGTATGAGGTGAAAAAGAAGTAGAGAATGAAAGAAAATATTGCATTCATACGAAGCATAATTAGGGTATTTATAGGAAAAAGTGGTAGCTGTGGAAAATGCTAGTGAGAACAAATATTTCCATTGGGGGGGTTAATTTGGCCTCACAACAAGGAAAAAGAAACTGAAAGCTTCAGAGGTCTTTCTGATTAAAAGTGGCAGTCAGGCAGACAAGAGAGTGGGACAAGTGGAGATCTCAGTCCAGCTGTTACAAAGGCAAAATCAATTTACTGGCTTCATTGAAATGCCCTATGATTTTATCCCAGGGAATCCAGCATGGGACTGCAGCATGGGAAGTGTGGTCAGTGAAGCAGTTTTGATATAGGGCCATCAAACCCTCTGGGTTTTGCTGCCTTTTTATACCCCAGTCCTCACTTCTCCCTTCCTGTCTCTGATTCTGCTTACACCTGCCCAAGGTTTTCAGAATTTTGTTCAAGGAATATCAATATGTGCTGTACATACGGATAAATGCTATAGAAGAGCTCTGTCCCTTCACATTCTTCACTGAAACCTCTTTAAAACCACAGAAGTCAGATGTTTGTTCTAACTCTCATTTAGACTGGGGAGGTGGTTTACACGGAGAGTATGAAGGAACAGGGATCAAATGAACACAATGATCCTAGTCAGGATTACAGTTGGAGCAGAAAATGATGGAGGCAGGGATTTAAATACTATATAAACAAGCATTTCTTTGTTGTGCTTAAAAATTATGATACTCTGGAAAGAGCCTCTAGACGTTCAAATGACTTAAAGCACCTTTCTTTTTATATGAATTTCAAGATTTCCTTGTGGGTCTTCAGTTTTGTAACCTCACAGAAATAACACACAATAGCACAACCACTGCAAGCCATTCTCCAAGGAAAAGGCAGGGTATATTCCAGAGTGGGAAGCATTGGCAGCACTGTGTGCGCATGGCAAAATGTTGACACAGCAGGGTTGGCAAAGCCGTGCATTGGCACAGGAGGAAGAGGTCACATTTTTAGGTGTTTTCTCAAGAGCTATGATGATAAAAATTAGGACTGGCCAGAAAAACGGTTCTTCTACCTTGAAAATGTGGGTTTATATATATACATGATGCATACAGGTTTGTATACCTGTAACATATATATACAGGTGCTGGATCTACAGCACACTCCTGCTGAAGGCCTGGGTACAGGGATTTTCATGCTCCCATAACTCAGAACACAAGCTGACTTGCTTTCTGCCTGTGGTGAGACCCCTCTCCCTTATCCCTTTGGCAGTGACCTACTTGAAGAACTCACGCTGGTGTTACGTTGTTCTCGCCCTGGTCTTCAGCGCCATGGTCCTGCTCATCACTGTCATCCTCTTGGCAGTGAAATGTGCCAGCAAACCCTGACATCGTGCCGACACACAGGGTAAGCCATTTCCAGCAGTGTTACACTTTCATACAACATTTTGGCATTTACCAGAGGAGGTGGAAGGAAAATGCTGTGTTGTTCAGACTGGGGATTGAAGGCAACCAGGATAACAGTCATTCCATTGGGATTTGGAGTGGCAGTGAACAGCCCTCCAGAGAAACCCTTCCCGTTCACACCTGGTGCTCAGGTAAAGGTTTAATTGCTCCTCCAGGTCACTCTCCCTGGAAGTTGTCACTTGACACACTGGTGCTGCTGTCACTGAGTGACTCCTTAGTCGTGACCACACTTCCATCCCAAGACATCCCAAGTCTTGCCATGGTCCCCATGGCACACAGGTGCCCTGTCTTTACTCACAGGACACTCACAGCAGGTTGAACTTCAGTGAGATACTCTAATTCAAGTAGCTTTTGTCTCTTTTCTTTCCAGATAACAGCACAGGAAGGTTCTGCTTCTTCAACAAGTCAACAAGTTGGTTCTGTTTACATTATTTTCTCTGAAGAGACCTTTTTTGAAAGAAAATGTGCCATCAGTCTGGTCCCTCTTCAGTTTTGTCATTCCAGACCTCTGTTAAACCTCTAACCTCTTCATATCTGGACAAGAGAGATATCAATTTTACTTGGCTTTTTCTTAATCCTGTGACACCAGCAACCATTCAATTATATACCAGTGCATATACCAAGGCATGGGCTCAAGATGCAGCATCAAAAGTTGGATTTGGGTCCTGTTTAGACAACAAAAATAACCAGGTGAACTGTTTGGAGATGCACTTTTAATTCACATCTGACTTAATTCTGCAATATTTTGCTTTAAATTACATTATGTGCAAGTGCAAAAATTCATGGATGAAACAAGGAATGTAACAGGTTGAACTGAACTTTTATATAAAGCCCAGGTTTGGACTTGACTTCTTTTGACAGATTTTAGTGGGATTTGTATGAAAGGATTATTGAAGGTGCAAGAAACTCTTTTTTTGGTAGAGAAGTCTCAGTCTCATCCTCTCATTGGCTTGAATAAAATTATTCTCTTCTACTTCTCCAGAAAAGGATCTCACAGTATATTCTTTCTGTCTCGGGGCAGTACTTGTATTTCTTTCCTCGTCATTTTTTTCCCAAATGCTGTAGCTTCAGTTAAAACAGAGTCCTCCACTGGAACTGAGGCACCCAAGGTTCAAATGTATTTGTTTGTAATTATCATTCTACTGTCTTTTTTAATATTGTTTTCAGTCCTTTTCCATTATAACTTCTTTGGGGCAGGCTGATATAAATGATTTGCAGACCCTGAATAGGAGGGGTCTGTATAGCAAATATTTTTAGAATTGTTCCTTGTATCCAAGCTTATTTGTACTTTAGCTGTGTTGTTGCTGCTGCTATTGTACCCCATTTTTATAAGATATGCACTAGAAATCAATAAAGGGATTTATTAAAGCACTTGGTGCTAGTTACTATGTGAGTCAGACTAGAAGAAAAATAACATTTAGTGCTTGTCTGACTCTAAGCACTGAGAATGGGATCACTGGTTACATGTATGACATTAAGCATATTACACATGCCATCAAAAAATAAATATGTGGCTGTAAATCTGGCACTAGGGAATTGTCTCTTTTCTTTGTTTCTTGTCCCTTTGCTTTCCCCTGGAGCTTCCCCAGTTTCCAATACTGCATGTTCTCTCGCTCTGGCTGCAGGCACATCCTGGAGCTGCGAGTGACATTGATTCCTGCTGTCCTTGCTTGGCTGTTTTTTTTCCTGGCCTTTCCCTCCGCTGAAAAACCTCATCCCTTTTACTCCTTAACAGAGTAATGCACCGTAAAGGCTGAACGAGATAATTAAAGGGGTGCAAACGATCCATTAAATGTGTAACCGGCGGGAGCAGCAGGACTGAAAGAATCCCTTTTGTCTGGTGCAGAAGCCAGTTCATGGCACACCTCTTTTTTTTCAGATTTACCCTCTTCAAGAAAAAGATACAGCCCATAAAGCCAGAAATTCGACCCATTTAGCAAGTGGAAGGTGAGCAGGTAGAAATATTAGATGGGCAGTAGAAGAAAGCACAAGGTAAGGGTAACACGAAGCAATCAGTGAGGTGTTAGAACCAAACATTTTTAATAATTCTAGGGGTTTTTTAATAGTTGAATGCAACTCTATCACAGAGGATTGGTATGTCCGGGGAGTACCATTCCTTTTACCCTTCTGCTTTCAAATGTCTTCAGCCAACAGCCTCCCAATTACCCTGGGTCATATATCCCTCAGATTTCCACAGTCTGGAGAGAGAAGAGGGGAACATTTTATGGGAATTTCCTGGATATTTACTTTTTAACCTTTGTGTACTGTAAAAAGAGGCAGGGTTTTTATTGTTTCTGGCCATTTTCATCATCTTAAAAATATTAAAATTTTATGTCTGGTCTCCTAGTTTAGACAAAGTATCTCCTGGCGGCCTCAGAGAGGACGTTGTTATTTTTAATGTGCTGGAGCTCAGAGAAATAGCTAAGCTTTCATCCATTTCCATTCTCCAGCTGTAAATATAGAAATATACTATAGAAATGAAATAAGCAGAACCCCAACCTTTTATTTAATGGTATCCAAATATCCTTCTCATTTGACACATTTTTCATTTTGATCTGTTGTACTGCCAATGTTTTATTAATTATTATTCTTGTCGTAAATTCTTCCAACCTATAGCAGGTGGAAGTTATGTATATAAAATATAAGGGAAAGAATATCCATGGGCACTTATTTTAATAACAGAAAGACATCACTGTCCATTTTATATATGGTAAAGAGACAACCTTTAAATTTTTATTTAGCTTATAAAAGGTGGTGTTTCTATCTTTTATTACACTGTGTGAAGTATTTATGTTTTCAGGCACATTGTAAAGAACATGAGAGGGGAGGGGGCTTGTGCTTGTGGGGACTTTTTTAAATCCTGAGAAATTTCTTTACACTGAGAGAGCATCAAGCAGTAGGTTTTGCCTCAGTAAACTTGATGAGATGATCGTTTAGAATGACCCAAATAGTAACTGAGTGTGGAATGAAACTCTATTTTTGTAGGCATGGAATTACACTTGGACTCACGATTCCTTGCTTCTCTTAATATTTTAGGACCAGAACAAGGACCACATGTTGGTTGGCTTAACACATCACCACAACCTGCTTTAGATGATGAGTGTAATCAGATGAGAGCAGCAAGTATAGTGTACTTAAATATCCCTCTGAACAGAGACTCTAAGACTGGGAAGAAATGCAGAATTCTTACTTTTATAACACTGCACATGAGTTAGTTGAAGCATCTGAATTTGTATTACAACTTTTTCTGTTAAACAGAATGGTTATTCTATTCTTGTTCCGAGAGGCTTTATAATTTCAAATGTATGACCTGAACATGCTGCTTTTTAATGCAATTGAAACCTGGAGTCTTTTTCCTCTGCTGGTTTGGCAATGCTACATGTGTCCTGGCTGTGAACTTCAATGCTAACGAGGAGAGGGAATGGTGGTTTCAACTAAAATTTTTATAGAGCACTTGAACCCTTCTTGTTGAGTTCATGAGCACAAACAGGTCGAGTCACAAGCATAAGGATGTTCTTTATCACCTGCCTCAGTGGAAATGGGGCTGATTCACATTCTCACATTCCATGTTGTGGGACCTGGACTAGATAAACGGGCTGAAATCAATGGGATGAGGTTCAACAAGGCCAAGTTTTGGGTCCTGCCTTTGGGTCACAACCCCCCCTGCAGCTCCAGGCTGGGGCAGAGGGGCTGGGAAGTGCCCGGTGGGAAAGGACTGGGAGCGCTGGTGACAGCGGCTGGACATGAGCCCAGGTGTGCCCAGGGGGGCAAGAGGCCGAGGGCACCTGGCTTGGGTCAGGAATAGTGTGGCAGCAGGACCAGGGCAGGGATTGTCCCCCTGTGCTGGGCACTGCTGAGGGCACTCCTGGAACCCTGTGTCCAGCTCTGGTCACCTCACTGCAAGGAGGACATGGAGGGGCTGGAGCGTGTCCAGGGAAGGGAATGGAGCTGGGGAAGGGTCTGGGGCACAGGTCTGGTGAGGAACGACTCAAGGAGCTGGGGGGGCTCAGCCTGGAGAAAAGGAGGCTCAGGGGGGACCTTATCACTCTCTACAACTCCCTGACAGGAGGGTGTAACCAGGTGCGGGTCGGGCTGTGCTCCCAGACAACAATCGACAGGATGACAGGACCTAAACCGCGCCGGGGGAGGTTCAGCTCGGCCCTCGCCAGGCATTTTTTCACATCAAGTGTGACTAGAACGGGGCTGCCGGCCCCCACTCCCCAAGGCCGGACCCTCGGCGGGC
>VXBA01005702.1:828047-1001881 GCA_013399895.1 Serilophus lunatus | reverse complement strand
GGACCGGGGACACCCCGCGGCACACGGGCAGCCCTCCCTGCCCCCCTGCCCTGCCGGGATCCCTGCGGGTTCGCTCGTGGGAACAAGCGAGTTCCAGAGCGGCGACAGCGCGGTGCTGGCTCTGTCCGTGTGTCTGCTTGTATTTTTAATTTGGTGTTGGTGTTGTTTGTCCCCCCCCCTCCCGCGCTGCGGAGCCGGTTGCTGTAGTGCCCCGGTGCCTGTTGGAGGTGGGAAGCTCAGCTCCGTGTTTTCTGGGGATGGGATGCCTGCCTTGCCTCCCGAGTCAGTTTATCCGCTCGCGTTGGATACATCTTTCGTTCCCTTTGGTTTGCGTTCTTTTTGTGCCCCCCCTTTGACTTCTGCTGGGGAAGAAACACTCGAGAAAGCTTTTAACACAGCACCTTGCCGATATTTGCCCTTAGTAATTTGCTGTGACCGCAGGAGTTTGGGAAAGAAGCGGTGTCTCTCCTTGCCTGGGCTTCCTGACTTTGCATTTGCACTGTGCTGGAAAAGAGCTCTCCTTTAAATAAATGCGCAGTTTAATCCGTGGATTGTTGCGTGTTGAAACTGATACTCGAATAAATGTCTTGAAATGACCCTCTGCAACTTGATACTAGTTTCCTTTACTACGAGGAATAACTTTTTTTTAAGCTGTGGGTGTGTTCTGTGGCTGTTACATCACGCAGAGCTGCCCGATGGCTTCGTGGACTGGTTACAGTTGTTGAATAGATGTATTTTGTGCCCATAAAAGTGTTCGTAGTCCTTTAGCTCCCCGATACTGTTCCCTCGAGTGTCTGAGCCTCACAGCTCACCTGCTCTGAAGGCTTGCACGCTCGGGCTGTGCTGTATAAATCTCTTTTCGTCTGGCACAGATTAAAAGTTCCCCTGAAACGCAGTTTTTCGTTCCCTTCTCCCTGGCTCTTTCTTTTCTTTGACCGATGGGGGTATTCCTGCCTCTGCTTGGGCTCCCCGGTGGTGGGTTTGGGGTGGCTGCCAACCCAGCGTGCAGCTTGTGGTGGTGGTTTATTAGTTCTGTTATTGCAGGGTGTGTTGGCGATGTGTCGGAGGGTGGGTTTATCTGCAGTTTATCTTCTCTCAAGTCATTTTGAGATCATGACGCTTCCAGGACGGGCTGTCTCCTGTCCTGTCTCCAACATTCCCATTCCCTCCCTTCTGCTGGAATTGCTGATGTGAGCTGGACCTACCTTTGCTCCCAGTCCACGTTCCTGGTGGGATCAACAGCTGTGATTATTAATTGCTGATGCAAGAGAAGAAAGGAAAACATGCCTGGCTTTGGTGGCTGGGGACTAAGAGAGCAGCTTATCCAATAACAAGAATATATTTATTTATTAACAGAAGGATCTGCTGCCAGGTGGGTGTTGTGTGATTTTGTGCCTGCTGCTGTGCATCACACCCAGATCTCCGTGTCTGCTCTCCTACAAACATCTCAATTGGGTTTTTGGCTCTTTTTTTTTTTTTCCCCCAGTGTGGCTCTTACTGAACCTACACTGTGGTGAAATGCTCTAACACAAAATAACCAAGAAAAACACAAGTGTATTTTAAAAGCAATAGATTATTTAATGTTTTTTTTAATCGTTATTTTGACACTTTAGTTGTACCTAAATCAGCACAGAAAATGTTTCTAAAAGGGAAACAATTTCACAGGGCCTCTCCAAAACTGATTTTAATTCTTTTTGCCCCCAGTTCTTTGTAAAATTCACGTGGCAGAAAGCACTTTTAAACCTGAGAAAACCAAGCAAAACGAGTCTAAATATTAATGAAACATCTATTTCCGTGGCATAACATGATGGAAATGGCAACCCGTGCCTTACTTTCACTCTAAAATCAACTGTTCCTACTTGCATCTCATTCCTAAAAGCTCCTTTTTTCCTGCATGGGAATGGTTTCCACAGGTGAGCAGCTGCCAGGGAGTCCCGAGATCCTGAGCTGGTGCTGCTCTGTGGCAGCCAGAGGTGATGCAATCCACTTGGAGATGTTGAAATTACAAAGTGCTTGTGATTGTTGTGCCAGGGAAAGCAGGAGCCTTTTCAGGGATGTTTATAAATGAACTTCTTCAAACCTGTGTGGGCTTTATTTTCATTTTTTTTTTTTAAACCACCCACTCAAGGTTCTCATTTCCCATTTGTACTCCAGGGAATTTCCTGGCTCTGAGTCTGCTTTGCTCTCCTGTATTGGAAGTGACACCAGGGCTCTTCTGTTAGATTTGGTTTCAAGCAAAAGCTTCTCCTTTTTTTTTGTTGTTGTTGTCCTCATCCTTCCTTTGAGTTTATAAGAAAAAGCCTAAAAATAGCCAATTTATAATGAAAATGAGACACTTGTTGGGTTTTATTTAAGGAACTGCTTCAAGTAATGCAGAGAACTGGGAAAAAGAGAACAAGTTCTGAGCACTCTTATCCACTTGTGTGAATCCTTATTGTTCTTTTTCCCTGACTCCCTGTGTATCATCCTTCCCCCTGAGCTTGTTTCAGGGACTCCTCTTTTTGTCCCACATTCTGTGTAGCTTTTATTTCTTTCTGCTCTGTGGCAGTGAATGACCCATTTCCACACACAGCAGTGGGATATGTAAATAACATTAATAAATATTAATTCTCTGTTGAGAGGGGACTTGGATCTGCAGAAACTGGGACTCCTGTGTGTTCTCTGTGTGTGTGTGTTACCAGTCATTAGGGAACTGAAGCTCGCCCTTAAATTTTGGGAGAGTTAATGATGGTGAACTGTGCATGTGCCTGATAAATTTGGGCTGTACAAGGAGCCTCAAACTGCTCCTGCTTGGAATTATTTTGGGTGCATGATAAGTGAGCTGACTCAGGGCCTGTTTGACTCTGTATGTCTGAAAAAATGCAGACAAAAATCTCTGTTTGGCTGCATAGATGGAGTTTCTGGCAAGGAGACGTCTTAATTTTTACTTTCAGTCTGTGCACTGTGGGGCTGGTGTTCCATATATCCGCAGCTGACTTGGAATACATCTCTTTTTTTTAATTTGCTGTATAATCTATAAGTTCCCTTGCTATCTGAGGCTGCACTAGATTTACAGGAGGATGTTAAAAGATAAATCTGCAGGCTGGAGCACTGTCCATTTGTGGGGTTATTTCTTAGTAGATAGCAGTGGCATTAACCAGGAGCAGCTGTTTCTGTTGAAATTCCTGTTCCTCCCTGCATTTGAAAGCTGATTTGTAGTAGATCATTTTGGGGGAGTCTTGCTTTCCTGGACTAAAGAAACCCCAAGCTCAGAAGGGCTGGATTCCTGTGGATTGCCCTGGGCAAGTAGATAATGATGTCATCAGCCCTGCTGATAAAAAATGTCATTAACCCTGCTGATAAATCATGTCATTAGCCCTGCTGATCCCTCCTGCTGTGTCGTGAGCAGTGTCTGCCCTCAGGGAGATATTCCTGAGACAATTCCCTGTCTCAGGAGTGCTGGAAGTGCTGCCTCAAACTGGACTGATGAGGGTTCTCTGCCCTCATTTCCCACCCCTTGTGCACTGGTTAGAACTGGAAATAGGGAAAGCGTGGGGGCAAACTGAGGGATCCTTCTTTGTAGCCATAAAACTGGGGTAGGAAGGAGTTGTCACGTCAACAGCTGGGTTAATTTTTTGTTTTCTCTAAGGTGTGTTTTGACTGTGGGGCCAAGAACCCGAGCTGGGCCAGCATCACCTATGGGGTGTTCCTGTGCATCGACTGCTCGGGGAGCCACCGCTCCCTGGGGGTTCACCTGAGCTTCATCCGGTGAGTCCTTGCAAATTCTGGCAGCAAAGTGGCATCTTTTAGTGGCCTGGGTCGGTTGTTCAGACCCCTGCTGAGGGAGGAAAGCCCTCAGCCTCTGAGTGCAGGGTTTGGTTTGGTTTGGGGGGGGGGGTTGCCAGCTTTGCATCCTGTAGGAGCTCAGGGTGGTGTCACCCGAGTGCTGATCCCTTCCAGCCCAAACTATTCCATTTTTCTGGGATTCTTTAGTGAATGTTTATATACTTGGGGCAGTAAATCTGCACTCTGAGCTTGTCCCATGTCAGGTGAGTGTCCCAGCTGCTGCTTTTTGGGCCTTTTTGGTCCGATAAGTCACTGCAAATTGGAAGTGTGAGGTTCTGCCTGATGTGAGTGAGAGCAGTGCATCCAAAAATGGGTAGCAGGTAAAAGCAGACATTTCCCATCAGCTGCAATTCTTCCTCTGCTGCCTTTTTGCTGTGTGCAAGTGTTACCAGAGGCCTCGCTGCTTATGATCACAGTATTCCCCTCGTACTCAAGCCCCAAATTTTTGTTGTGCTCTGACATTCAGTTGTCACTTTGTCATTGCATGTGGCTGTCAAATGCAATCCCTCAAATTTTGCCTTGTTGGTGCTTTCAAAAAGGGAAAACCTGTCAGCCAGAAGGTGTTTTGTTTTGTTTTTTTCAAGCTTTTGCAGTTTGAAAAACCTGCACTTCTACCTGGTTTCATTAATTTGTTTTGCACATTGTGCATTGTCACAGATTTTTTTCCTATAGATGCATGGTTTTCACATTTCAGAAAAAAAGGGGAAGAGAAACACTTTGCAAAGAAAAAAAGTAGATTATAAATGGCTTTAGAGATAACACTAAACACATTTCCTTCTGTTTAGATCCACAGAACTGGATTCCAATTGGTCTTGGTTCCAGCTGAGGTGCATGCAGGTTGGAGGGAATGCAAATGCTGTAAGTAATCTTTAAGTATTTGCTATTGAAGCTTGGCAGACTTGGAAAAGCTCCTTACTATCCCATCTTGGGGGCATTTTTATTTTTCCAGTCCAGTTTTTGCAACTTTCCCATGTTGGTATAATCTGCAGTTGTTTTATATTTAATTATAAGTCATTAATGAATATCACTGGAAAGGCCAGGGCAGATTCCTTGTCAGTTTGTGTCTGATTCAACTTCATTTTCCAATTGTAAACCAAGCCCGTGGGCACCTTCCTGGGACCATGATTCCTTATGTGGCTTCTGAAAACATCATAAAAAATGATGGCACTGCCAAAACTCACCCTGAAATCTAGTGGCTTCTACCTCAGGTACAAAATTAAAAATGCTGCACTGTCAGAGAAGAAATGGGAGTGTTTTGGTTTGGGCCGGTTGGTATTGGCTGTTACTTTCCATTTTTTTTTTAATGTACTTACAAATACACAGCATGTTTGTAAATTGAAGTTATGTTGACAGCTGTGTTGTTCTCAGTCTCCTTTTTAAAAAGAGGTGTTTTCCCTTGTCAGCTCTCTGGGATTCTTGCCTGTTTATGCTTATCCCTTATATTTCTTCATTTCTGCTTTGTCCTTAATAGTTTCCTGAAGAAACTTCACCCAAACTTGTTTTCCATGAGTTTTCCTTAAAAGACACAGTTTTGAGCAATGAGAACAGGGAAAGACCAGATTAATAAATTGTCTGGACACTTTAAATAAAATTAGCATTTTTCTTTTCATTGCACTAAAAAGCCATTGCCTTTTTTGTTCCAATTAAAGACCAAATTCTACTTTTACTAATTAGTGGCTAGAAGCACTGTTAGATTAACATTAATAATTTGTGTTCTGTAATTTCCTCATGGAGCTGAATCTTGGAGAACAGCAGTTCTGAGCTTACTGCTGTATCAGATTGCTGGAAAATCCAAAGTGTCCTTAGTTCCTTTTGTTTTCACATTAAATCTCTGCAGTAATTGGAATTAAGGTTTCTAAAAGACCTTTGAGTATCAAGTTAATGTATGTTATATAATTCTGTAAATATGTGTATATTTAAGTGCAGAAATGCACAATTTTGATTTATTTATTTTACATAAATACACTTCCCTTTGTATTTTGGAAATCTACTTATGCTTCATTTATCCACAGAATTTAAAATATCAGATCAGCTGGAGGAGCAGGGTATTTTGCCACATTGTGATACATTTTAGTGTTAATGGTGCTGTTTTTTAAACCTATTTCTCACCTCATCACATTTCCCGTGCTCTGCCTCACAGTCTGCCTTCTTCCATCAACATGGATGCACCACGAATGACACCAATGCCAAGTACAACAGTCGTGCTGCTCAGCTCTACAAGGAGAAGATTAAATCTCTGGCCACACAGGCCACAAGGAAGCATGGGACTGATGTGAGTGGTGTCTGCTGTGTCACTGGGACTTCTGCCCCTACAGTCACTTGAATTTTCTCATTAGTGATGCCAGGGGTTATCTGTGCTCATTAGGTGGTGTTTTGTCTTGTGCTTATCTGAGACTGAATTATTAGAGAAGAACAGCTTGTAAAAATGTAAAAGTTCCAATAGAATTAACCACAGAATATTTGGGATTTAAGTGGGGTTTGTTCTGAACAGGTAAAGGGGTATTTTGAGGTTTTTTTCCTACAAAAAGAACATTTGAAAAATTAGGAAGTTTTACATATCCTGAACTTGCAGTTTTCCATTAAAAATGCTGGAACACTTCAAGCAAGCTTGTTGTTCTGTCACTGACAGGAAGAAGTTTCTAGCAAAGCATCCAGAATTGTTTTGCTGAGGTGTTAAATAAGTTTGGCAACAGTTCTGTTCTTCACACACAGAAAGCATGTTTGCATTGTTAATTCAGGTTGTTAAAGTTGCTGACTGATTTCATTTGATCAGATGAGTGGGAATGAAAAGCAAGAAATGGATTACAATAATTCTGGATCATTCGTGCTATAGGCAATATAGTTCACATCACCAACTTCAGAGAATATTTTGACTTAATAACCAACTTCAGAAGTAAAATGTGGTCAAGTAAATATAATTAGCTCTGTGTATTTAAATTGATGGTAGGTTCCCCAAATGACACTGTGATTATCTTGCTTAAATTATTAATTGCTTGATACTAATTATTTATGTAGTGAATAATATGTTTTCAGTTGTGTACTGCAAAACAAGTAATTTTAAGATGAATGCATTTAGAAAAAAAAAGATATATTCATGCAGTTACCCTGTAAAATTCTGTCTTTTGATTTCAGCTGTGGACAGATGGATGTGGAGTGCCACCTGTGTCACCTCAAAACAAAGAGGAGGAAGACTTTTTTGCATCCCATGTTTCTCCTGAGGTATAGATTAGTTATATTTAATCCTTGTTTGCATTCTAAGGCCTTTGGTTACCTGTGTGCTCTGTGGTGAAGATTAAACCCTAGAAGAGAACCCCACAGAGAGAGGGTAGGTCAGCAAGTCACCATTTGTCTGCTTTTCCTTCTGTGGGTCCCAGAATTCTCCCTGGCTGTGAACCACTTTCTAGGATGATCATTTAGAATGACCCAAATAGATGAATGTGGAATGAAACTCTATTTTTTGTAGGCATGGAGTTCACTTGGACTCAGGATTGTTTGCTTGGAAATGCTCTGATTTAATTAGACTGTGTGATGCCTTTGGCTTTTAATCAGCAAAGTGTAACAGTTCTTTGAACTTTGTTTAAAATGCATATTACTTTTTTGGATGGTAAACCTACCAAAATTCCTGAGAGGGGAAATAAAGGTGCTCAGGAGTGGTTTGAAACTAGTTTGCTTTTAATAAAGGTGCTAAAAACACTTCTTGTAATTTTAATAACTGCCCTCCTGAGTGCAGGTTTTAATCCTACAAACTGTAATTATAAGAATCTAGTATTAATAAATCAGAAATATGGGGAGTCTTTGAGCTCAGTGCTCATATTTATTTGCCATATTCTATTTTCTGTGCACTTTGGGATTTTGTGACTTTTTTCCAAAGGCAAAGCCTACAGGGTGGACATTACCAGAACCAGTTTCCCTCCAGCAGAAAACTTCAGAAAATATTCCAGAATCCTGTGAAGGTATGACTAATTCTTTGTTAACAAGAAGTTGCATATTTCTGCTAGTCCCTTAGTGTCTTGCCCTCCTTTAATAGCTGAATAACCATGCTAATAACACCAGACTTTTGGAGAGGAAGGACTTTTCAGAAGGGTTATGCTTGAATGTACAGGATTGTATGTTCCTTTATTTCTGTTTGCTAGAAATCCAAGTCAAAATTCAAACCCTAAGACTTCAGATGAATCTAGTGTGATAGAAATAACACACTGTACCTGCCCAGCAGTGCCCTGAGTACAGTGAGTTGTGTTTTTTGCTTTCTGAAGAGCCTTCTGATATTCTTACCCTCGTTATTCATTATTTTTTTTTAGGAGCAGAACATGGGCCAAATGTTGACTGCCTCAGCTCATCCCCACAGCCTGCACTTGGTAATGAGAACTTCATTTGAGTCACTGTTGTTCTGGTTCAGCTCTCCTGTCTTAGCTGACCTGATGAACTCAAATGCTGCTTTGAGTTCTGCAGTTAAAGCAGAACAGAGCCTGTGCTGTGTTTAATGACCTGCTCTTTAGGTGATGCAAACACATCTTGTACTAATGGGCCAGTCTTTCTACCTAGACATAGTTTCTTCACCCTTTTCAGGAAACTGAGCATAAAAATTTAGACTGGAAGAATCTTGTACTGATCCTACAGTATCTTCAATGTCCAGGGTCTTACCCTTAACACTGAAGAGTTTATCAGACTGTAAAGTAAAAAAAAGCTGATGGAAATAGAATAGAATAAAATACCTCAGTGATTTGTCAGTTTAGGGATCACCCTGCAGGAGCAGGTTTCTGAGAATGAAGAATATGATTCTCAGCAGCACAGAAGAAATGGTGTCTGAGCCTAATCCAGTACTTCAGGCAGGCATGGCCTTCACCTTTGTTTTAGTCACTTGCTTGGGTTTGGGTTCTGTTTTTAAGAGCTGGAACCCAGGAAAACCTTCATAGACCTTCTGGTTCTCTTATTTTCACCTTTAACACATGTTCTCATGTTTTGAACATCACAAGTTCTTTTCAGAAGAAGAATCTGTTCTGTGTATTTCCAACTAAATTTCAGCTCAGATCAGTTTTTCCTGCAGCTCTGGAATTAATAAATTTTGTAATGTAATGTCCAATTAATTCCTGCAGAGAACACCACCTTCATAAAAAAGAAGCCAAATCCAGCTAAGAAGGGGGTAAGTGCACATAAACAATGAGCATTTTAACTGTGGAAACACATAAATTAAATGTATGGAAATGCAGCATGTAAGGTAGCACCAAACACTGCTTGTGCTGGTAGCAATTTGTGAAAGTCAAATGGAGTTGGAAATGGTTCCTACATCAAAACAGTCAGTGGTCTGTTTGAAAATGGATTATTGGTAAGATAACTTGTCTGGCAGGATATTATTATTATTATGTAGAGTGCTTCAGCTCTGTGGGTTGTTCTGTGACCTCAGGTAAATTCTGTTTGCCTGTATATGCAGCTCACTGAACTATCTGCTCTTTCCCACCTTTATCTGAGTGTCATTTTCTTTGCGCTGTCTGGACCTTATTTTATTTTAAAAAAATATGTCAAGGTCTGTATGCCACTTTAGTTCTTTTCACAGCTGTTTTCCCTGCAGCTCCTCTGAGGCCTTGTAACCTTCCTGATAGTTGGTTTCAGGTTTTCACCTCAGGCAGTTGGCACTGAGGTCTTTTTGTAGCAAAACCTGAAAACAGAGAGAGTTCCAAGAGCGTTTTTTGAGTGGATAAATTTGCACATGGGGCATAATCTGTCAATGCAGGCGGAGTTTGAGACATTCAGCTCTGCATTTCTGGAGGAGGCCTCACCTCTCACCACACAGCAGTGTGGATAAACACAAATATATAGATAAATACAGATAAATGTTATATATGTATTTATAGGTAAGCTAAAAATAACTCACAGCTGCCTTCAATTCAAGTTTAAAGACAATTTATTTCTGGGTGGGGTCTTAGCTCTTTCTTAGGCATCTGGTTCCTGTAAAAAGGCATAAAAAGAGTTGAGTATCTCACAATGACAGTTCAAGGAACACGAAAGCTGAGGAAGGGAGCTCAAGTGAGCCAGGAAAAAGTAGTTTATGAAGAAAATAACCCTAAAATTGGGCTGTTAGGGTGGCAGTGTGTTACAGGGAGTCACTCCTTCTAAGTCTGGGCTTTGTAGGCCAAAAGATTTTGGGGGTTTGTTGGAGCAGATTAGTTTAGATGAAGTCCTGTGACTTTGTGCTCCCACTAGAGGGCCCTGATAGACAAGGGGAATTTTTTATTCCAAGTGGTAGCTGCAGGTGATGTTCCCTCACAGGTTCAGGGGTGCGTGTACAGTTTGTGAACTGTAGAATCAGAGCCCAGACTATGTGAAAAGAGGCCCCAGAGCTTTCACTTGAAGAGTTTAAGGCATTAAAAGGTCAAGATAAATGCATTGTGAAATTGAGTTTTACTGCAGTGTTGCAGGTGAGGAATTAAACACACAGGAGACTCAGAACAGCAGTTTGAGTGCTGTGGCACCATCTGAATCAGCATCATTTTATCCATATTTCAGTATTCATTTATTAAATCTCTTAAGCAGAATGAAAGAATATACATCCCTATGTTGAAGTATTATGAACTAAAAATAGAATTATTTTTAAAAAAAACAGAAAGTGCAGCAGAACTGGAACCTCTCAGCTAATGTGTTTATCGAAAAAAAGTTTACAGAGCTTTGTCACATGCAAAAAATCTGTAAATGCCCATGTACAAGTGTGTTAAAAATATGAATAAATCAATAGTTAAGATAACACACTGACACTGGCCAGTGAGAATTAATTCAAGAATCTTTGCCACTTCTAAATGTAAATTGTGATTGAGGTCAATGGGCACCAAGTGGTTCCATTGCATCAAATTTTATTGTTATTCCTATGCAGCAAAACCAAAGTTGTTCTATGTATTACAAAGTTTATTTGAGCATGCTGTGAACAATTAAAACTGTATTAATTTCATTATTCTGGGATGCTTGACTGCAAAGCTGACTAAATTTGTAAGAGACAGTAGAGCCAGCATTTTGAGGCTCAAAACATGAGAAAAAAGGGTTTTCTGTGCCCCAAATTTTCCTTGCTGTCTGCTCATGCTCCCAAACACAGTGTGATGTTTGCTTTTAAATCAGTCTGTGATTGCCTCTGTTGTAATGTTGGGGCTTTGTGGGTTTGTTTTTTCTTTTTCACTAATTCCAGCTTGGTGCCAAAAAAGGTGGTTTGGGGGCCCAAAAAGTGAGCAGCCAGAGCTTTAGTGAGATTGAAAAACAAGCACAAGCTGTAGATAAAATGAAGCAACAAGAGGATCTTCACAGCAGTAGGAAAACAGAAAAGGAAGAGGCACTGTAAGTATGAATTAAATATACAGTGGTAAACAATGAAGCCTGATTTGATGAGGTAATTAACAACATTTTAAATTCTATCACAGACTGGCTTATGCAAATAAAATTTCCATTCCTACTTAAAAAAGCCCCAGCAGATGGAGATAAAATGAGCCAAACAGTAATTCCCCCACTGCCATTTTTTGGGCCATTAGTTACATGTTTCTCCAGTTGATGATTTACTGTAGAAACAGCCTTTAAAACAACCTCAATATTCTTCTTACTTAACAGTTCACATGTGTATCAGTAGAATGTCTCCTTATTTTATCTATGTCTGGAATGTGTTAGATTTAAGTTATGTTTTATACTGAAACTGCCTTCCATTTCACCAAACCCCTTGCAGTAATTTTGCCTGAGGCCCCAAATCTGTTGGTCCACCTTAATTAATACACTCAGCCCTAAAGCTGTTCTTGGTTCCTTCCTTCTACATGTTTTTGGGGTTTAATATTTTATTAGTTGTCATCAAAGTTAGACTATTAAGTAGTTGTTTAATGTACATTTTTACTGTTAAAAAGCTCAACATCCTCTCTTCAATGCTAGAGAATCATTCCTGTAACCCACTGAGAAATTATCTGAATTATTACATAGTTATGGGATCATTTGGAGCTCGTGGTCTATAATCTGCTCCCTGCTCCTTTGGCTCACTTTTATCTTGTCTCTGCAGAAATGGATGTTTTGATTGCAAAATTTAATCATTTAGACTGAAATTTAGAAATTTTAGTCATTGTAAAGTCATTCATTTTTCCTGAAGTATTTTAACCACAAAGTTGTGTTTCTCAGTGGTTGCTAAAAACTACCAGTAGAGACACTCAGAAGTCACTGCTAAACAACAAAATAAAAAGGGTTGTTCATTACTATTTATTATTTTTATTCTTTAGGGATATGATCTTTAATGAGATGAGTTTGGAAGCAAGTCCCAGGGAGAGTCTTGGGGTTTTTTGTCAGAAATATATAAATCTGTATAGATCCAAGGCAACTTTTGTTGGAGGTTACTGCAGCCTTTCTGCTGTGGCCAAAACCCTCTAAAAATGTCTTTAAACACAGACTTCAATGTATGGATCCAATCCCAGTGGAGACAAGATAACTGGATTTCCCTTGAGATTAACCTTTGGGAATTTTAACTGCAGAGGGCAGCACGGACCAAAATGAAAGAAATACTTCTAAAATTGCATTTGCTTCCAACTAATTGGTGTGGTGGTTTTCATTTTAAAAGCTTGAGTTGTGAGCTTCAGTAAATTAAATTCATTCAGGGTTATGTGGCAGGAAGGGAAGTGATGCTTTTGGGTCTAGAAGGAGAAAGTTGTGAGATTTAAAACTTAAAATGTGATTCTATAATTGGTACACAGTTTCTTTGTTTTCTCTGTTCACTGAGAAGAGATAACTGAAATTACTTTCAATTATTGATCAGTGTCCTTATTTGTTTTGATCAACAGCAAATAAGATTTTGATGTTCACAGAACAGATTTCATAAGGGCTGCTAATCTTTCTGCTTAAGTGATGGTGGATTTTATCAGTTGCAGTTTTAAGTTGAATTTTAGAGAATATTTTCAGTTTTCTATGTAACATTTGGAATTGATTTAAAACCTTCTCTGTGCTCTGAAGAGCTATTTTCTTGATTTTATAGGTTTCAAAACTCATTACACAGATGCATCCTGGTTTCTTAACTGACTTCTATTATCATTTTTCCTTTTCATTCCTGCTTCTATGCAAAATGAATGGAAAATTAGAAGGGATTCCAGGTTTAACTACTTCCTTTCTGCTTGCAGCTCATCCACCAGCAGCATCCTAAATCCCATTTACTTTTCTTTGATAGTTCACTTGTGCTTCATGCCAGTCACAACGTTAAAATATTGCTGAGTTGCTTATTAAAATCAATCAAATTTGTATCCCTTTTGACCTAACAAATGAAATGTAAGCAGTACTTCTGCAATTCTGTAATCAAGATTAGAAACTTCTGGCTCTGCTACAACTAGGATTACTGGAAAATAGTTAAGATTTTTTAGAGGTGAGGGTTGGAGATGCAGCCAGACCAAGCTGAGCCTTAGGGGAAGACCACTGCTCTCATACCATGAATGGCACAGAGGTGGGTGATTTTGACCCAATTCTTTGTTATCACATGGAATTAGCACTGTGGAATGAAAAAAAGACTGAGGTACCGTTTAAACCATCCTCTCTCCTGGCTTTCTTCCATCCCTTGAGTTGGAATTTAATCCACTTAATAATTAGTAGCCTGAAAAAGCCTGAATATGAACCATCTCCAAACACAGCTGAGGCACAATAAAAATGCAGTGCTACAATATATATTGTTAATTTTCTAGCAGTATTACTGGGTTGGCTGTTCAGTTGAACATCTTGCATTTCTAAATTAACTCTGTTTTGTTCTAGTGTGACATCTCTACGTTTGGCCTACAGAGATCTTGATATTAAAGCAAGAGAAGAAAACTTGAATCTGTCTGGTAAGAAGAAAGCTGAATTGGAAAGACTTGGCATGGGATTGGGCAGCAACAGAAGGTGTGTGAAGGTCTATGAACTGTATTTAAAATGCTCTGGGGCTTTAGGCACTTATCCTTCATTTTTCTCAGGAAATGAAAAAAATTCTACTAAATCATGTTATGAAAATTCAATATCATTTAAGAATCTTGGATTTGTCAGTGGGGAGCTTCTGATAGATTTAAGTTGTTCCCTGCCAGACAGAGGTTAACCTAAATTCTGTTTTCCAGCTGTCAGAATGGGCTTTGTGTTCAGAAGTGCAGTCAGTCACTGGCTCTGGGAACTACAGTTTTCCAAGGCTTTTCTTTATTTGTTTAAATCTCTCCTTTCTTCTTAAACATTTGTATGGCTTGGCCTTTCTCAGCAACCTTCAGAAACTAGATTTGGGCTTTCATTTCTTTTTTTCTTTTAGGGTGTGAGCTTTGCCATCTCTTGACATACTTGTTTTCTTCCTGTCCCCAGTGGCATTTCTCACTCAGTCACCTCAGATATGCAAACAATAGAGCAGGAAACACCTGTAATGGCAAAGCCCAAGAAAAAGTACACTGATGATGTGGAAGATTCCTATTTCTCTTCTAGTTCAAGGTATTGTATAAGCTTTTTATTTTGAATGGATGAAGAATTACATGCAAGTTGCAAAGTCAGATGTACAGAACATATTTGAAGCCTCAGATCAAAGCAGAAAGGAGTAGAACCTTTGTACACACCCAGCACATTTTAGGGGGCATCTGAATCAGAATAGTGGGAAAAAGTTGGCTCTATCTCAATAAGTGTATTTATAAAGAAGAGAAGTTAGTTTTTGTGAGGAGGAGGCAATCTAAACTGTGTTTATAGGTTTATAGGTTATAGGTTTTATCTTGTCTACTTGCAGAGCCAATTGCCATAAAGCTTTTATTTGCTGTATTCCAAATCCTGTCAGAATGACTTGTGTTCATTCTTCTATTATTTTTTTCCTTGTGATACTGTCCTCAGCTTCCAATTTAAAATTAAACAAGTATTGAAGTGTGATGTTAGATATGCTGTAGTTGCATCAGTCTTTTGTCTGAATGTGTGTAAAATGCAAAAACCTTCAATCTTTGAGGCATTGTGTAGATGTCTGAAGTCTTACTTGGTAGAATTTAATGCATCTGGGCATAAAATGTGAGCAACAAATAATTTATCAGAGTATGAATGCAATGCAAATTATAAAATATTGGTATTGGGAAAGAGAAGACAAGAGAATTAATTATTCCCACAGGCACTAATTGTAATGAAAGAGCTGTTTCTGGACTGAGAGAGATAAAAAGGTGTTGCTTTTATAAACTGCCACAGAAACATGAAAAATTGTACTTAACTACTTGTGGACAAACAAATAAGAACACAAAAGCTTTTTTGTCAATACTTTGTAGTGTAATCAATAGCAGCAGAAAAGCAAATGTGGTTCCAAGTCAACAGGCAGCTGCCTTGGGAAATGAAAGAGCATTTTAGTGCTTCCCTGTTTGTTCCATGAAAATAACTGTTACTGCCCTCAAATTATCCATAAGCAGGCAAAGGATAAATTATGGAAGAGCCTTTTAATACTTTTGGTTCAATAAATTGTAATTTAGCTGTTCCTTGCTCTTCTTGTAGTTACAGCCATAGTAGAATCTAATTGGAGTTGCTCCACAAGTTCAACTCTAAAGCATAAAGTCAGACTTGTTAATGTTGTTATTATCCTTTATTTCAAGCTGTGACTTTGAAATAGAAGTAATTTTAATATAATCTTAGTATATGCCCTAAAGCAAAATGGTCATCCTGGACATTAGAGTAAATGAAACAAGTTAAATATCTCAAGGTTTAGATATATAAATGAAGCCTCTGAAAATCCTTAGATAATGAATTTTCTTTTGCTACTGTTGATAAAATCTTTATTCATGTCCCAATGTAAAATTTTACTTTCTGTTAAATGCACTTTCTCTCCCCCACCCCAAATACTGAGCAAGTATTTTGCAAAAAGTTGCCAAAATCTGGGAGGGAAGGATGGAGAAAAATAAATAATTTTATTCAAACCAGTTCCTGCCCAGTGCCATGGTTTTGATGACCATTGTGAGACTGGAAAGCTTCACATATAAATAAACACCTTGGTTGTTCCTGCACTCCCATATGGAATTTTGAAAGATTGTTGTGGTTTCTCCTTGTCTGCTAGGAGAGAGAATCCTGCTTTTTATAGAAGTTCATTCATATCCTGGTCACATCCAAACTTTAAGTAAATTTCTTCAAGCACAAAATTCGTAACCTTTGGTATTTAAATAGTTTTTGGTGATTTTTTTTTCCTCAAATATTTTCTATATATGCTTAGACATGTGGAGATAATCAAAAGGGGAAAAGATCAAGGTAATGTACCAGAACTGACAGAAATGCCTCATTTTTTTTCTCTTTTCTTTCTGTTTTATGTTTTCCCCGCAGCTTTGATATGCAAGGGAAGATTGTCTTATTAAATTAAGAAATGTAATTTAGCATTGCTTTATAGGACATGTTACAAAACTCAGAGTTACTTAATATTTGGATTAAAAAAACACATAGAACCAGGGACAAGGGCTTTCCTTCCTGTTCTGAGCCACTGGATTCAACTGTACAAAGCTTTTAACCATTTATGAAATTCAGATTCTCCACTGACAACTATCATTCTGCTGAAAACACACCACTTGTTATAGCAGTGATTATCTAACGATGAATAAATAGTCTTCCCACTTTTCAATAGTGTTGTTTTTCCCCTTTTTTTTTTTCTAGGTACTATGATTCTTCAGATTGGAGGAGCAGCACTTTCTCCAAGTGGGATGACAATTCAGATTCTTTTTGGAAGAAAGACAATAACAGTAGAGACATTGATATAATGTTAACTTCAAAAAGCACAGGATTTTCAGACAGGTATGCCAAGAAAACCAAAGTGTTTTTTGTACACAAAGCCCAAGTTTGTTAATGTGATTTGAGCCCTGCTTGTAGCAGTGGGATTTTTCTCAGTCTTTAGAAGGAAAATTTGGCCATAACTTTTCCTCAGCAGCCAAAGGACCTCAAGGCTGAATTCCTTATTTACATTTTAAGCACTGGCTGTTTTGCTCAGTGCTCTACAATGTACTGGAGAGAAATTTCCAAAGCCTTTCAGAGGGGGAAAAAAAATAGAGGTAGACAAAAGATGTGGAGACAAACTCAAATATTTACCCTCTTCTGAGCACATACTTGCTTTGTCTGTTGTGTAATGAACCAAGGAAAAGCTAATTACCAAATGTTTGAAACTGTAGGGCCCCAGCTCTGAGGATGAAGGTACTGCAGACCCTTAGAAAAAAAAGAGGTCTGATGGTTGTGATGATAAAAAATGTCTTTCTTCTCTGACCATTATGTTTTTATCTTTATAATCAAGTACAAAAGATAAGAATGTGGGGAGTTGGGTGGTTGGTTGGTGTTTTCTGCATTTTTTTTTTCTTAATTAAAACCAGTATTTTTCCTTTACCTGTAAAATGCAGTTTGTGCACTTAAGTAAAAGTTGGTTGTTGTTTGATGAAGGGTGGACCAGTGATGCATATTGCACAAAATAGTGTTCACGTCCATAAAACACTATTACTTCTTTCTTGGAGTACCTTTAAAACAACAAAAAATGGGCAAGTGCTGAATATCTTTTGAGATGGAAAGATGCTGAACCTTTTTTGTACTGTTGTACAAAAAAATCTCAAGTTCACTGACGTGTTTTGGGGTTTTTGAGGTTTTGCAGAAATATTCTGTCCTTGTTCACTTTTTAAATTAAATCTGAAAATAAATACAAGACAGTGAAATTCCATTGTCTGAAATTCATTTGTCTTGTAAAACTGTCCTAAAACTTTGATTTATTTTACTCTGCCCTCACTGATGCATTTTACTTTTCTTCCAGACCTGCATCTCGGCGTAAACCTGAATATGAACCACCTTCAAACACAGATGAGGCCCAAAAAAAATTTGGCAATGTAAAAGCAATTTCATCAGACATGTATTTTGGAAGGCAAGATCATGCTGATGTAAGTAAAGAGCAGGGATAAGTAGTTTTGAATGTTAAAATATCCTTGTACTATAACAAGTTTCTGTATAAATTTTCCTTCTTGTATAAAGCTTTGTTCTTGCATAAAGAGAATGTATTTATATTATAAATAAATAGTGTAGAATTAGTAAGCTTATACAATTATGTCCACTTGAATATTTGTTTGATAGAATTTCTCTTACCTGATTATTTAGTATTTCATTTTAAGGACTTGCAGCTGGACCACACCCTCAATATTCTTCTCTTCCGAGAAAAGTGGTAGATTGTGATTCATCACTCTTTAAGCCTGATTCTATAAAATATAATTAATTTGCTCCAAATAAAAACTGATGCTAACAAACCGCTGTCACAACATCTGCCCACTCTGTGTTTGTTACATGGAAACATTATTACTGTTGTGAAACTAATGAAATAAATTGTTCAACAAATGGTGTGTAGTTAAATCAGCCTAGAAGTAAAAACCAGATTAATAGTATGTTGTGATTTGGAGGTGAGAGATCACTTCAAAAAACCTACTTTTAATGAGAACTTAACAATATCAAAAAAAATAACTGCAATTCCCAGGGAACTTGGGAAAAGTTGACTTTAAAGCATCATGTGACAGGAAGGATCAGCATGATTTTAGCTGCAGTGCTTTCTCCTCTTCCTGCCCACCACTCTTAGTAGGTTTTTTTTAAAGGCTGCACAGTTTTTCATCAGTTTGAGGGTAGCAGTGAGTTGGTGTTGCAGTGATAAATGTCACTCTTTGATAACTTATTTACAACTTTGATAACTCAGTGTAAGTGATGTGAAAACCATGGAATGGGAACAACTTTCACCATGGTCAGCCTCAGCTGGGTTTGTATGTTCTAAAACCATGTCTGTGATCTGAATTTACCTGGAAAGGTGACAGCTTGTGGTTAAAATACTTTTTCTTCTCAATTCTTTCCAAGTATGAAGCAAGGGCTCGGCTGGAAAGGCTTTCTGGAAGCACATCTATAAGTTCAGCTGATCTGTTTGAAGATCAGAGAAAACAACCAACAGGTAAATGTGGTATAAAGGAAAACTAAGACTTTGTTGTGAGGTAACACCTAAATTATGAGGGTTTTGGGGTTGTTTTTTTTGATAAGTTACCATAAGTAACTTATTAAGTGTCATAATATATTTGCTCTAAGAAAAATCATTAATCAAATCTTAATGGCCTTGAAATTCCCATGTAATCTGTTGCATGGCATATCCATTCATCAGAATATACACTGGGCTTGCCAAATTAAGTAGGAAATTTTTCCACTGGTTTGTCTGTTTCAAAGATTTGTTGGAGCCCCTCACATTGGAGAGTAGTTCATCAATTTAGAAAGGAAGAAATATTAAATTGAATTGACTGAAAAATCTCTCATGATTTCCCTCCAAACTGTCTTTTTGGATAGTCCAATAATGTGAAATAGAAAAGGAAATACTGGAACACTTTATTGACTTGAGCAGTTGAGTTTCATTCCTTAACTTGTGGAGAAAGGGAGGAAAAAAGTGTTACTGAAGAACTTGAAATCTGTAAGTAATTATTAAAATAGGCTGGAAAAGCAAACAGTGCAAAGCATCTGATTTTTAACCTGGAAAAGTTGGAGGGGAAAAAAACCCCACAGAACATGGGACTGTTTAGATTTGATTCCCTAAAAGCAAATTTTGAATACAATGACCAGTAGAGAAAGAACCCCTGTTACCAGTTACTTAAGCAAAACTGGGATTTAGAAGTCTAAAATGTGAAAAAAAAAAAAATGAAAGGTGAGAAAGCAGAAATCACAGTAACTTGCTTTAGCCACTTGAAAGAGGATTTGCAACATGGGCTTAAAAAAGAAGTGAAAAAATGGTGTTTCTTTGTACTTTCAGTAACACATGGGATTATGGTAACAGGTATGATTTTGTTATGGAAATGAGTAAGAGATTGAACTAGGAAAAGGTAAATACAAGTGAACAGTGAAGCAAATTGGCATATATATATATATGAATATGCCTTTCTCTGTGCACATAGATATCTGATAAAATTCTCCCTGTTTTCTGACTTGAGGTACTTACAGGCAATTATAGAATGTTCACTCTGTGTACATGATCATTCAAGGCTCAGTGTCCTTGGGGCTTGTGGAGGAATGCAGAGATTCCTAAAAATGGGATAAAAAACCCCTGCCTGCAAGAGGTTATTTACAGGTTGTGACTGGAATATGACCCAAATATTTAATTAAAGTATTTAAATATATAAATAAATGCAAATATAAATACATAAATATTTAAAGTTATATAGAACAAATTTCTATTAAATTTTGTGAGTTTTTACCTGCTCTTAAGTAATAGTGAGGAAAAACTACACCAGGAATTATTAGTTTGTACATTGTAAATTCACACTATATTCAATATTCAGAATCTTCCTTTCCTGCATGTCTTTCTATTAAACTCTCCACCCCAAAAACTAAGTGGGGACAGTGGCCCTTCTTGGAGGAATTCTACTGCAGTGACAGCTTGTCTGGTGTTGAATTAATCATTAGCTCCATAAAGTAAAGGTGATCAAGAGACTGGCAACAAAAGCACTGCTGTAGTTCTGGGGTCCTTGCCAGAATAAAATGTCCTTTGAATATAAATATTCTATGATCATAGTTCTGTGATATTGGTTTATTGCTATTTGTGCCTTTTACAGTATCAGGTATTTAATATTGAGGCATGCCAGTAATTATTTTCACCAAGGAGTGAGTGGTGGTAATTATTAGAATATTAATACTTTGTTTTCTGTTACCTTTAGGTCATCACTAAATCTGTCCAAAATACATTGATTTTAAGGAAGGCTGGATTGCCAGCATTGTCCTAGAGATTTAAAATATAACTTATTTATATGTACTGGAATTTCTATAGAATTTTCCAAGCCTCAGATGTAGCAATGCTAAATATATGTGTATCTATAGCATTAACCTAAAAATCTGTTTTCTTCCTCTGTGTATTCTCCTTTTAGGAAGCTACAACCTTACAAATGTCTTGCCTTCAGCTCCTGATATAGCTCAGTTTAAACAAGGAGTGAAATCAGTGGCTGGAAAACTTTCTGTACTTGCTAATGGGGTCATGACATCTATACAGGTGAGTAGAAATGGTACAGTATGTTAACCATTAGTTACAGGCTTTTTGTAGGGACTTGGCACCATGAATCCTGCTGCTGAATCATCTTCAGGGAGAAAGGAATGAATTTAGTTTTGAGCTTTTTTGAGCTTTGTAGACCTCTCACAGTAGACAGTAGATTTTTTATCTTTTTAGGAATAGATCTGCAGCTGATAGGTCACCTTTATTAGAATATCTGTTTTGTCTTTCTTGACATTGAAACAAAAATTTCCAGTGTGGAAGTGACTTGCTGTCACTTTGTTTTTAAAGCAAATTAGTTCCCAACTCAGAGTGGAGTAGTTTGGGAGGGACCTACAATGATCATCCAGCCCAGCTCCTGTATTTGCTCTCTGAGGACTTGTCAGTAATACCTTTGATCCATGTTTGTGCCCAAAATCAAGACATCCTGGCCTCAGGAATGAACAACATTCCCCATGCTCCAGTCACTTGGCATTTCCTATAGGAGGCCACTGGGTGTTTGAAAATCAGGCTGAATATCCTGGAGTTTAGGGTTAAACTCCAGTTTTTGGAGGTGCTGGTCAATGTTCTTCAAGTCTTTTAAGAATTCAGCTGCTGTTTATTGTACAAATGGAGGTAAAACTGATTTCTTTCAATGGGAAACGTAGTCATGTCTGGATTTTTTTTACTTTTCTAGGATCGATATGGTTCATAATTTAAAGATTTCACACCCTCAAGTGATCCCACTGCTGATTGAAATGAAGGTGGCCTTAAGACTGATGATGTTTTTACGTGTTTTACTCAGCCTCTTCTTACTGCTATTTCATCTTTACACAGCAGAAGTTTTGCAGCAACTTGTTACATTGCATAAGCTTTTTTTTCCCCCCTCCTTCTTTACAGCCTTGATTTCCTAACAACCTTACTGTAGATGTTGCAAGCTTTATTTTTTTACTGGAAAGAGACAGAAGGATGAATGCAAAAAATGAGGTGGTATTTAGTAGATTGTAGCAAAATATACACTTGGGTTAAACCTGTGCTTACCAGGAAGTAGAAGCTTCCCCCATAAATTGATGTGCATTAAAATGTTGGGGAATGAGTGGTTTAAAACAATATTCCATTTAAGAAGTTGTGTGCTTAGATGTGAAGTGTGGAAAAATCAAAATGTGGTATATTGAATAGTGGATTTCATCTTGTTATGGGAACAATCTATTTATTCCTAGTTTTGAAAGTTACAAAAAAAAATGCAATATAAGATCCTTAAGTGCTTTTTTAAAAATCTGTATTGTGTACAAAATTGAAAAAAAAACAAGCCTTGAAATATATAAAGGGCCTAATAGAGTAGTTCATTAAATACTTGCTTAAAATGTTTGGAACAATCTTAGATTTTTGATAAATTATCAATTATTGAATGAGGAAATAGGTAGGGCTGTGTTTTAGACAGCCTAGAATTTCTTGCTAATGATGTCTTGCACAAAAATTATTTTGACCTTAAAGGAAAAAAACCTCACAACCAAGAATGAACTTGAGGTAATTCTGTTCTGTAATTTTATTTCTTGGTTCAAATTTGTAAACTGCTGATATCTAATAAAAACAATTGATATAAAATCCTTTTTAAATTAAATTTCTATGTGTGGATACCAGTCTCCAGCTTTCCAAATACTGCCATCTGTATTTTGTCTGTACAACTGTCTGGTAAAATTAGCTTTCTTATTAAATTGCTATAGTGATTAAGGTATCAAAACACTAAGGCTGGGGTAGAAAACAAGCTACTGAAGTGAAATATTGTGTTGAAATAACAGTATGGGTGTATTTGGGTTTAAATTTCTAGCTGCCTCATATCTAACTCTCAGTTCTGGTAACTTTCTCTTGTGCCTGTTGCCTTTAGATTTATTAATTAAATTTATTAAGCAAAAATTATATTTCTTTTCTAAGAGTAGCACAAGATGAGTATTTGTTCTGCTGTACTGTAGAGCTTTACAATAAAAGATTTGCTTTGTTATCTCTTTTCTCACCCTATAGAGATGATTTTGGTAATATAACAAGGAAACATACTCAACTGGTTTGGTTTTCTCTAATTACAGGTAACAATTTTTGGGTTTCAGTCTGTGCACACACAGCAGTGAATTTCATACAAGTGATAAGTGACCTGATTTTTGAGTTGTGTTGTACCAAATGCATCCAATATTCACACATCTGTGTAGGCATGCACTTGCTTAAGGCAGTGAAGTACAACAGGGTGTAACTCTGTGCCTTCTCATGGTTTCTCAAATGTGACATGACCTACACTGGAATAATTGTGTGCAGTTGCAGATGCATTGTTGCAATGCAGCAAACCACTCCCAGATGGGCATTGTTGGGATGGGAACATCTCCATCTCATTCCTGCATATCCCAGTCTTCTGTCTTGTCTCATGGACAATCCTGCTCTTGTTCAGCCTGACAAACTCAGGACACTTTGCTCTGAGCTATGTTTGAAAGGTGGTCCACAGACCCCCCCCTGGCAGCTGTTATGAACTTGCACCCAAAATGCTGCCACTGTGTCTGAGGGAAGTTTTCCTGATGCCCCAACGTGTTGGGTCTGCTTTTTATCAGACCTAAACTGGGGGGACTCCAGCAGCAACATGCCTGGTGGATCTAAGGGAAGCTGCACACTGCTCCTGTAAACCCATCTGAAAACAGGATTCCTCTGCACTGAGAGAAGTCTTTCCTGTGACATAAGAGCTCCAGTTCATCGCTGAAGACCCAAGGTAAGCACCAGCACCATCTGTGAAGGCAGGTGAGGAATTCACACAGGGCATCATGTTCCCAAAGCCTTAAGTGCTTTTTCCTTGAAATATGAAGGAAACCTCTGGTTATGGGTGTGAAGGAGCAGAATTAAGACACTTTATAATAAAGTGAACCCAAACATCCTATTTTTGGGGAGAGGTTTTCCCATTGGCTTTGGGAAGAAACTCCTGTGGCTGTGATCTATTAACAGTAATTGAAAGGCTCTTCTGGATGTGAGATGATGTTATTGGTGAAAACTGAGAGTCTGATTTCATGCAGGTGAAATTCTTTCTGTTGGCATTAGCACCATTAGGGTAATGAAGGGAAAAATTCCCCTTCTGTTTGCAAACTAAAATGAAAATCAAAGCCAACATTGGGGTGGATTTTTCAAGGGAATGGATATCCACTGATTCTGTGTGCAAAACTTGAAAGTCCCATCCAGTCTGAGTTTTTCCAGTCTCAGACCCCAGGCATGACCCAGTCCAGGTTTTTCTCCATTTGGGATCTAGAACTTAATTTAGGCTGGTTTTTTCCCCCATTCTTTTTCCCAGTCCCAATCCATTCTGGGATTTTCCCCATTCCAGGTGTGTTCCAGGAGTTCCCAAGATGTGTTGGAGATGTGTTCCAGGTTGGTTTTGGCATTTGCCACCTTGGGCTTGGACTCATTTGAGGGAAAGCTGGGGAGGGTGTGAATTTCTGCACCAACCCTCAGCCCTGCACAGGCCCCCATGGAGTCCTACCATGTGTCTCAGAGAATCATCCAAATGTTCCTTGAGCTCTGGCAGCCTTGGTGCTGTGACCAAACCCTGGGGAGCCTGTCCAGTGCCCAACCACCCTCTGGGGGAAGAACCTCTTCCCAATATCCAACCTGCCCCTGCCCTGACACAACTCCAGCCCATTCCCTGGGCTCCTGTCCTGGTCCCACAGAGCAGAGCTCAGTCCCTGCCCCTCCTCTGCCCCTCCCCAGCAAGTTGTCCCTACAATGAAGTCTCCCCTCAGTCTCCTCTTCTCCAGCTGAACACACCAAGTGCCCTCAGCTGCTCCTCACACGCTTCCCCTCCAGGCCCTTCCCCATCTCTGTAACCTCCTTTGGACACTTTCTAATGGCTCAGTATCTTTCTTACTTTGCGGTGCCCAAAACTGCCCCAGTCCTCCAGGTGAGGCTGCACCAGTGCAGAGCAGGGCAGGACAATCCCCTCCCTCTCTCAGCTGGTAATTCCTTCTCTCTCAGGCTTAAGGCAAACCTGGCTGCTGTCACTAAAGATTACACAAGTTACTCACTGGTCAGGACTAAGAGCCACACAGTCCTGCTGTGTTTGCTGACTCCATGACTACTAAGGAAAATCACTCTGGTTTTTATGCCTGCTCCTCCTTCCTTATCAATCCCGAGGTGCCTGGGATGAATGATTAGAGGTAACAGCAAATATTACACATGTGCCACCCATTCTGCTTTTCAAATGAAAGCCAAACGAAGTTAAGCCTGACACAACGGCCAGGAAGGATTTTGGAGCTGTTGGAAAGACCATTAAACTTTTTAAGGAGAGGATGAGTTGCAGAAGATGTTTGGTAATTAACATCAGCTACCCACAGCCTGCTGGATATCAGAAAAACCTCAATAGACATCAGCTGTTCTGTTGGTGAACAAAAAGGCTCTATTTCACTCCTAATACTCTAAACTTGGTAAGTGCTGTGTGTTGGCATTGGTTGTCTCAGGAAGAGTGAAAATTTCACTAGGGATGAGTAATTTCTGCTTTGTGTAGGTGGTGTGGGATTTTTGGCTTCTCCAGCACCTCTTGCACACAGTAAGGTCAGTGCTTAAGAATCTGCTGATCCTTTAGACTTGGGCTCTGGCTCCATGCTCAGAGGATCTTCCAAGAGCAGCCCCAGGTCAGGTACAAGCCAGACCCTTCTCCACATATGGTTATAGTCCTAAATGTGTTTTACTTCCAAATACCCTCCAAAAGTAAGGAGTAATTCACATCTGAAGTGTTGTAATTCAATAGAATGTCCTCAAGGACCTTGTTGAACAAAGGAGGAACAGAGGACTTACAACGACCTTTATTTCTATGAGAACACAGTGGTCAGTTGGTTTTAGGGTGTTTTCGCTGTCCTGAGGTAAGTTAAGGTGTGAGGCACAGGAGCATTTTATCACCAGAGCTGGGAAATGCTGCAGCTGCTTTCCTCAAAGAAAACTCCACTTTATGGCTGTGAATGATAACATTGGTCTGATAAGAAACAAACATTCACAAATATATGTAAATACAGGGACAGGGGAGTCAAACACTGGGCATTAGTAACTTAACCTCAGTGCCCAAATCAGAGTCACCTGATTTATGAGACCTGGCAACTCTCCCTGACTGCAGCTTTACAGATTTGGGCCCTTATTATTGGCTGCAAAATTTGTCCTAGAAAATCATTGCTATAATTGGTGGAGTTAGCTTGGGGTTTTCCAATGATTTGGGAGTTTCTGACACATCTTTCAAACTGGGCTGGCAGGAAGGAGTGGATTCTAGTAACTATCAAAACTAAAAGGAAATGTGGTGAGGTGAATTAAAGGTCTACAAGGATTTTTCCAAATTTGACATTTTCTAAGCAAACATCTTCCCTCCAAGTCTAAACAATGATTCCTTTTAAAGCAGCATTTGAGTTTTGAGTATGCATAAATTTATTTAAATATGATAGAAATTAAAATTATTTGATACAATCAGCACAAAATTTGGTGATGATTAATTCAGTCCTCTCTCACTTTGGGTTTGGGCCAGGGAAAGCTTTTGCAAGTTCAGGCTCTTGTATAGAGGGACGAGTTTAGCCTTCAAGTTTGGTTTTCAATGTGGCAGCCACCCTGCCTTCTGTCTGAAGGTACCACGCTGTTCCAGTTCTCATCACATCTTCATTACTAATCCACTCAGTGGACATGGCACTTACTCTCATGCTTGACTCGACTGGCAGAATTAATCACAGTGCACCCCTGGTCGATGCATAAATACATCCTAACAACACCGAGCAGGGGTGAGGAAAAGGCACTTAAAGTGTCACAACCGCCCTCCCCAGCAGCTTTTCTCTCCCAGTTCAAACTGAAACCCCATCACTGGTTGATAGAAGACGTAAGAAACCACTCATCAAACCAACACCAAGCTAAAGGCACCTGAAAACTGTTTGTTCAGGTGCTTCTCAGTAGTGAAATCAGCTCACAGGTGCTTTGGAGGGTGCTTTGCATGTTGCTTTGCTCTGTAAGGTGGTTGGGGGAGGTCATTTGCCTCCCACACCCTCTTGGTTCCCTGAGACCCCTTGTCTCCCAGCCCTGACCTGTGAGTGGGGCTGATTGGCATCCCTGGGGTACTGCCCCTCTCTTCAAGCTTCAGGAACTAATGATAAAACAGCCCAGAGGCACCCGTGTAATCTGAATTCTGCTGATTAAATCTTTCTCTATGGCCAGAGATTGTCATGTCTGCTGTAGTAGCCCCCACAGGAGATAAATCCTGGCTCTGGCAACTTTCTGGAGAGATCCCTGGGCTTCAGACACTCCTTCCCCACTTTGTAGTCGTTCCCACAGGTTCTGTGCTTCACCCTGAACACACACACCAGCCCGGGATAACAAACCCCATCTCGCTCCCCTCTGCATCCAAGGACAGCTCTCACCCCGAGACCAGGGGAGGAACAACATCCCCGGGCTGCAGAAAAATCGGGATGAGAAGGGATCTCAGGAGGTCATCTGCTCCAAACGCTCGCTGAAAAGGGGGATGAGCATTGACACCCTCGGTAGCAGCTGGGTGTCATTAGTTAAAATTCTGCAAAAATATCTTGAAATCCATTTTAACTCCAAATTTGATTAAGGCCTGTCCTTATGAAAGAGATAGTTTAATATTATTAATTACTGATTGCTTGGAAAACACGTGTTTGGGCTCTTTTGGCCACCAAAATTGGATTTGGCTTTGTAAAAATCCTCTCCCTCGATGCCAACCGGTGTGAGAAGGTCCCACCTTCCCCTGCCCCTCCTCCCGTCCGTGGTTCTGCAGCCGCTCAGGTCGGGAGGTCTCTGGCCACCCACAGGTATCGCGACTCGCATCGTGACAACAGGTACCAACAGTTGCGTTAGTCCGGGAAAGCATAAATTCCCGGAGGTGGGAAGGAGACAACGGGCGGGGGGGAGGGAAATAAAAATAAGCCTCACGGCAATTTTAAGCGAATAAAAAACCCCGAAAGATGCGGTGCCCGGGGAGCGGCTCGAGGGGATAACGGGGGATGTTCCGTCCCGGAGGCGGGACCNGGGGGGGGGCGGGTGATGGGGAGCCCCTCCCGGGTCCCTGCGCGGTCCTGCGAGGTTTGTGCAGCGCGGGCAGCGCTGTCGGGGGCAGGATGAACGGGCTCCGTCTGGCTCGGGAAGGACTGACCCCACCGCTGAAGCCGCGGGTCCGGCAGAACGGCAGGAACCGCGGGTGGCAGGACGAAGAGAAAAGGATCGGACGGGACGGAGAAATGTGGAATTCTGCTCTGGCAGCAAGGACACAGGCTCGGCCGAGAGGATGGAAAGGCGGCAGAAGTGATGAGCGGGGAAGAGTGTGTAGCTGCCGTCGTGTTCCCCCAGGCAGAGATGCCCTGGAAAACGTTGGAGTCTGAGCCAGGGATAAGGTCTGGCTTTTAAAATTATCTTATTACTGGGGCTGGGAACTCTGCTCAACAGTTTCAATGAGGTCTGGTGGAAGTTCAGATTCCACTGTCAGTGAAGAATTAATTACAATCATTTATTTAGATTTTCCTGTTTAAAAGGAAAATGTTCACAGTCTTGTTTCATAAAGCCTCCCATCTGTGCAAGGTGCCTGGGTTAACGTCTCCCAGTCTTCCATATGTTCAGCTTTGCAGTTGCCCTGTCAGGTAGGAGAGTACTTCTTCAATATTTGTAGGAATAGTCCTTGAAGTAATTCAGACATGGACTTCACTGTCTTTTCAAGCCAGAAGTCAGACTGTGTTTCAGTTTTAAGTGACTTATTCCTTGGTCTGAAAAAACCTGTTCCAGAGAAGCAAAATAAACAGAAACCCTCTGAATCCATGTGTAGTCTGCTGTTGGAACTTCTTTCCTCTCCTGCATGTCTCTGGATTTTAAAAACAGAGAATAGGCTTGAAGTGTTTAATCGTGAGTACACTCTACTACACTGTGTGAAGTGCCAGTATTCCCTTGAGCTGTGAGGGTTAAAATTGTGTGACCTAAATTTTATACACATGTACAGAAGGACTGTACAAGGCTTTCTACAGATATGCAGTAATAGGAAACTACTGCTTGGAAGCTGTTGGTGGCCCAGAGCTGTATCAGTTTCCTGGCTGACCCATGGATGGCATCTGTCCCTTTTGTCTGCTTGCCCTTTCCACAGCCAAATTCTGCCTTCCCTTTCATTTTAAGTATTGATGAGGGGTTTGTGTGGTCAGCTGCCTGAAAGCTGAAGAGGATAAAGGGGACCCAAAAGGCACTCTGCAAAAAAAGCATTGGGAAACTTTCCTTGTCAGGGTGCTGAATGGGATTCTCCTGTGTAATTTTGAGTGGAAAGAGAGATACCCCTCTACGTGCTGTAGCTGGGTTCCTCATTTTGGCAGTTTTTCTTTACCCAGGGCTGCCCACAAATGCTCCTGATCCTCTTTGTACCCTGTAGAAAAGCTTCATATTTATTTTGTAGGCAGAGTTTTCTGCCTCCCGTACCTTTTTTTGGTTTCTGCCTCCCTTTTTTTGGTTGGAAACTTCTCCTTAGGCTGGTTTAGCTGCAACACAAAACCTTGCCTTCTGTACAAGGCTTTATGGGTGGGTGGCAGTGCTGGGATGTCCTGATCTTAGTGCTGAACTGGTAGGGAGCTCTTTGGGATAAGCCACTGACACAACTGAGCAAATAATAAAATTAATTCTGTGGGACATCAAGCCCTTGATAAATTACTGGCAAGCCCTTTGCATTGCAAGTTGATAAATGGTGAGAGGGTGCTAAAAAGGTCACTCTGTTTTTTTAGGATTGGACAGGTGAAAAAGAGATGTTACCACAAAGGGAAGGGTGTTGGTGGAGGACAGTATATGATAGCTGGTCCTACAAGAAGGACAGAAACACTCCCAAGTCTTCTGAGAGACTGAAAATTTGCTGGAAAAATCACAGGACAATAAGGCTTTTGTTCAGTGGAGGGAAAAGAATGACAGAGAAAAAAAATCTTGGTGGAGATTTTTTTTTCCAACTGAGGAGTGACTAATCAGAAATGGGAAATTCTTTTCTGTTATCAAGCTGACCTATAGCTCTCTATAGCAGGCCTAGCATAGTTCTCTGTTACATTTTGTACATTTTTGGGTTGTCTCACAGAACTTCTGTTTTTTCTGATTTTATTTCTTTTAAATTATGCAACTTTTTACCAAAAGGAAAGCAAGGATTAAAGCAGAGAAGACGCTAAAATGTTTTGGATCTTTCAGCCAACTTTTCTTTAAGCAATCTATTCCTTGTGAAACATTACTGCTTTTTAACTTTATTAAAAGCCTGGCACCACTTTCACTATTTGGACTCTGAGGGAGGCACTTGGCATACTGATAAAGCACCCTCCAATTAAACTGTGCATTTACACACCTTACTTCACACAGTTAAAAGCTGTTGGACTTTTTGGAAGATAAACTCAGCTCTGCTCTTTCATCTCCTGTAACATATCTCATTGTAGTTAAATCTACACTTGGGGGGTGACCAGGACAACCACATAAGGCTTGTAAAAGTAGAAATAGCACTGTGTGTCCCAACTCAGGTTCCTGACAGGAGAGTAAACACTTCTGGAACCTCAAATATAAAATTAAGGGCATGGTCCAGAACAGAGGTGCTGTATGAAGGAACACAGCAAACACCACCACGTTGCTTTGTAGCAAATATGGGACACGGGGTGGTTATTTGTAGCAGCTTCTTCGTGTGTGTGAGGTTGAGCTTTGTCACATCACCTCACAGCCCTGTCTGGACATGGGCTGTGGTTTCTAGTGGGGCACTGTGGGCCCTGTGGCAGCGAGGAGAAGCCAGGATGGTTTTTTAAAGATGGCCTGAAACTGTAATCCAAGCTCACCAGCATGGAGGAGGGTGCAGCATGCAGCTCTGGAGGGAATTCCAGAGGGAATGTGGTGTCTGTGGAGACCTCAGAGCAGGCTAACGCAGGTTACCTGTTCTCATGCTCAGTGGAGTCAGTGGCCAGGACACACCCTGGCTCAAGAGTTGTGGTGCTTGTGAAAGGTTTGGCAGAAGGGAACATTTTGTTAGCCAAGCACTGGGCTTTCTCCTTGCTAAGCTCCTTCTCCCCAAAAAATCTGGACCCTGGCTTGCCAGAGCTCTTCTCCTGAATGCCTCTGGCAAAGTGCTGGGGACTTTATTTCTTACCCACCCTGTCTGATGCCTGCAGAATCGTCCTCATGTGGAAACTGGGTGGCATCTACCTTGACACAAGACTTTATTGTGCTTAAGAACTTACAGAACCTCACCAATGTACTTGGTGCCTCATCCAAGTAGGAACTGAACGGGGCCTTTCTGTCCTTTGAGCCCAAGCACGAGTTCATGGAGCTTTGCATGAAGGACTGTGTGGTTTGAGCAGGATGTTGCAGTCTCTGATTTTGTTGATCCTCGAGACAAGGAGTTTTGGTGCAAATCAGAACACAGGGACCCAAGGCCAGCTCATCTTTCAGAAAGAGCTCTTGTGCAGCTACAACTGTATCATTAGTAGTGTCAATTTAACACCCTGTAATGAGCAGGAGAGCTCATCCAAACCACACCTTGAATTGCACCTGCCACAGGAAGAGCTGAACCATCTTTTACACTGAGTTTGTCTCTGTGACCAAATGTCCATAACTGCATCTCAGATGTACCAGATCTTTCAGCAGTTGGATAGATCCTGAAGGAAAGACACAGTATTTCCAAGGCTACAGAGAGCTTTGTAGGGAACCTGTACTGTCTAAATTAAAGTCCATTTATGAGACATTTATGGTGGACCTCTTCAAGTAGCCTGGAGTACTCCTGCAGTTCAGTGTCCAGGAGTACAAACCTCTCCTGGGATATCTTGAGCAGGGCAGTGAAAATCTCTAGTCATCTCCCTAAGCATCTTCCTGAATTGCAGTGGAAAAAGTTGGCACATCTTTTACATTGTGCCTTTGAGGGGACCAGGCCCAGCCAGCATGGGTCCATGAAAAGCAGGTCCTGCTTGACTGACCTGATCCTAGAAATTTCCCCCTGTCTAGGTGTGGTAGCATTACTGACCATTTTCCATCCATCTCAGCCTACTGCTTTTTGTATTTAGGGAGGCTGAAGCTGAACTGAAACCACTGACAATTACTAATGTACATCACTGACACTCTCTGTTGCAAATAACAAACAGAGTCTGTTTTTTTCTGGATAATTTCAGTGAGATGCCATCACATCTATGGCCACTTTGTGTGCAGTGATCTGGGAATCGACAGCCACATCATTTCTCCATGCAATCTGTTTATTCTTTTGTAGAAACTTGCTAATATCATCCTCTGACTCTCTGCTGTGGCTTGCTTTTAGTGCTTCTTACCCCATAGACTCTCTATCCAGCCTTGCATTACAGTTATATAGGTGGGTATTTTCACTGTTTTCTCTTATTTCAGAAGAAAACTTGTTCTAAAAACCACTGTAAATGAACTTGGATATTGCAGAGTTCACTCTTGAAAGATGAAGTTATGGTTAAGTATAAAAGATGCAGCTAAGAGACAGGTGCCTTAAATGTCCTCTGTCTATAGCTTCAGTATTTTATATATTGGTCTAAAATACCCACTACAATTACAGTATTTCCTTTCATCTTCCCTCAAATATTCACACGTGCTTACTCTGCTGTTCTCTGTAGGGTCAGAAGGAGGAGCTCTGAAGCTGTTGCTAAAATGCTGAAAATTAATTCCCCCAATCCCCCTGCTTTTCTATGCCTGACAGTCACTTACTGAATGCTGGTATTGTAAACTCTTACCTCTTCTACTCTCACTAGTAATGTAAATCTGGAGAAAATCGAGATCTTTAGCCGTTTTTTCCTGCTGCTTGCGATCAGTGATATTTATTGTTCCAGACTCATTTTTCCCTCTCTGGTACTGAATTTGTAGCAAATTTACACACCCACTCCCGTGTTTTCCAGTTTGTATGTCCACTCATTTGCTTGAAAGGACAGCACTAAACTCAAGAGTATTTGGTTCATTCTCCTGAAGACAACAGGGACTGGTGCAAATACATTTTCCTAGGTTGAGCAGAGCTGTGTGGCTGTGTTTGTACTTGATGTACCATAAATGTAGCTTTTGAGGAGTTTAATGGCATGAACCAGCACAGAATTTTATAACTAGCTGGTTTCTTCACAACGCATCTGCGTGGCCTTTATAAGAGCTGCTCACTAGCTGAACGATCTCACATCATTCAATCTTCCCCCTGGTGCTCAGACTCCATCTCTCACCTTTTCTTTCCAGAAGAAGGAAGTGCAAGACCATAGAGCTGTAGGTGCTGTCAGAGAGACGTTTACCTCTTAAAAATCTTGTCCAGATGAGGAGTGAATTCTGTGGTGTCTTGAAAGCAGGGACAGGTAGTTCCCTGCTTTCCTTGAGTCCAACCCCAAACCTTGCTCTGCCAACTCCACCACTAAACCATGTCCCCAGCTGCCACATTTACATGTGTGTTCAATACCCCCAGGGATGGTGACTCCACCATTTTCCTGGGCAGCCTGTCCTGTGCCTGATAACTCTTTCAGTGAGCAAATTTCCCCTTATGTGCACTCTAAACCTTCTCTGGTGCAATTTGAGGCCATTTCCTCTGGTCCTAAAATGCCACAATCTCCCCTTGCTCCTTCTTCAAGTGTTCCTGTGCAGTGACTCTTTGGGCCCAGTGGTGGGCCCAGGAGGTGCTGGTTCTGCTCTAACTTCACTTTAAGGGGAGGAAAGGGCAGAAATGCTGATGCTGAGAATTCAGCCAGAATGAATTATTTGTTTGCTGCTGCCTTGTTAATAATCTCTTCCTCTCCATCCTTCCCTTTTGCAAGAAGAAGAGAGCAAGTAAGGGCAGGAAGGTAGGAGGATTGCATATCCATCACCAGGATCCACTGGGAGAACTGAGCCACGAGACCTTTACAAAGTTGGGAAGCAGATTTGAAACTGTCTTTACCAAAGCAGTTCTTGTCCTTCTTGTCTGCCTTTGCCTCCAGAGCTGCCTTGTATCTCTTTCCCTCCCTCTACCCACTCCACTAGGCTACAGTGCCATGAAAAATAAACCAGGCTCTCTGTAGGGGTGGATGGTTGGTTTCAAAAGGCTGGTTCAACAGCCTGGGAGACTGAAGCTGCTATTTGGTCTGGGGGAAGGACATGCTGTGCATCAGGAGAAAAGAACTCACCATGAGAAACAGCTGTCGTAAGGGCAGCAGCCCCACACAGTGTCAGAGCTCCAGGAATATTCATAAGGAGGACTCCTCTTTCCTCATCTTGTGGTTTTGTTTTTGCACATACATCTCATGTCCAGAATGGTCTGAAATTCTACAGGATGACAGATAAGGTCTCTAATGGTGTTCCCAGAGTTTGCTGCGCACTGCTGTGAAGATGGTACCCAACCATGAAGGAAGTCTCATGATCTGCTGCCCCATCAGTATCTTTTTCTTCTTTCCTTCCCTTCAGATCCCGACAATTGTCTTGGGAGAGCGGGCTCTGGCTGGAGAGAGGACGCTCAGGATGCCTAAACACCTGCTAAAGCTGACCAGGATGCCACAGAGCCACAAGTTCCAGGCTCTGTTTATCCTCATCTCTCTGTTCCTGTCCCTGGCCTACCTCACGCTGTACTGGAGAATCACGGAGGACTCTTATGGCTGTGGCCAGCTCAACAGCTTGCCTGTTGAATTCAGCTGTGCTCACTATGTGCCTTTTTCCCTTCTCAGTGCCAGTAGGCCCCCTCCTTCCAGAGGGAACGTGTTTTTTGTGGAGACCTCGGAGCGGACTAACCCGGGCTACGTGTTCTCGTGCTCGGTGGAGTCAGCGGCCAGGACACACCCTGGCTCAAGAGTTGTGGTGCTCATGAAAGGCTTGGCAAAAGAAAAGCCCTCGTTACCCAAGCACTGGGTTTTCTCATTGCTGAGCTGCTTCCCCAATGTGGAAATCCAGCCCCTGGATTTGCCAGAGCTCTTCTCTGGAACGCCTCTGGCAAAGTGGTACTTGTGGCCTCTGAGGCGCTGGGAGCCTCATTTCTTACCCATCCTGTCTGACGCCTGCAGAATTGTCCTCATGTGGAAGTTTGGTGGCATCTACCTCGATACGGACTTCATCGTGCTTAAGAACTTGCAGAACCTCACCAATGCTCTGGGGATCCAGGGTGAGGATGAACTCAACGGGGCCTTTCTGTCCTTTGAGCCCAAGCACGAGTTCATGGAGCTTTGCATGAAGGACTTTGTGAAGAACTACAACAGCTGGATCTGGGGCTCCCAGGGCCCGCAACTCCTAACACGTGTCTTCAAGAAGTGGTGCTCCATCAGGACTATCCAGAGCATGAGCTGCAAGGGTGTGAGGGCTCTTGCCCCACAAGCTGTTTATCCCATTCCCTGGCAGGACTGGAGGAAGTTGTTTGAGGCACTCAGTGCCTTGGAGCTTCATAAGCTCCTTAAGAACACCTATGCAGTGCACATATGGAACAAAATGAGCCACAGGACCAGGCTAGAGATCCCCTCCCAGGCTCTGCTGGCTCAGCTCTATTCTCAGTTCTGCCCTGCCACCTATGCAAAGATGAAACAGGACTCTGAAGAGCAGTCAAGGCCCTCAATGTGACCAATGTGTGGGTCCTTGGCTGCAGGGAAGTTCCCCAACCAGAGGAAAACTGAGTGCCTTTGACCTTCCACAGAGTTAGTTTCTAGACCACGCAGCAGATGTTCTGTGTTCTCCTTCAGGACACTTGGTGCTGCAGGGAAGGCTGAATTTGTTCATCACTGTCAGTCAGTTGGTCCTCTATTGCTGTTCTCTCAGTCGTTCCTTCCGTGTGTCAGGGCCTGAGCAGCCCCTCGTGTGGTTTCAACAGCTGGAGGAACCCTTGGCTTGGTCTCTGTGGCATTTACAGAACACCACAGAATATTCTGAGTTGGAAGGAACACACAAGAAACATTGACTTCAACTCCTGGACCTGGCACAGGCCCATACCCAGGAGTCACACTCCGTGCCTGAGAGTGTCATCCCAACACTCCTTGAGTTCTGTGAGCCTTGGTTTGCTTTTCTGGGCCATCTCATTTCCCTCACAAAGCCGTGCTGGCTGTGACCAGCACCAGCGTTGTCTTTCAGGTGTTTTTGAAGACTTTCTAGAATAATCTCCATAACTTTTTCAGGCACTGAAGTGAGAGTGACAAGGCTTTAGTTTCTAGCATCATCCTTCTTGCCCTTTTTGAAAGCTGAGACATTAGCCAGCTTCCAGTCAGATGGGACCTCTCCAGATTTCCAAGACCAACGAGAGAGGCCTCCCAATGATATCAGCAGCTCTTTTAAGTATTTTCAGATGAACCCCATCAGGCTCCAGAGATTTATAGGGAACCCACTGGAGCAGCAGGGAAGACTGATGTCAATTTAATTAAAGGCTGGATCAAATTTACACGTGAGCAGCACTATGTTTCATGGTTTGTCAGACATCGAATCACAGCACATTACCGATTAAACACTACATCCCAGACCAAAATGAGTCATCAATCTTTACTTGAAATTAATTGTATAGAAGTGTACATCAACTTACTCTGCTGTCTGGTCCTGTCCCCCATCTGTTCTTTCCCCCCTTCTTCTGGAAAAAAAAAAAAACAAACCCCAAAAAGTGTTTCCTGCTCTTTCTAACTATTAGTCTTCACTACTGGTGCTGAGCAGTACTGGATATGCTGTTCCAATGTGGTGCCCGTGGCGCCAGACAACCACCTGCAGCTCATATTCATCTATTTTCACTGTTTCACGTGTGACTCTTTCTTCAGACAGCAGGAAAAGGATGGTGTAAAGGGCAAATTCAAACTCGGGGCTGACACCAATAAAGGTGCTTCCAATTGGCTTGACCGAGCCCTTCCAGCTGAACTGGATACTCAAAACTTGATCATCCTTGTCAGGCTGAAAGCATAAAGAAAACAACAGGATAACCTCAAACACAGCTGTGATAGGACAGGTAGCATTTCTAATTCCAGGGGTTCGAGAGCTTTGCAGGATTCAGTCACCCTTGGTGTGCCAGGGTGCTATAGTTGGAGCACAGTCATTTTCCTGACCTCTGGACTACACATGATCATTTATTTCAAGCCTCAGCAGTGTTGCAAGTCTGCAAACACTAGCATTACTTTTTAAAACAACTTTTTTTGGGGGGGGAGGGGAAAGCAAAGCTGGAGGGCAGGGTAGTACTCATTCTATTTATCCACAGTTATATATTTACTACTGTTCAAAACACTTAGACCTGTGATTGCATCACTGAACCTTGTTTCATTACCACAACTTTTATCTCTGCATGCATTTGTCTTACTGGCAAAGGCTCCTTGCTTGTTCTTACCCTGGTTTTGTTCTTCCGAGTGACATATCCCTTGTAATCGATTTGGTTGCGCTTTTCCTGAAGGTAAAATTGCACCCAGTTGTGCAAACCTAAGATCTGTTGGCCACGCATTGTTTCTCCAACAAAAACATGCTCAAACCCACAAGAATCCAGGCTGTAAAAAAAAAAAAATATAAATTATAATATAGGGGTCTTCGATAGGTTTAAATGGTTTGAATTGGCAGAGATAAAAGGCAAGAAGATGCGCAGTCTTGCTTAGGCTGATTTGTGAGTAATTTTTGTCTGGATTTGTTGGGTTTTCTTTTTTACTTTGCACAAAAATTGCAATAAACTCCAGGCACAAAGACTGAAATGGTTTTTGATGCTGAAGGTTGATAGGAAGCGCCACATACGCACCACTGCTGCTCATCCAGACTTTAGCAACGTTTCTGGCACTCTCCCATAAGAGCCTCATAGTCAAACTGATGAAGGACAGATCGGAAAAGTGGATAATGTGCTGGGCTGAATCCTAATATCCCATCTACCCCTGTCTTCTGTCAGTCTGAAGCCATTCTGAGGATGTCTTCCAGTTCTGTAACACGTGGCACTCAGGCTTCTATTTACCTAAATCAGAATAGCACAGAGGTTATCGGTGGCCATATGCATCAAACATACCTGTCTCCTTCTTTCCTGGCATAAAGCTGGAACCAGATGTCATAGAGCTGGTGTTTGAAATCAGCAAGGTTTGGCTTTGCTAGGTTTTTTTTAAGCAGGTATTCATGAGCTAGCTGTAGGACACAAAACCAAGATACAGACAGACACAGTTTACTTTTCAGTTCAGTGTTTTCAGAGACAAAAAAAAAATATCTGTATTACTTACTCTCATGACTCGTGTTGCTAAGATAGCATCAAGAAAACGATTGTTTTCAGCTATTTCTTCTGGGGTCACTACTTCTGCTACACCAGTTGATGTCTCATAGTTGTCCAACAAGGAAATAAAGGCTGCAGAAAAAGAGAAACTTTCAGCATGCTCATCCTGAGGATCAGGCAATATATCTAAGTGTGCCATCCTAAAAAAGATGCCATAGAATATGCTTTGTTAGCCCTTTATATGTCAAATTCCACTCTCAGCTGCACTGCTGGGTGTAGATCTCACGGTGATTTAAGGTCAGATCACTTCCATACTTTTCAAAGATCTTTTACAAAGAGAAACAGCTACTGAGCTTCCTTATGGAGCCAAGTGCTGAAGCAACAATGACCTTCTACCCAAACAAATCATATCTGGCCACCACAATTACAGACACAGGTTTAGGAACTTGAGCTATGCTGGCACAAGGCTCTGTGGGCATTATTTCAGTAAAGAAATAATGCAGCATAAACCTACCTGAGGAAGCTTGAGAAAAATTAGGGAAGGAAACATGCATTCATAGATGTGTTTGAAGTACAACCCCCAACAGAAATACAGGAAATAGCTGTGGATCTAGCACTGTCTGCAAGAGCACATAAACATAAAACCCCACACAGATCCTTCATGTCATTTCCACCATTAAAAAAAAAGAATGAGTCTCACTTGCAAAGGTTTTTATGCTCTTCAGGCGTTCTTCATTTACGTAGTGAAACAGGTGTCTGGCTGCATTGTCCTGGACAGCACTGGCACCTGGCTGTGCTGGACCTGCTTTTCCCTATGAGAGACACCAGTAACACCTGTGTTACTCTGCTATATACATCATAAATGACAAACAGAAGTAGTGTAGAGCCAAGGCTCCCTCCCAACTCAAATAAGTACAAAGGAGATTTGGGTACCTGCCTTCTCTGTGCAGTTGTAAGGAGACTTTTCCTGACAATTTTCAAATTTCTGTTTCATAAAGGGAGGGTCTCGGGGGAAAGAGGGTAGAAGATGAGTAGCAGCTTGTTAACATGGGCAAGGGGTAACTAGAGCCATGTTCTGACAAATGGAGAAACCATATGGGAGAAGTTTGTGTCACCTGGACTTTTCCCTCTCCTAAGAAATGCTCCATCATTAGGAACTCCTGTTTTGTGCTGTCTGCAGAAATGACAAAGCACAGGCAACTTTTTTTAGATAATCCCTTCTGCAAACAGTTTTTCCTGCAGCACCACACTGCCCTTAATCCTCACATGACTCGGCAGCTGGTTACCTGCACATCAATTGCGTAGTCCCTCCCAGGCACAAAGCGGTGAACATCCATATCCCACATGTCGCTGAAAAGTTTAGAAAGCTCATGATTGAAGGCCTTCCTGCCAAGAAATACAGAGGAACACACATGTTAAAAAAAGACACGTGCTGCTATTTGCAAGTCATTTCTAGAGTCTTCTAATGTCACTCCGTTTTCTGGATACCAGGTTGTCACCAGGAGAGGTTTCTCTTTCTCCTCACACCTTCCTGCCAATTCTAGTCTAAAAACCACAAGGCTTATGGGTCATGTTCACTTTCAAAGAATGCGGTAACCTGTAAGGAAATTTGAGCTTTCCCTGAGGTTATGTCCAACTTCAACAAAGTTCTTGTTGACAAATCTGCCTGTGGTCTTCCATGCACTGCAACAAAAATGAAGGTGGTGGCATTTAATTCACAAGGACCCTTTGAACAAACCAGAGGCAAGTAGGAGGTTGTGCCACAAAACTACCAACAGAACAGGAAGGGAAGAATTCATTCTGTGATGGTTTTCTGGCAGCAATCATATACACTCTTCCTACCTTTTTTCCTGCAAGACTCCACACTGGAAACGTTTTCCTTCACTCATGCATGTGATTATCCAAGCCTAAAGGTTTTGTAACGAAGGGTGAGGAAGGCTCTCATGCACTGATCTCTGATGCACACACAGACCTACCCAGGCTGCTCCTTTCCTTATTTCAAATGGAGTCTTGTCCTGCATAATAGTGTACATCTATCTATCTATCTATCTATCTATCTATCTATCTATCTATCTATCTATCTATCTATCTATCTATCTATCTATCTAAAGATTTAGGAAGGGTTGTTATTGTGATGAACAACTCCAAATGCATGGTGTCCACACTAACAGGATCAAAACAAAGAACACAGCGGAGAAGAAAGAGAAGTGGATTAATATTTAAATGCCTGACAGTGGAATTAATCAGTTACAAACCAGCACATGCACTGAAGCATGAAGAATCACCTGATGATTTTGAATTATCAGAATTACAGAACTGAGACATTTTCCCCCCATTGTTGGGCAATCTCTTTTATCCAGACTTGCCTGTATAACGTTTTGGTGGAATTCACACAAGATTAAAATCTTGAAATGCACAAACAATCTGTGCTTAGCTCTTTGAGAGCCTGGTGCTCAAAGGAATTCATGCCCCTGAGTGAAGAGACAAAAGCAGACAGTTCACATTAAAGCACCTGAGGATGTGCTGCAGAAGCTGAAGAGCACAAAGAATACATATGATATTCACGGAACTATTTAGAGTGGGGAAAGCAACCTCCTGCAGAAGGGCAGGGCAGCCACACCTCAGGCTGCCTGCAGCCATGAAGCTGAGCCAGGAATCTACCCCAGGCTGTACTGAAAGATCTACAACATCACTTGGATTTTGAACTGGGCTTGAATAGGTATCAATATGTGAAAGAAGGAAAAAAAAGTAAAGATTCTAATGTACGGGAGCCAAAGGATAGATTCATCCAAGGGATGTGAAACACTAGGTAGGGTGTCAGATGGGTTTTATTATAATATTTTGATCCATAGATGCATTATTTTATATACACATATTTTAGTGGGTAAATGTTTTGGTAAAAATCACCTATGCAGGAGATCTGTCATCCTTTCAATAACTACAGTTCTTGGTCTGCTCTTGGCAGATTTGTCCTGTGTTTATAATGCACTGTAGGGCTCTGTTTGACCTTTCCTCCTCCAGAAATATTATGGAATATTGCATGAGCTCAATGTGTCTACTGAGGAAAGATTTCAATCCTCATATGTGTTTAATAAATATAATTCTACTAAATGTATTCCTGCATTCAGAAAACTTGTCGCCAAACTTCGGAGTCAATTTTACAAAACAAAGCCCTTTTCTTTCCTTTATCTCTGCTGGGTGCCACCACAATATCAGTTTGTACTCTTCCTCTCCTTTTTGTTGTGTCTTTAATTTCCAAGCAGAGAGCGCCTGTGTACACTGAAACTGAAGGTTAAAAAAATACACATCCTTGCCAAAGCAAAGAACTTGTTTCTCGACTTACACAATCATCTTGTAAAAACACTTTCTGGACAGTGTTTCTTTTAAGAAGGGCCACAAAATCTGCTTACATGTATGAGGTGAGACAACTTCAATGAGAAGATGCCCAACACCTTCACACAAATCCGTGACACACCATCATATAGGGAAGGCTGTCCTGGAAAAGAGTATTGCACATTTACACTCTGGATTTCAATACGATTTCACACGTGACTCAACTCAGAGATTTTTATCATCAATTCTTAACCCCCTCCCTATGGTGAAAGCTCTCAGGTGTTAGGTTTGTGTTTTCACATAGAATAAATCAGTTCTTTGCAAGAAGTCAGGCCAAATTGGATTTTGTCCAGTTAGAGCCTTGCTCAGATGTGCTTATGTGAGCAAAGCACCACCCCAATAACTGAGTCTGCACTTGTAAGAGCTGAGACAACTTTTTGGGGAGGCTCTTTGCAATAGTAGCTGGATGCATCAGCAACGTGGCTTAAGCAACAGAATCTATCGTCCCCATTTCATTAGAGCTTTCAAGTGAAACGTTCAGGGTGTGTGGTGTCCCTGATTTTCCAAGTGATTTTCATGTATGAAACCTTCATTCTCCCCAAAACAGTGTCCTAAGAAGAAGATTTTATTGCTATAAATCAGAAATTACTTAAGACATGAAGAGAATTAAAGGTCAGTGGCAAATAATGTGAGCAAGTCAACAGTGTAAAAACAAGAAAAACTTGCATTGCAAATGGGTCACTTGACCCCCTGCAAAGAAAGTTTGATTGGACATCTTCTCCAAAGTAAATTTACCTTTACAGATCCTTTGAACAACGTCCAATTTTAAAGAGGCTTTAATTTTTACATAAAGAAGAAAAGCATTTGGAACACTCAGTGAGCAGCCATTTATAGGAAGTTTCTAATAATTTAAAAAAAACTTGGTCCAAGTGTTTTGAACTCCATGCATCAGTTTATATGGTTAATAGAAGACACAAGTAATTCCTTCCATCATCCTCCTATGCCAGTGTATAAATATTTTCTTTAAATTCAGTGATTTTTAGTTGGGTTTTTTTTTTTAATTTAAAGCTGGCATTTGAAAGACCAAAGGATAAATAAGCAGGTTTTGTAGGGGAAAAGGAATTGCTAAGGGACAAAAACAAGAGTGGGCAAACAGTCTGTCAAGGTCCTGGGCAGGCAGGTGATATTTTAAGAACTGACTCTATGTTATCAGCTATGTTTAAGCAAAATCTGATTTTAGCATGGCCTTTATTTTAAGATAAGCCAGCTGATGACTCGTAGCCTCCCTGACGTTTTACACTGCAGTGAGATAGTAAAGCAGAATCAAAAGTGGAAGCAGGGCTATTGCTGTGCTGCATGTCATGTACTTCCCACCCTTTTCCATGCCACACTTACAAACATATCCCATCCTCGCCACCCTTGGTGTTAGAAAAGAATTAGAAATATTCTCTTACCCACTCGCCATGCCAGGAAGAAGTTTTTCTCTTAGCAGATGGCTCTGAGCAGGGATAAGTCAACCTCAGAAACCTTCCTGGCAGTCCAAGCTGACTTGGTTTTATACTCCTCCCGCCCACTGAGGACTGTCACTCACCCTGTGCAAGAAGAGAAGGGAGAGGCAGGAGGTGCCAAACCCCACAGGACTCCGTGCAGGGTAAGGACAATACCAAAACCCACGTGTCTCTCAGCACAGGAACACTGAGACCAGGAAGTCAAAGCCACCTGCACCAGGTTCCTGCTTCTCCTTATCTCCTCCAACAATCCCTGGCAGGGAATACAGGAGGTGACACTGCCAACTTCTCCCACCTGGATTTTCAGGTACAATCCCCAGATCCGTGCAGGAACTTCAGGCATGAATCACAGCATTGCACCTCAAAGCTGGGCTGGGTTCTTTCCCAAGCAGGTTTTAGATCTCTGCATTAAATTTTTGGGCCCAGAAATAAGCACTGAAAGCCTTGAGATGGACGGGACATTCCAGCCTTGCTATTCCATATACAGTTATTCTTTGACAATAGAAGGGAAGATGACAATGAATCTGAGATCAAAAAAAAAATTAAAATTATAGGTGGGGAAATAAAAAACCCCCAACATATGCTTCTTTATTCTTCTCTGATCTTGTGAATATTAGGAGGCATTATAACAAGGAAATGCTTTAGGAAGGCAGCACTTTGCATGCACCACTTGAAGCAAGTGGTGGCAGGTGGTGGTAAATGCAGGGACCCACTCCAATGCCTGCCCTGCGAAACTGGCATACATTATGTGGCTAAATTAACCTTCAGGTGGGTTAAAGCTTATTTTTGATGGTTTGGTAACTTTAGCATTTACTTCTCTGTAATAATTAACTCCTGAAAAACAGACCTTTAGGTCTAAACTGTGTAGAGATAGATAGATAGATAGATAGATAGATAGATAGATAGATAGATAGATAGATAGATAGATAGATAGATAGATAGATAGATAGATAGATAGATAGATAGATAGATAGATAGATAGATAGATGATAGATAGATAGATAGATAGATAGATAGATAGATAGATAGATAGATAGATAGATAGATAGATAGATAGATAGATGATAGAAATAAAGAAGCCAAAATGCTTTGGTGTTAGGCTTACCACTTATACAAATGGTTCTGCACCTCTGGTCCATGTACCCCTTTCAAAAATCCTATTAGAGGCAAATATCCCTACTTTAACAGAACTTTACCAGGTTTGGGGAGTTTTGGGTAAACAAGGTAAATGTCAAAAACTCCAGTGCCCTGGATTTATCAACTGCCCCAGTTTATCAGCTGAATGCAGATACTCTTTTTCTAAGTTTTCATTTAAAATACAAAAGCCAGTGGGCATATTCTGTCTGTGAGAAAGTTGTGATTTTATTTACTCACATTAGCAGAAAGAATTTTCATTTACAAGCAGTAACTGGAGTCAGTGGGTTTAAGCTAATCTTTGATAAAATTACAGGTCAGATCAGTAGCAGTTTCACAATCAAATATGTACTTAAATCTGTTTAAAACTTTAGTTTTGTGATTTAGACATTGAGCTAAGAAAAACATCAGGATCCTAAAGAGGAAGAAGCATGTGTTTGCCAAGAGAAATGAAGCACTGATCAAAGGCAAATTAGATCAGCACAAAATCTGGGTTGTTCCCAGGTCTAATGCAGGCAGTGAGAAAACCTGAGTGAGCCTTGGTACCTACTGGACTGGCATTCTGTGCAGAAGAGCTCAGCCAGTGGTTTTTGGAACCCATTGCATTGGGCAGTGAACGTTTTTTTTTGTGCAAGAGTTGAGGCCAGGCTGTCCCTGCTCTCTGTTCCTCTTTTTCTGTCGCAGGGGAATAAGGGGAGTATTCGGTGCTGTCTCGCTCACATTTGAACAGCATTTCCAAAGGAATGGGGCAATAAACTTGTGGAAGATGTTCTGCCTGACAAAACCTCCACCTCAAGCGCCAGATGCTGACCTTTGCCAAGGAAAGGAATCAAGGAAATCCTGGGAATAAAACCGCAAGTGAAGACGTTAATTAAAGAGCTTTGAAGTGTTTCACATTTAGCACGGACACAAAGGTGCATTTGCTGATTTAGTCACTAATTTGCACACACTGTTGTAAAACAAAATTTTAATCGTTAAGGCTGGGAAAATTTGGATTGTCCAGCCTGGAGAAGAGAAGGCTTTGGGGTGACCTAATTGTGGCCTTGCAGTACCTGAAGGGAGCCCACAGGAAAGATGGAGAGAGACCATTGACAAGGGCCTGGAGTGACAGGACAAGGGGCAATGGCTTCACACTGACAGAGAGTGGGGTTAGGTTGGACATTGGGAAGGAATTCTTCCCTGGGAAGGAGGTGAGGCCCTGGCACAGGTTGCCCAGAGAAGCTGTGGCTGCTCCATCCCTGGAAGTGTCCAAGGCCAAGGCTGGATGGGGCTCTGAGCAACAAAGGCCATTTGTAAGGAGTTAAAAAGCACAGTTGCCTGTCTCAAACACTGATAAGACCACAGAAGGAACCTGCTGTAAGATAAGCAAGAACTTGTGATAAATGCAGAAGGAAGGAAGCCAGCACAGCAAGCCAGGCACAGATCTCATTGGCACATGCTGGTTAATGCTCATGCTGGACAAAAATTCCCACTATGGCAAACTGATAAAAAAAGCAACTGCTTATATTCATATCACCAGCAGACTAAAGATCACCCCAAGTTATGGGACAGGTGATGGATGCCACCTCTGTGGATACTCAGAACTTCGACTCTATATAGTATAAAGTTGGCTCTGTGCTCTGGGTGTTAGGAAGATAAATTACTTGTCTGTGGAATTGCCCTGCTAAAGTTTAGGGATTCACATCCTCCAACGACCTCAGACCCGTGGGGAGCTTAAAGAAAAGAAAACAGTAAAACCAACTCGGCAGCTGCGCTGAGATCAGCCCTCGCCGCCTGAAAGGTGACTCCGGGAGGGGAAATTTAGGCAGTAAACCAAGAGGCGCGCTGCCACAACACGGGCAACCTCCCAGCGCCCGGGGTACCCCCGGCAGCATCCCCGCGGCAGCTCGGCGCTGATTGGCGGGGGCGCGGCGTGACGTCACGGGGCGGTACCCGCGGGGGGTGATGCGCTGCGTGACGTCACGGGGGAGGGATGCTCTGCGTGACGTCACGGGGCGGAGCGGGACGGGGCGGATCCCTCGGGGGCAGCGATGGGTGCGCAGCTCAGCGTGGTAGACTAAAGGGAGGGAACGGGAACGGGAACGGGAATGGGAATGGGAATGGGGCTGGGGCCGGGCGGTGTCCCGGGGTATTCCTGCTGCTTCCCGCGGTGCCGGTGCCGTGGGTGCCCGTGGGGTTTGGGGTGTTGTTTGGAGGAGGGAGGGTGTTTCTCGGCGCCACGAATAACTGTGGATGCTGCTGTTGTTCGGTGCCCGCGCAACTGCGGTTTGGGTGGTTTTCCGCCCTCGCCATCAGCTGACAGAGAGCAGGGTTAGGTTGGATGTTGGGATGGAATTCTGCCCTGGGAGGGTGGTGAGGCCCTGGCACAGGGTGCCCAGAGAAGCTGTGGCTGCCCCACCCCTGGGAGTGTTCAAGGCCAGGCTGGATGGGGCTCTGAGCAACCTGGGATAGTGGGAGGTGTCCCTGCCCATGGCAGGGGGTTGGAACTGGATCATCTCCGAGGTCCCTTCCGAACCAAACCACCCTGTGATCATTCCTGCAGCGTTGCCATCCCCCCCGCGCCTTGTTTCCCGGTTACCCCCTCCCTGTCTTCCCTCTGCTCCAGCATCCCTGGGTTTGTGAGCGGGAGGAGCGGGATGGAGCGGGGCGCAACGCGTGCTCCTTGTTGGGTGCGTGGGACCGAGGAGGCCGAGGGAAGAAACCTCTTTATCCATGCGAAGAAGGTTTCCTTTCCCTAGGATCTGCCCAGGGCAGAGGGTTTTTCATGCCAGGGCAGGTCGGTGGTGGAGCTGCCCAGCCGTAGGACTGTGGTTCAGAAGCTCCCCACGCCCCAGCAGCTGGCAGCCTGCGTGCTGTGCCTTTTCTCTTTGTTATCACACAGAGGCCTTGTTTCCATTAATAAAAATTCCTGCTCACTTACTAATTCTGTGTTCTCCGTTAGCAAGGATCTGTGCAGCTGGAAATGATGAGTCACAGGGTCCTCGTTTAGCGATTCCCAGGCCTTCTGGTCAGCCAGGCACTCTCAGCTGCTGTGGTTTGATGAGCTTCCATGGATGCAGGGTTGTTGTCTTCATTAATATCTTGGTGTTCCCCCGTGGTGAGAGGATACAGATCACTTTTAACCCAGGGAGCTGATAGCTTCTGAGTAAGGAACCGAAATTATCTGAATTAGTGGGTGTGCTGCTTCATTCCAGGCCAGATCCCATGAGGCTTTTGCACTAATTGACCACGAGTAACAAATTGCCTCCCACGAGGCTGAGGCTGTGTTCAGATTATTTGTCAAAAATCCAACTGCACTGTGGTCCAATAGACTCGCTGCTTCAGAAAGTGGTGATGATGCACATTTGGGGAAAGAGTGTGTTCATCTCATTTATTGAACAGCTGTGGTAGTTTTCACTCGACAACTGGTGACCCAAAAGTTATTTGCAAAGGTGGGAGCAACTATCTCTGCCCACGGGTGGAGGAAAACCAACTTGCAGAGATAATAAATAGTTAGAACTCCACACTTGATCATGTTACTGACATTAGTGCTGGAGCTGGGACTAAGGGTTTGAAATCTCATTTTCAGCTGCAGTTTTGCCAGACAACAGCAGCATTGGGTTTTGTTTGAGGGTTTTTTTTGGTCCACTTTACAGAGGCACACTTGTAAAAACCTATTTTGACATATTAATGTTATATTTGAAACGCTGCCTGCTTCAGAGTCAGCTTGCTGTTGCCACCAGGCCTCATTCACCTGTTAAATTCTCATTAGGGAGTTTATTTGCTAGACTGTCACTTTCTTAAACAGTTCCCCTCCCTTCCCCTTTTTTGTGGCTCACTAATAAAAGCTCTTCCTGGAGCTGCAGTAATCTGATGGATCTGCGAGAGTTAAGGAATGACATTCCTATAAACTTCAGCTTCTTCAGAAACAACCTGTGTGGCTATTTCACTTTTTTTTTCTCAAATAAAAACGAAAACTGCAGTGTGTGTGTGTGTATGGCATGGTGTGCCCTCAAGCTCTACACAATGTTTATACACTTTAAGAAGAGAGAATTCATAAAGTCCCTTACTTGCCACAGTTTTATTAAGGGTAATGTAGGAATTTTTTTTAATAGCCTCCTGACCTCTGCCACACTTGCAGAAATGGAATACTGGTCGGGTTCCTGTAAAATAAAGTGAAAATGAAAGTGAACCAGGCAGGACTTTGAGCCTGCTTTTTTTTTTTTTTATTTTTTGCCATAGTCACCCTTCCCCCCCTCCATCTCTGTTAAAGTGTCGAGTACCAAACTCCACTGCTGGAAAGGAATTTTATAAGTAGTTGTTGTGTTCACTCTTCTACCCTGTCAGCACATTCCTGACCCCAAGGAGCACAGCAGTGGGTGGGGAATGTGACCCAGCTTTTCCCAATCCTGTCACAGGAGAGCAGGCAACTCATGAAGGCTCATCTCCAGGGATGGAAGAGCACAGAGGCAAAATAACTCCCTCAGAGACAGGAGCCCTGGCCCAGAGCTGTTGTCCCACGAGCCCTGGATGATGCCCAGTGGAGGCTACAGAGATAATTTGGGGCCTGGAGCATCTCTCTTAGAAGGAAAAGGCAGTCACAAAGCAAATTTGCGTGTTACGCTCGCTGCGTTTCTTGTTACCTCGTTAGTTGGGTTTTTTAATAGCACTTCCTCTTCTTGCTCGTGTTGGTACAGAGAAGCACGTGGGTTTTGGTGGTTTGTCATCCTACCATGTGCCTTCTCAGCAAAGCAGCTTTCCTCTCCTGATGCCCACGTGTGTGTCTGTCTGTCCTTGTGTGCTGCTGCAGCTGCGTCAGGTCGTGACATACCCAGCATGGTTAATCTACACCATCTTCATGAAGATTTTCGGGACTTCCCCTCCTGCCATCACCCTGAAGGACCCTGATGTGAAATATGCACTGAGGCTGATTGATAAGGAGGTGAGTGCAGAGCATGGGCTCTCCATGGGCACTAGGGGGGGAATACAGCTATGTTGATGCTGATTCCTGCTCCTGGATTGATTCAGTGTGTTGCAAGAAGAAAGGTATTTAAATCATGTAGTCCTGGCAGCACCTCAGCTTCTTTCTGCTAAAAGTAAAGCCATTCTGTACCTCCTGATAGCTTGGCTTTCACTTGTTTTGTCTGTCAAGGAAAGCATCCAGATCCTGGTTTCGTGGGAACTGAAAGCTTCCCGTGTGGCTTGGGCTGGGCTGCATTGCTCAGTTTATTTCCCATGTGTACTTATGGAATTTATTGCCCCCGTGTACTGCAACCACTCTGTCATTAAATACTCCCCACTTTCTCATGGGAGCAGGAGCACATGGCTGCAGGTACAGCCTGACCTGCAGGAGGGGAGGGAAGCTGGCACTGCACAGGCTTCTGACAATCCAACTACTTGTATTGTTTCTGCAGTTTGGAATGGAAGGGAATTCACAGTTCACTGGATTTTTTTTTTGCTAAATACTGATATTTTATTTTCTCACTCTGTTGTTATTTTTGTGTGCTTTTCATAAATATTGGGATGGAGGAGAAGCTCATGTAAAGGTTAAAGGACAGGGGCCTGTTGGAGCAAGTCCAAAGGATTGATTATAGTTGATTACAGGGATGGAGCACCATTGCCATAAGGAAAGGCAGAGAGTTGGGATTGTCCAGCCTGGAGAAGGGAAGGCTTTGGGGTGACCTAATTGTGGCCTTGCAGTACCTGAAGGGAGCCCACAGGAAAGATGGAGAGAGACCATTGACAAGGGCCTGGAGTGACAGGACAAGGGGGAATGGCTTCACACTGGCAGTAGGTTTAGGTTGGATATTGGGAAGAAATTCTTCCCTGGGAAGGTGGTGAGGCCCTGGCACAGGTTGCCCAGAGAAGCTGTGGCTGCCCCATCCCTGGAAGTGTCCAAGGCCAGGTTGGAGCCCCCTGGGACAGTGGGATGTGTCCCTGCCCATGGCAGGGGGCTGGAATGACATTATCTTTAAGGTCCCTTCCAACCCAAACCTGTGGTTCTGTGAATGTGCCCAAATTGAGTATTCCATACCTCCTCTCTTTTGAACAGAGAAACAAGGGTCCCCAGGCTGCTTCCTAGTGTATAGCACAGGAAAAACATGTCATAATATAATTGGGTGTGCTGAATTAGTTTATGCCTTAAAAGAGTCAACAACTTGAGGTTGGTTGGTTTTCTAACAATGAGAATAATTCATTTGTTGCCTTTCAGTGGCCCCAGCAAAACCTGCTTGCCAGCTTTGCATTTGCAAGGGTGGAAAACTCCTCAGCACCAGCAACCTGAGGCAGGAATGCCTGGCCAGATCCCTCGACTTTAGTTGATGGGGTGCCTAAATGGGAATTCAGAACTTTGTCCTTTCTGCATGCTGTTAAAGACAGCATCACAAAAACACGGGGTTATTGGCCAAACCCAGCTTTGAAGGAGTGAAGCTGGTGCTGAAATTTCCATGCAGAGACAGCAAGTCTCTAGAATTTCAAGAGGGATTTCCAGTGGCAGCTTCTGGATAGACATAAATACAGAGAAGCCCTTTTTTGACATCTGGTCATTTCCCTTCTTCCTTCTGGATTTACCTTAAAATGAGTTATTGTGAAGAAAATTTCATCAGTGTGACCAGAATAAGGGACACTGTGAAACTGTGGTGAGGAAGGAATCTGTCTCCATTGGTTACTTTAAAAACAAATAAAATAAGGCTTACAGTGTTTTATGGAATGTTTGTGAAATTTCCTCTAGGAAGGATATTACATCCCAAAGGGCTTTAAAAAAAAAAGGAAGTCACTGGATGAGGCATTAAGCTGTGTGCTGGTTCTTTCTGTCTTTTTTTGCTGTGTTTTTCATTCTCATGAATATGAGCTGATTTTTCAAATATAAAACCTAGAGTGTAAAAAATAACATTTACTTATTGCCAAAATTTTATTCAAGGTGTGACTTTCCTAGTAAAAAATTGGAATAATTATCTGGACAGCATATATTGTCATAATTTTATAATGAAGTTGATCTCTACATAGAGTGCTCTTTTCAATTTTATTTAAAGATGAGTTCAGTTCTTAGAGGGAAAATGTTTTTAAGGCTCTTAGCATAGCATAAAGAACCAGGTTGCTACTTCCTAATCCTGACAGCCACTAATATCTTCTGAAATCATCTTTTGCATTGAAATGGTTAATCTGATTTTTAGAGATCAAAATCAAAATATTTTGGCCTTGAACCCCTGCATATTTAAACTTTAAATGAGAATTGAAGAACTACTTAATCTTTATCTTGTAGCTTTCTCACAGGAGGCAATGTAAATGTTCATATTTATGTTTGGAAATATTTAGAAAAATGTTTATATATTTATATTTAGAAAAATATGTATATATTTAGAAATAATTAGAAAAATATGTTTATATTTAGAAATATTTAGAAAAATGTTTACATTTAGAAATATTTAGGAAAAAAGTTTGTATTATAGAAATATTGGGAAAAATATGTTTGTATTTGGAAAAATACTTTTGTATTTAGAAATAGTTGGGAAATATGTTTGTATTTAGAAATACTTGGAAAAATACGTTTGTATTTAGAAATATTTGGGAAAATACGTTTGTATTTAGAAATATTTGGGAAAATATGTTTGTATTTAGAAATAGTTGGGAAAATATATATTTCTATTTAGAAATATTTCGAAAGTTATCATTTAATCTTATTCTGCATAGGAGTATCACTAAGTTTTGGTACTCACATTTTAAACACACATGAAAACAGCATTTGCATTTTCCTGCTTCATTTCTATTTTTAATCCTGCATTACTTCTAAAATCTTTTGAGCTAGGGAGCTGAGTGGAAAGCTGACCTCTGCAGGACTTGCACACTCAGAGTTCATAGCTGCACTATGCCAAAATGTCAGTTAGGATGCTGCTCTCCCCCAAATACTTAATCCTGCAGGAAGCCTGAGTAGTGTGTTGGTTTTACAAGTGAAATCAGACATTAAATCCCAACAAGACATCTTACTGTCCTTTAATTTTCCTCTTCCAGGAAGTGAGTCACGACACGAGGAGATTTCGGTTTGCTCTCCCTTCCACGGAGCACGTTCTGGGTCTCCCTGTGGGTATGTTCCTTAGGGAGGAATCCAAGTGTTGTTAATTCTGCTTCAAGAGACTTTATGTGGGGTGTTTTGTTTCCTGTGTTTTAATGGTTGAATTGCCAGTACTGTCCCTGTGGCTTGAGCTGGTATTTAGGGCTTTGCAGGATTATCCTCACGCTGTGTGTAATCTGCAGGGTCTGAAATCCGAGTGTGCTTACAGGCAGTGGGCATCCAGCTTGTTCCCCTGAGGAGGGTAGAAACAACTGGTCTTCACTTGTGTTCTTCCACTCTCAGCTTTGCAGTGTGTGTCATTCCTGCCGTGCTGGATCCACTCTCAGCCACTTCTCCTCTAATAACACGTGGTTTAGCAGATGACCTGCCCACTTCTGAACTTACAGCCAGTCTCATGGAACTTCTTCATCACTGTGGGGCAGCTGTTCCCACAGGCCTTGCCTCCCCTAATAGCTCAGTGCCATTGTTTCCTGCTCCTTGTATAAACAGCATTTAATTTTGACTTTTGTTCAGTAGTGACTTCTGCTTTAACAAGATGCTGCAATGACCTGTTGCTCGGGTGCTTTGTGGTTGTCAGCACCTTTGCAGCATTACAGCCCCTGGGCTGAAGTTCCCTCTGGTTTGGGGTGTTGTTAATCCCTTGATCCTGTTAAGTAGCCAAGAAAGCAAAGCTCCTTTCCCTGCTTTGCCCATAATGAACATTTAGGAGTGGAGACTCGGGAAGCAGAGGGAGCTGAAAGCTGGTGAGGGTGGCAAAGCAGCTGGGAGCAGCAGAGCTGCAGCTGTGGGACAGATACCAGCCTGTGCTCTGCATGGTTAGTCCAGCACCAGCATTTGGCTTTCCCCAGCAGCTGGAGCATTGCAGGAGAAAACACTGAGCAATTCATTGTGAGGGAGAGAGGGATTGTGTGTGGCCCCAGGCTGAGGCTGCCAACTTGTGTCCTGTCAGGGCAGGGCAAAGCTCTACCCAGTAAAAGCATGAGGCTTGTTTTCTCTCTGGGAGCAGCTCCTGATGTGGGTTTGTACCAGTTTTTGTGGGGTGTGCCCCCAGGAGCAGTGCAGGCTGGAAATCTGCAGTGGTCACCATGGCTCTGATCCTGGAGGAGGAACAGGAGGCTCCCTTCAGGTCTTCCCTGTGCTGCCACTGCTTTCTCTGCTCTTTTGTAATCCTTCTGAAATAAGGAATTAACCTGGCCTGAATGGTCAGCTGCTTCTGACCTTAATGTAATGTGGCCATCAAGATAATTTGTAAACCAGCTCTTGGTAAAATCCCCTCTTTGTGTTCCCATATCAGGCAGGGGAGGTGGTCTGTTCTGGTGACCTACTGGAGATGAAATAAGAAAAAACAAATCTTCCCACTCTCCCTGGTTATTCCTCACTTGGGTCTCCTCAGAATGTTGGGCTTTCATAGGAAAACCTTTTATAGAATGGGGGTTTTTTTCTTTTTTTTTTTTTTCCAGAAAAAAATGCAGACTTTGAGAAAAGAAACTATTGTAGAGAGAGTTCAGAGAATGATCCTCAGTCTCATGTTGTGACTCTTGGGCACAGGGCTAAGGCTTGGGCTCCATGGTCTTTGTGGGGCCCTTCCAACTCAGCAGATTCTGTGGTTCTGTGAATGTGTGACAGATGGGAACGTGATCACTGCAGGAAAAACAGGGTTGGAAAACTGCTTTGTGTCTAGGCAGCCTTAGCAAAGGCAGCTCAGAGACCTCCAGGGAGAGCTGAGGGATCTGTGGTCCAAGTAAGAACAGCTGTAAACTCAGTTTTAACTAAACTGTGTCTCTTTCATGTTAATAAAGAGGTCTGAGCAGCACTGGACAGTTTTCCCCTTCCCCTGGTCCTTCTAACTTGTCTGCACAGGAGAGAAAAATCACATCTTTTGTAGGGTCTGCTGTACCTTTAGGGCTTTGATAAATGGTAAATGCATGAAGGTGTCAGAAGAGATGTGATTGACACATAAAATTAGCAGTGGAGTTGTCTGCCCTTCCAGCTACAATCTGTGCATGGTGTTACAGTGTCAGGAAAATAAGAGAGGAAGAAGTGATGCCCTAAAATAAGGCAGGAGAGCCCCCCAAAAAATTAGGAGAGCTTTGAGGTTGTGTTTGCAGTCCGTGGCAGCTCATTACATGCACAGAAAAAAAATGCCTTTGAAAGAAAATATTTGGTTTTTTCCTCCCCTGCATGCAGGACAGCACATCTACCTGTCTGCACGGATTGATGGAGCTCTGGTTGTTAGACCTTACACTCCAGTGTCCAGTGATGATGACAAGGGCTTCGTGGATCTCGTTGTCAAGGTGAGAATGTCCCAAAATCTGTGTAGCCCTTGCAGATTTCATGCACTTTTTAATAAGGAATTCACCTGGTCTGAATGGTCAGCTGCTTCTGAAGCTGATGGAGTGTGGCCCTTATGGTGGTTGAGAACAGTGATCATTATCCAGGCAGTGTGAGTGACTGATTTAATTGGTGAGAATGTGATTTTAAGTTTTGGGTTGTGTACTTTTGTGTCGTCTCCTGGTAGCTGTATTACCTGGCTAGGCTACCTGTCACTTAAAGCTGACAGGAATTTAAATCTGCACTGGACTTGCTCTTAGAATTTGACTTCTTGAAATCAGTTTTGGGGTTTTTCGTTATTTTTTTTGACCCCTTTTTGAACTTGGCTGTAAATCATGTTGATTATTATTGATCTGCAATGGAGAAGTGGCCAGTCTGTGTCCAAAAACTGGGGCAAGAGTGGTATTTTAATCTTCTTTTGTCAGATCTGCACTGAGAGCATTTCTTCATGGAGTAATTGGAGTGTGTGTACCTAAATACTTGAAGGGCAAATGCTCATTTTTGAGCTATGAGATGAATCCCTTTGCTGTTGTTTTTAACAGATCTACATGAAAGGTGTCCACCCAAAGTTTCCTGATGGGGGAAAGATGTCCCAGTACATAGACAGCCTGAAAATAGGAGATACTATTGACTTCAGAGGACCAAGTGGCCTACTTGTCTACAAAGGAAAAGGCAAGGCTGGTTTGAAAGATAAAATTTATCCAGAGCAAACAGCACAGGGAAAATGTTTTATTACTGTGGAAGTGCTTGGTATTGATACTGTTCTCAAACAAGGGAACTTTCTCCCTGCTCTGATGGACATAGTTTATATACTGATCAAAACACTTCATGTTTGCACTGTCCAGTGCTAATTTCCCAAGAGAAAATGAACTTTGAGTACTTTGCTGTCAATCTAAAATATCTCTTTTGACACAGTGCGGCCACAAATGTGTCACAGAAACCTTCTGGCAGTTTTGTGAGCAGCAGAACTCATGACACATAGTTTTCCAGAGCTGTGTGTAGTGTTCCTGTTATTCTGGATGAAGAGAGGAATAAAACAAATAACAGCATTTTGGAGACTCTCAAACTCTCTGTCTGAAACTGGCAAATCAGCTCAAAAAGAGAAAATACACAAAAAATACACCCTGCATTTTTCCCTTAAAACAATCTGCACAGAGTAAATAAACTCCCTGAGCAGATTAATTCCCTTTGTGTAGAACTGTTTCCAGAATCTGGGCTTCTGAAACTCTCTGGGAGGGTGGGATGTGAGCTGAAAAATACAGGTAGTGATGATGGTACAATCAGGAGTAATGAAAACCAATGTCAGTGCCTGATGCATCACTTGCTTTATAATCTCTCATCATCCATCAGGGTTTGTTTTAATTCATGACATCCTCTCCTTCTCTGTTTCCTGGGAGGGAAGAGTGACAGGGCTGAAACAATGAGCTGGAATGTGCTGGAAAGGGATAATAGGTGGTGTTTGCTGCTTTCCTCAGTGTTTTCCATCTCTTTCCCTCCTCAGGCAAGTTTGATATTCGGCCAGAAAAGAAAGCTGAACCCATTACTAAGACAGTGAAATACGTGGGGATGATTGCAGGTGGGACTGGTAGGTATATGAGGACTCACCCTTGCTTTCTGACAGCTGGTGGGTGTATTTGTTCTCATTTTCTCTCACTTATCCCTTCTTTTGCTGCTTCTCACATCACTGACCTGCCCTTCTCTTTCAGGGATCACACCTGTGCTGCAGATCATTCGAGCAATCATCAAGGACAAAGATGACCCCACCATCTGTCAGCTGCTGTTTGCTAATCAGGTGATTCTGTCCTTTATTTTTTTAATGTCTATCAAGTTTTACTTTAACTAGCAGAACTCCAGTCAGCAACTGAAACCCTTTCTGAGGAAGCCTGGTACAGAAATACAAACCCTGAGGGGAGAAGTGGACTGAAATGTTGAAAACTCCCCAAAGCACTACAAACAACTGGGATTTTAGCATTACTGCAGAAGTGCCACTTTTCCTCCCAGCTAATGCTCCTTTTCCTGTGACTCATTGCTCTGTGTCTAATCCAGTCCATGAGTGTTTTAAGACTCTGCATTACTTTGGGCAAGTTGTTCATGTTTTGGGCAGACTTTCAGAGCTGTCTTTCTTGGTGGAAACATGGAAGAGGTGGACATTGGTCTCCTTCAGGAATTGTAACTCCCCAGTGGTGCAGCAGGGTTTGTATGTGGGGTCTTTGTGTTTTGAGGACACCTTAGATGAGGTTTTAAGTATCCCCACCCGGTGAATATTTGTTTCTGGATTATGAGTCACTATTTGTGGTGAGCTTGACTTCATTCCTGTGTTTTTTAGCTTTAGGCTCTTCTCTGTTATTCCTCTCTCATATTCAGTGTGTCCTCATTTAATTTGTACCATATCTAAGCCTACAAGACAGATGGAAAAAGACTATTTACAAGGGCAAGGGGCAATGGCTTCACACTGACAGAGAGTAGGGTTAGATTGGATATTAGGGAAATATTCTTCCCTGTGAGGGTGGGGAGGCCCTGGCACAGGTTGCCCAGAGTAGCTGTGGCTGCCCCATCCCTGGGAGTGGCCAAGGCCAGGCTGGATGGGGCTCTGAGCATCCTGGGATAGTGGGAGGTGTCCCTGCCTATGGCAGGGGGGTGAAACAAGATGATCTTTCAGGTCTCTTCCAGCCCAAACCATTCTGAGATCATCTAGGTTATAACCTGAGAATTTTCTGCCCAGGAGCTATGATCCAAATGCCCAGATTCCCTCTGCTGAGGAGCCTTGCCAGTGCCCTCTGCTGCCAGCTGGAGCAGCTGCTCTCTGCCAAGCCTTAGGAATTGGCATAAAGTGCAGTGGTGCCAGGGCAGGAGGGCCAGGATTTCCTCTGAGTAATTCAAGATGACTAACACAGGGCTGGAGCTGCTTTAGCAACATGGAAAACCCACTGCTGCTTCCAGGGAGTCCATGGCTTTTTAGCCCTTGCACCCACTAACTGCACAAACAGGAAGCAGGGTTTTTTTGAAACATATTTAAATATTTGAAATATTCTCCATACTTTTAAATATTTAAAACAATGTACATGGGCTCCTGCTGTGCTTGTTGGCACTTTGGAATTGGTCACAGCCAGTAACAGGTTTTCTAGCTCTGCAGTTGTGAGTGCTCCAGGAATAGCACCTTTTTGGGAATAGCTGCTGTAACACTCCTCCTTTACCCTCCCATTTACAGAGTGGTGACCTCAGTGCCAAAGTCTGCAGAGGATGGCACCACTTTTAGTCTCTTTTCCTGCCTGCCCAAACTGCAGCTCTTCTTTCAGAAACAGTGCTTTCTTCTGGCCTTCAGTGCTGTTGCTTTATTTTTAGAGGGAAGGCTTTGCATGGGCAGGATTTGGGAAAGTTATGAACATTTTTATTAGCTCTGCCAGAGGATAGGCATGGAAATAACCTTGTGTTTTCTCTCTTCAGCCTGTAAACCAGAGCTGAATAATCTGTTCCATCTCTCAGGGCTGTAGAGTGTACTGATTGTTTTCCTCCCCCTGCAGACTGAGAAGGATATCCTGCTGCGTTCGGAGCTGGAGGAGATCCAGGCCCAGCATCCCAGTCGCTTTAAGTGTTGGTACACAGTGGACAAAGCACCTGAGAGTAAGTTCTAAAATGCCACTCCCTATGGAAGCTTAGGAGTGCTTAATGCCTGTGTTTTATTTTCAGGAGACATGCTATGCCACGTGTGTATGTCTGAGCTTAAGGATTCATTTCTTGCTTTAATGAATGTCTGAATGCATCCAGTAGCATCATCCTTCCCACAGGGATGCGCTGGGGTGTGAGCACACACCATTTCCCAAGCTCACCTCAGGTTCCTCCCAGGACTACACCTGACTATCTACCATTATTTCCTCTGGAAGCTGCCCTTCCCTTCTCCTTCCCCTCAGCTGCTGCCCTGCTGTCCTGTGTTTAGAGCTGCAGTGTCAGAGGCACCGTGTAGCTCAGGGAGGTGCAGCCAGGAGCAGATCCTGTGGATGTGTCCCTGTTATGGGCATGGCAGTTCATGGTAGCAGATCCTCTTCCTAGGCAATGGAATTGCCTCTGGATTAACAGTGTTTCTCAGTAAAACACTGCTTGGTGCAGTCCACTTCTAAAGATAACATGATGCAGCTGCCTGGCCTAGGTGAGAGGATGAGCTTGCTGAATGTGACTTGCTAAAGTGACTTGTATCTATCTTTTCCTCCTTTTCCCCTTCTTTTTTTTTTTTTTTTTGTTAACAGGTTGGGATTACAGCCAAGGATTTGTGAACCAAGAGATGATCAGAGACCACCTGCCCCCACCTCAAAACGATGTTCTGATCCTCATGTGTGGACCTCCTCCAATGATCCAGTATGCTTGTATTCCCAACCTGGACAAACTGGGCTACAGCAAGGACATGAGGTTCTCCTTCTAAAGACAAGTGATAATTCAGGGATCTTGTGTAGAAGGGAAGAACAAACCCATTTAACAGGGAGCAGGACAGAGTTACAAGAGGTGGCTGACGCACAGTGCTGGGAAGTTACATTTTACATTAAAAATGTTTCATGTTTTCTGACTCTCTGGCAGGTAAGACATATAAACTCAGATGTACTAAACCTGTGTGTGGGGAGGTAGTGGTGTCTGGTGCTCTTTGTGATGTGCTCTGTCTCAGGGAGGACAGTGCAGCTGCTTAGGGCAGCACACACTCATCAATGCCTTTTCTTAGCACTATAATCAGGCAGCAGTAATATCCTACTTCCTAACACTGTGCACAACCAGGATTTTATTTGCTATGAAAGTAATAGAAAGTGTTGGATTGTTCATCTTGCTTTATGCCAAACTGTAATCCTTGAGCAGCTTTTTACAGTACCAGGAGCGTTTGCCTTGTATCCATAACCTTTGCAACATCAGTGAAAAGATGCTCTCGAGTTCAAGGATGTCACTTAACCATTTATGACTGAAGCTGTTCAGGCTGCCTTGTTAATCAAGACACAGAGGTAGGCAGCCATACAAAATGGGTTCCCTTTGTATTTTGGAATAGCCTCTCTTAAATGCAAACACTTTTCCAGCTGGTCACAGTTCCCATCCCTGAGCAATGAAAGAAACTACAGAAGGCAGGTGGCTTCGGGCACTGTTCCAAAAATACCTGGATGGGGGTTTTTTTTGCTTGCAAATGTGTGGGAATACTGAAAAAAAAAAAACCAACTAACTTTTGTATTTACTTTTAAATGCCATAGAACAAAAGCAGTTGTTCTGTGTATCCTAGTGAAAAAAAATCTGGGGTGAAAAGTAGATTGGATTTTTTTATTCATTGTTTTCCAAGGCTAAATTTGGACTAAAGGGAGCTCGGGTTTCATTGCCAGGGTGGGTTTTGGCAGGTAGCCCAGCTTTGGGTGTGGAATGCATCCTGTAGCCTGCAGGTCTTGCTCAGGCAAAACTCCCAAGGGTTTTGCTTGGTGAAGGGTGCACAGGAACAGCCTTAAGTCACCAAACTGACAGCAAAGTCAAATGTCTCAATAAATCTAAAACTGATTCTTAGGAACTGTTTACTATAGCTCCAATTCTTATTTTTTTAATACACTTTTTTTACAGCAGCCTTTTATCTAAAAGGAAAACTTCAGACATCTTTTGTGCCAGACTTTCTGCTCCTAAACAGCAGAGGTGCTGCTGAGGTTAGAGCAAGGAGTCTAGGAAAACTAAAAATCTTGTGCTGGTGATAAAATCAGAGTGACTGAAAGGATATATGAAGTACTGTGGGTGCTAGGTAGCTACAAGTATCAGTGTAATAATACCAATTTATATAGATACAGTAGGTGACATATTATAGCAGTGGAGGTTATAGCTTACTGTGTTTTCTTTGTGCCTCTGCAACAGCTGGGTACTTTGTTAGTTCACAGGTGATTTTTTCAGCATAAATTAAAAGGAGAAGATACAGTTAATTTAAGGAACCTCACCTAAATAATGCTGTTATTGATTTTGCTAATTAATTTGACATTTGCATCAAGGCTTCAATTTTTAAGGCGTGCTTCTGAAACTTGTTTTTTAATCCTATGCTCCAAACTTGAAGTACTGCTCGAGGTTTTAGTCCCTTTTTTGGAAGGCAAAAAGCAGAAATACAAGAGAAGTGATCTTACTAATGGTTTATATCATAGTGGGATGTGAATAGAGTTTTTTTCATGATTATTAATGTTTTCTTATTCAGAAAACCAGAACCCTGTAGCTGACGATGCATTAACTATTTTGTATTACTTACTCTGTTCATTCAATAACTGGCTTTTTTCATGTCTGTGTAAAAAATAAAGCATTCTTGCAGGTGAACCACCTGTGTCTAAGCACATCATCTTCAACCTGTAAAAACACTATCAAAGAAGGTTCAACAGAAAAAAAAGAACATAAGGTTTGTTTATTTAAGTGCTTTTGTTTAAGTTTGGTGAAAACCCTGCTGTATCACAGGAGTGAACTGTGCAGTTTTTTCCCCTCTCACTCCAACCCTCCTCTTTTTCCCTTTACTTTGTACATCTTCCTTGTCAACATGAGGCTCTTTTAATAAATAAAAAGAGGGGTTTTATATAACTTAATGAACCAAAACTGTGTCACAGTCCCTGTTGCTTGAGGGTCCTGTACTACATTTAAAACAAGGCAAGGATAAAAGTTGATTTTGCATATTACTTTATCTTCTTTTTCCTCCTTTGAGCCAATTCAGAAAATAGGAGTATTCCTCCAGTTTTCTGACAGCAAACTCCTGGAAGTGCTTAACTCCTTCCCAGATCATCTCTTGCAGCTTTGGCTTCTCTCCATTAGCAAACAATGCCCACAGGAAAAAAAAAAATTAATCAAGAAACTTAAGCCCTTCACTTTTTTTGGGAATTTTACAAACTGCCAAGGGATTGGGCTGAGGGCTGCACACCTTACCAGGATGGCTGGGAGTCACCTCAGCTGAGGCTCCAGCTCAGCTGAACAGGGGCAAATTTCCATTTTATAAATGCTTTGTTGTGCATCCTCACTGTTGTTAGCAGGAGTCCAGAGCCTTGGCCAATTCCCAGCCTTGCTGAGGGCCCAGGTTTCTCAGCTAAAACCCCACATCCCAGCTCCCAAAATAAAACACCGAGCCTTGGGTGACATTTCTGAGGTACCAGGGCCCTGTTGGAGGACATCAGTCAAATCAGCACCTGCCCCAGTGTGTGACTCCCATAGTTCAAAACTCTAGCCAGTCAAGACATTTTGATTTCTTTTCCCTCTGCAGTGCTTAAAAATCATGCAAAACACCCAGAAGCCCAAGCAGTTTTCAGAGAGAAAACTACAGTTCCTACAGAACTGAATAGCTGAAGTCACACTAACATAGCAATTTAGCACAAAATCAGAGCTTTGCTGCAGGTTTTTTTACAAACCAATCAATCCTGCTGCAGGATTATGTTGTTTAAACAGGAAAAAAAACAAACCACCCAAACCCAACCCTGCTCAATGGGTGTAAGGTTCTCCCTGCACCTACCCCCAGAGCAATGCAGGATCTCTGTGTGACACACCAGAACTGTCCCCTCTGTCCCACCAAACCCAGCTACACACACAAAATACAGTTTAAAACCAACTGTATCTCAATGGGTTATTCAGGACTGAAAGGACTCCCTTTTCCATACCCAGCTGCCTTTGTGACTCATCAAAAATTTCACAGTTCTCTGTTTTTGTTTCAGTTCCCCTTTCAGCTCCCAGCCTAGGCCATGGAGTGCTGCAAACACTGGTGGCACTGATTCTTTAGGCTGTAACAGCCTCCCTTTCTCAGTCCCATCTTAAAACTCCAACAGGAAACAGTAAAAAGTGAACAAACTTTTGAAATTACTTTTATTCTGTTAAATAAAATTACTAAAATTATAAGAAAAGTACAGGCAGAGGAGTTTTGCACTGACCAAACTATTCATGCTATACATTCAAGCTATAAATGAAGTGAGTTTACCAGTTTGAAAATGGATCAGGTCCTCCTTCACTGGTTACCAGGGGCTGAAAGAAATTAATTACAATTGTACAAACCAAGAGCCTCACTCAGTCCACCAAAAGCTGAGGGAAGATGGAATAAATCAAGTCCATAAATGCAATCGACTGATAAAAGATACTGAAAACAAATTCCAAGTGAAATAATCTTGCCTCCTCCAGATTTTTGCTGTCTGCCATGAGTGGCCAGGCGCTGCTTCCCTTGCCATGAAAACTAAAAACTCTTTCCCAAATTTCCTTTTACACCTGTCCCTTCTGCCACACCTCGCCCTGACACAGCCACTCAGCAAGAAGATGCTTTGCAGCCGGACCCAGCCAGAACATTTTCCTTAGTACAGACTCACCCTCCTGGTACAGAAAAAAACCCATCTGTCACACAGCAAACAAAGGCCAGGAGTCCAATCCACCAGGACCTCCCCAAGGCCCTGGCTGATAAACCTTCCTTCAGCTCCAGCCAAGACTTAATGCCTGGCGAACAAAATGTTCTGGAAGAATGATGTGCCTTCTATAAACACGTTTTTCTGGCAGGTCAGTCCTGTTGTTTTAAAACCTGGAGAGACTGACTCAGCCTGGCTTCTGCGGGAGCTAAGGGAACGTCGAGGAGAAAGTGGGAAAGGAGGAGATGAGAGATGCAGAGCTGAGCCCCCACACAGCCCGTGCTGCCAGTGGTGTTCACACAAAGTCTATGTACACATGGCCCACCTCCTTGAGCCCGTTTTTTGTGCCGAGGCAGTGTTGCAGCATGTCCTTGGTGGGCAGGGAGCTGTCAGCGCTGGTGACAAAGTGCCGCAGCGCGTTCCTGCCCGACAGGCGGCATTTCTGCTCCTCCTTGGCCACGCTGTCCAGCAGGACTCCTCGGATGGCCTCGGGCTTCCCTGGCACACCGAACAGGACGAAGAAGCCCAGGCAGTCCCGTCCCACCAGGCGGCAGAACTCGGCCAGCTTCTCAGCCCTGCTCATCTTTTGGAAGCACTCGTCCGCCAGCGCGGCTTCCCGGCACCAATCCTCCTCCTCCTCCTCCTCCTCTCCATGGAAAAGCTCAGCCAGCTGTAAAGCCTGCACAGCGATCTGAAGCTTGATTTGCTTGTCAGCTCCAGACAGAGTCCAGATCCAGTCCACGCCGAAGAGGGAGGACTGCTGCTTGGTCATTTTGCTGGTGGCGATTCGTTCCTCCACGCCCTTTGCCACGCAGAAGCGGATGAAGTTCACCAAAAAGATCTCGCTCAGCGTGTTTGTGGATGGCTGGAATTTGCTCTGAGGATCCATGAAACCAAGATAGTCCTTCAGCCTTTCGGAGGCGTGGAGCACGCCCTGGCTGAAGGCTTCACAGATGACTAGAGTTTCAGCCTTGTTCTCCTGGTTGTCCTCCTGGGAGACCTTCTGGCCCATTTTCTGTGCTGGAGGAGGTGGTTTCCACATGCAGACAGCCTCGGGGATATCCCTTCCTTTTCTAGCAAAGGCTCTGCAGGCACTGGGCTCAGCCAGACCTATTTAGCATCCACATGAAAACCTGATGCCTTCCAGGTGAAGCTGATGGCAGTGGCAGAGCTGAGCTCAGTGAGTCCCCAGGGCAGAGGGCTTTCTCCTGGGTGTGTTTCTCCACAGCTGATTGAGCAGCAACCAGCCCAACAGGCCCAGTAACTTTCACACCTACTGAATTCACCTGTGCTTGTTTTCCTTATTGTTAATTCCGGCACAATTTCTTTAGATGATGTTATCTCACTTCAGTCTGAGCTTATCTCCCTTGATCTCCTTTCTAAGACTATTACAGAGAAGCCATTTTATTGGCACTGGGTGTTTCCTGCAGTTGAAACCACCTTTTTATCACCCAGAGAAGGGGATGCATCCAAACCTGAAGGCTCCTACAGGGTGCTTGAAATGACTCTGTGATCACTTCTGATGGGATGTTGCCCAGTATTACCTGCTGCTCCTGTCAGTGACATTAGTAATGCCATGGCAATGCACAGGAACTAGCTGGACTTTTGGCCCAACTTAGAAGCTCCTGCTGTTGCTGCCTGTAACTGGATTATCTCACAGAAGCTCAGACAGTCAGTGTACCCTCATGCACAATTCTCAAATACAGCTACAAATAAAAATAGTTTCCCAACCTTAAAAAATCCAGTCTTTCTAGCTGTGAAAGCTGGAATGTATGTCACCTGCCTGTTCAGCTCTGGGTGTTCCTGGTGCCAAATGGCACCACTGCAATCTCTTCCCTGGCCCAGGATCTCATCACCATCCTCAAGAAATGAGCTCTGCCCTGCTTAACACTGCTCTTCCTCCCTATTTTCATTCTGAATGAGTGAAAAAACTCTCAAGCATCTGTCTTTCTCTGCCCTTTTTCCTCTTATTGCTCCAAACACCTTCATTTGATCTCTCTTTCTCCTTCTGCCTGTAGATGCCCTTGTGTGTCTGCCACCCCAGGGAAACACGTTTTCAAGAGCACAGCCTGGCCCCTCTCTCTAAGAAACATTTCACGTCCCATATTATATGTCTTGTCTTTCACAATTCTTCAAATGTGTTGTGGGCCCATCTCCATTCCTTCATTAGATTAGAGACCACACTGCTGCTTCTCCTGTTATCCCTAATTTCCTTTCTATTCACTAGTCCCCCCCCCCAGCACCTCATACTCTCCCCTTGCTGACCACTGCTCCAAATCTACTGGCAATTCAGAAGATTTTGCTATTTAGCTGCCTCAAAGAGCACCATCTTCTTCTTCCCCACTGAGGATGAAGAGACTCAGTAGGAAAACCCCTTGCTGCCAACAAAAATGCCCAAGTACTGAGGTGAAGCATAAAGTCTGCACTAAACAGCCATAACAACAAAGCAGTGGAAGATGTAAAAAGCATTCAGGTAGAGGGGCAGGTGCAACTCCTCTCCTAAGAGCAGGATGCAACAATTCCTAGTGGGTAGGAATCAGAAGAGTTGTTCCAGAGGTTATTCTGGATTACTTCTGCATTCCTAAATGTATATGTACTTTAAGCAAACATGGGTTTAATCTCCATAGGCTCTTGATTGAAAACTACCTCTTTCCCTCAACACTGCAAACAAACAGATAAAAGTTTATTATGCTCTTAAGTTTCAAAGTGTTTATTCTCAGTGTTCCCACTGAAACACTGAGCTGATGAATGAAAGCATGGAAGAGAAGTTCATGAGAGGGGTCTGTATTTTCCTGCACGTTATCCAAGCTACACTGAGCAAAGCAACTGCTCATCATTTGTACCTGTACCACAGCCACAAAATGGAGTTTGGGGATGCTCAGCTCCCACTGGCAAAGTAGATGTAGCTCCTGACTGCTGAGGGATGAGGGGAAAAACACCTGAAGAGCAGACAGTCAATATTACAGCAAGAAGGACCAGAGCACCCTGAGGACACTGAGCAATAGTGAAGCCTTTGCTGATCACACCACACCGAACACAACAAGATGGTTCAAACCTGGATCCCAGAAATAACTGAAGAAGTCTTGGGACAGTTGAGTTCTTAGCTGTTAGTTGAGCCCTTGTGTAGGCAGTACTGACAAACAAAGGAACAAGCCAACAAAAAATGTGTATTTTTGCCCCTTTTCCCTCCTTTGCTTTTTAAATAGAACCAAACAAGCTTCATGAGAAAATTTAAAGAAAACCAGCAACAAAAAAAGAGGATACATGAAAAAAGGGAACCAGGTTCCAGAAGCAGTTGGCATTTTCCACAGACTTTATTGGATTTCACACATGGCAATACACAGCAGTTAACGTTGCCCTCTTCAAACACGCACCAGCTAAAACAAACACCCCGATGGTATCGACGGTGTGCACATAAAAACTTCCTGGCTTTATCTCTTGCTCTTGTGTTCCCACCCCACAGAACAGCCAAGGTGCAGACGGACAGGCAGCTCAGAGGGGATGATCTGGCTCCCAGCCAATGAGTGCAGGAAAGGGCTGTTTGCAGCAGAGCGGGTTTAAATAAACCATCAGTGCCATCGCTGATAACACTGGACTGAAGAGAAATGGGAGTATTTTTGTGCCTGTTTCCACACACAGCAATGTGCCCCTAGCCCCTCTTCTCTCCCCACTGTGAATATCCAGCCCTTTTCACTAGCCAGCAACTTGCAAGAGCAACCTGGAGGAATTTTGCTCAGAAGCCTGCACCAGGTTTTCCCAGTGCTTCTGCAGGGTTTTACACTCAAATCCCGTGTAAATACTAACAATATTGCAGCACATCCACGGGAAGCGAGGCCTGACTCCACATCCCAAGTATCTGCACCTAAAGCTGACAGAGTTACACCATATGGTATTTGTGCCCACGTAAAACAGCTCAAACACCCCCAAGACTGCAGAGGAGGAAACAACAGACAGCAAATTATTCACACACAGGAATCAGGAACGTTTTAAACCATCAGTTGTGAGCTCTTTGTAGATAAATGGCAAGCAGCAAGAAGTATTTAATGTAGATTTTATAGATTGTTTGCCTGGCTCCAGTTACTGAGGAAAAAATGGCAATGTTTGATATAATGTACAACACAACCTGTCCACATCAAATTTTTCACCTTGGTACATCAATAATCACCTCCATTGCACACCCTACAAAGATCCAGGTCACCAGGTCACAATAATATAATGCTATGTCTCTGATCCACCCCAAAATCTGGTGGGAGTTCCCTGAAAGTCCTGGAGAGAACCTTTCTTCCTTTCCCAGCTTTGTTTTAGAAACATCCACAAACCCAAAATTCCCTTGCACCACACCAGGAATGGTCTCACTTCCAGCAAGAAGAGCGACAAAACGAGGGACAAACTCTTGGCAAAGCAACACACCACTGCAAGGAACAATTCCAGCTGGACTTTTTGGTTATTTGCCTTTACAAAGCAAAGCAGCTTCATGCCATTGTGCTAAAATACATGCAAAGTTCAACACCATACAAACAACCACCGAAATAAAAACTTATTCTTTTTTTTGTTTGCTCTCAATATCCAAAGTCTGACACAACATTTCCACTGTCTAGTTCACAATTTAAAAACCTGATTATCCTCAAAAGCAGAGGAGCTGTGCTTTAAGAAGATAAAACGATAAGCAATATATTTAATATTTGAATTTTGAAGGAAAAGTCCCACCTTAGCTTTAATAATATGAAATAATATATTTCCTATACATTTCTCTATATAACTTTTTTTTTTTTTTGCAACTACACCATCTTCACATTAGTCACAGCACAGACATATCCCTTCCATATGCAGTGCAGGGAGCACTCTCAACTTTAAGGAAATTTTTTAAGTCACTGAAGCGTTAACAACCTTGTTGGATGCTCTATCTAATGCTGCTGGGACCAAGAAAGAAATTTTAAAATGTGCAGTTTCCATATGAGTCACTGCTAGAAGAAACATGCTTTTCAGAATTGTTTAATCCCAAATGGAAGATCATTAAATTGTGCACTTAGTAAAAAGCAACAAAAGCAAACAGTTCCAAAGGTCAGCCTGCCTTTTCCAGTAACCAGCTGGTCTGCAAATTGGCATAATTTTTTTAAAACCTTCTCCCCCTTCCCCCACACACCTTCAACTTTCCATCTCTCTATCTCACAAAATTTAAATTTTTGCTTTTATATGTGGGACATATACTTCTTTTTTTTTCTTTTTTTTTTTTAATTTTTTATATAAAACAGTATAAAAATAAGAGCAACAAAGTCAAGAGCTACCAGGGAGCTTTCTGCAGGGTACAGATGACTAAAATCCTACATTAGATACTGTAGGAAGGGCAGAACTGGCATTTGTGGCAAACAAAAGCACTTGAAAAAGAGCAGTAACTCCTATTTTTCAGCTGGGAGCCTACAGAAAACTGATGCACGATATCTACAGATGCAATATTTTACCTAACACCTTCTGTTACTTTCATACAGTAGAAAGGATTATCTGAGGCCATGAATAAGCAAAAAAGAGCACTATCATACCACATAAATTTCAATGCAACACTCTGAAACATATCACCAGTTTGTACATTAAATATAATTAAAATGATTACCATTCACCAGTGTCTGGGTGGTTTTTATGGCAACTTTAGAGTAGGCACCTTTTTTTTTTTGCCTCCTTTCCTCTTTAAAATTCTCCACCCCCCAGTGTTACCTTGAACACACAGAAGCAAGAGCAATGTAGTGTGCATGATCTGCTGCTCATCACACACAGTGATGTTGTGGCACACAGGGCAGTGAGCCTTTGTCAGTGCCTGGTGGTTCCTGTCACACATTGGAGTCCTCATCTGTTATACTGGTGCTGGGAGAGCGAGTCGCAAAGTCTTTAAACATTTCATCTTCTTTCAACATGTGCTAGAAAGGAAATGAGGGAAGAGTCAAGGTTGACCCTATTCAATGCTAATGACAGCCAAGGGGTTTATCCCCATCTTACTCCACAGACCCCACTTTTAAGCCTTACTGTCAAGTTGTTGATGCCTTCAGAAAATGCTCCTATTTGCCTCACCGTCCCTTCTGAATCCTCCATCTATAAAAACCAGAGAATGAATCAATAATAAATTATTTGTATCATAGAACAGAGTCATAAAATGGTTTGGGTTGGGAGGTATCTTAAAGATCATCTCATTCCAAACCCCTACCACTAGACCAGGTTTCTCAGAGCCCCATCCAACCTGGCCTTAAATATTTCCAGAGGTGGGGCAGCCACAACTTCTCTAGGCAATTTGTTCCAGTTCCTCACCACCCTCACAAGAGAAAATTTTTTTCTAATATCCAATCTAAACCCACTTTCTGTCAGTGTGAAGCCATTCCCCCTTGTCCTGCCACCACAGAGTGGCAATTAAGTGCAGCACACAATTTATTGATTACACCTGATATGGCCAGACCAAGGGGGAAGTGTGTCCTGTCGGGAGAGGACAGTTTTTCCAGAGTAAGTCACAACTTCAACCTCCTTGAGCTGAGACACTTCCATCAGTAATGCCGGGTGACAGCAAGAAGTCAGCACCTTCACAGGCCAAAGGAAGGCTTTCCTGGGAAAAGGAAGGTTTTTCTTGACAGCACAGTTAGACTCTGAACTGCTAGAACTGGCTTACCTGCTCCAGCCTGTCCAAATCATCATCATCATATACTCGGATATCCAGGCCAGGCTTAAAGCCCTTCTTTGATCCACTTCCACATGCCCGCCCCAACTCCATAGGACACACATACTCTTCCCCATCATCTTGCTTCTTCTTCCTCAGGCTCCCAAAATTGCTGAAGGTAAGTTTCTTTGGCTTCAAAGGAAGGAGAAATTTGACAAGAAGTTAGAGAATGAGCAAATATTTAACAGATCTGACTCTTGCGCCGGTGTTTCAATGCTGAAGGGTCAGAACCCCACTTCTCTGCTCAACAGACCTTCTGAACACCTGTATTCCACAGTATCAACAAGGTTGGAAGAGACCTTAAAGATCATCAAGTCCAACCTATACTCTAACAGCCCATCATCTAAACCATGGTACCAAGTGCCTCATCCAGCTACTCTTGAACACCTCCAGGGTCGGTGACTCCACCACCTCCCTGGGCAGCCCATCCCAATGGTGGATCACCCTTTGTGTGAAAAGTTTCTTCCTAATATCAGGTCTCATGACAGTTGCAGCTGAAAGGACAATGTGTGTCCTCTCATTTTACCAATGTTAAGGCAATACCATTTAAAGGATGCAAAATGAGATCAAAATTCCACTACATTAAAACAGTAAGAGATAGTCTTCCTCCCAAACGTCTAACGGTACAAACAGAAGGACAACACAAGTGCCATCTCCTGTCTGTGCACATGAGAGGCTGAGGCGTGGGGTGTTCTTGGTAGGACACAAGTGTCAAACCCAGATCTGCCACATCCTGGTCTCACAACCCCTTTCCTCAGACCTTACTGAGGCGCCCTCCAAAACACGGATAAAACCTGCACACTGGAGATCCAAACGTCTGCTTGGAACCCCAGACACTGCCCAGAACAAGTGACCAACCTTTACTTTGGCAGTTGCTGTCAAGAGGACGTAGTCTGGGGATTCCATGGCCTCCCTTTTCTGCTGCTGGGCCTCCTGCCCGATGAGGAGGTTGAAATGAGTCGCCAAGTGCCGCCTCAGGAGCGTCTTGTTTGGTGGGATGTTCAGCAACTGTGCCATGGTTTCCACGTTGAAACGAGGCTCCAAAACCTGTTAATTGAACCACAGAATCCAGCTGAAGTCAGCAAGTGTCTGATGAGGTCTCAAGGACATCAACAGGTCTATCTTGGTCACTCCCCAAAGTCGCTTTCTGAGTAACAAATAGAAACAAACTGGCAGAAAGGAATACGTAAGTTCACCCTTAACTGAAGTAATGTGTGAAGCTGCCACAAAATGTTTACCTGCCTTTCTCTTTAATTCTGGAAAAGGCAGCCAGAGGAATCATGGAAAACAAAGTATTTGGAGCGGGGATATAAATCTTAATCATCACAACAAACGTCTGTAGGTATAAGTCTCTTGTGTGGAGTATCTGATGCTAGAGCAATTAAAACCAATCCTGGTTTGATGCTGAAATCTCAAATTTTACAAAAGGTTCCCTCACAAAATAAAACCACACCCAGGTCTGGAAAGGCAGGCAGTGGCTGTTTTGCACCAGAAGGCCAGGAGGTGGGTGGAGCATGCCACACCGGAATTAAATTGTAAGGGGAATACAGATTATCAAACCCCACTAATTCTGCCAGTGACATTCACGTCCTTTAAACCATACAGCAATAAATTTTGATTGCAACTTCCTACGCAGCGGAACAAGGAGACAAGGCGTGTGCAGTGAAGACGGTGTCAGAACTTTCCTCTAGCGATTCTCAGTCATTTTTCTTTTTAAATAAAGAGGACCAAGCCATCCCAAGGCCTTACCATGAGTCCCCCATGCACACCACTCCCCCGGAGGTTCGGGGCATACTCTGCCAGATCAACGGAGCGCAACCACTCCATCACACGGTGGTTGGTCCACTGGGTGACCTCGGAAGGGGTGACGTTGTTCTGTGGACAGGAAGAATGGGCAGGTAAGGAGATGTCCCCACTCAGCTGTCCCAGCCCCAATCTTTACTGGAACATTCCCTTCAAGAATGCAATCCCACTCTGCACTTGTGAAAAAAAAAATCTCTTTTTGGGTTGCCACCTTGCAGCACATTGTGAATCTAAATCCAAGAGTCTGGGTTGTTTCATCATCCACTGCCCTATCCAGCATTTGCTGCTTCCAAAACAAACTGATAGGAGTCTCCCAACTGGTAATGGGGGCCAAGATCCTTTTACACAGAAATTTTTGACACAGCCATCAATTTTCCAAAAGAGTTACACAAGACTCATGGCAACAGTGCACTGAGTTCAAGATGATTTATGTTCCAGACAGCACATCAGACACTGTGCCAAAACAGCCAGCTGTTGGCTTGGAGGAGAAGTGGGAGACTTGGCAAGGGGGATGTAAGTCTGGGGTCAGGGCAGGTGGAGGAAAGAAAGTGATGTCAGAGCATGAGGCTGGAAGAACAACACAAGAAAAAAGAAACTGAAAATGAAACAGAATGAAATAGGAACAAGGAGAAATCAGAGCAAGGATAACCAGAAACATAAGGGATAAAATCCTAGAGGGTTCCACTTCACAGTTTCATGGTAAAGCAGTACCTCATCAGAAGGCCTCCTGCGCAGGCAGTTGGGCTCAAAGTTGTTTATTCTCAACACCTGGATGGCTCTTTTGATGCTGAGGTGGTGGAGGACACTGACAACTTTCAAGGACAGCAGGTCATCCTGTCGAAGAGGAAGGGGAAAGTAATAAACATAAATGTGCTTATTCATGGAACAAGCATCCAACTGGGGGAGACTGCTTTTGGGCCGTGGCTTAAAATGGCACTTGTGGAATAAAATTTTAATATGTGAGACAGGTGATTAACACCAAACTATCTGTCCCAAAATAAAAGGTGTTGCATTGTACAAGCTCCTGGGTGATTTTCTTCACACAGAGTACAGAGCTCAGTACAAGAAACCTGGGGCAACAAGGAGGGGAAAGGGTGAGACGACACATCCTCAGAGACTGGATTAGAGCCAGGACAGCTTTCCAAACACACTGCATCACACTCACCTGGCACTGCATCCTTCCAAAAGTTTTCATACCACAAATGTTCAGCTAAAAGTTTAACTGAGAACAATAAATTAGCCTGAAAACTGAGGCATTTTGTATAGTTAGAACAAAAAAAAAAAAGAGGGAAGAAATAAAATACAGAGATGTGACAGCTTTGGTCTCCCAGAACTGCAAAGGATAAATGTTTTAAAATGCTTGTCATTAATGAGTGAACAATGGAAAGGGCGTCCCCTGCCCAGGCTCCCACCAGTGTCCATGGAAAGCGTCAGGCATCTCTTACACTGGGCTCTATTTTGTCAGAATATTTAAGGTAAGATTCTTCATTTACCCAAGCATTTCATGGTGCTCAGGCAACCTTAGAGTTTCTATGCCATGGTTTGCTATTTTATTTGTTATAAAATAATAAATATTTACTATTAATAATTTTGAGGCAGGGTAACTTCACAAGATTCTAACATGTATTAGTTTCCTACTTTGCATGTTTAGTTTGTTGATTACAGTGAACCTGTTGTTAGAATTCCATCTTTTTAAACACTAAAAATATCCCCAGTGATCTACAATTAAAGGGCAGTAACAGGAAGAATATCTGTTAAAAAACAAAGCTGCTCCTACATATCCCTCCTCTGTCCACCTATTACTTTTCCTTCTTTTTTAATACAAAAGAGACTATTGAATAACACAAATTCCCTTACAATTCCAGCCCATTCTGTATCTTACTTGCAAGACAATCCTCATCCACTGTGGTATTAAAGTCTCCCAACACAAGACCAAGCTCAGTGGAGCCCTGCTGGCATCACATCTCCAAGAGTTAAGAAACAGAAGCAACAACTTGTCTCCTATTTTTATATCGATGTCTGAACTCCAAAATCCTAAAGGAAATAAACACCAAACCCCACTATTAAAGCAGTGAGTATTTAACATTTGACTGAAATGGTCTGAGTGGGAAGCTGAATCTGACTTTGAAATGCAAAAGCTATTAAGTGTAGCCTGTTTTCAAACAAGTTGGCTCTTAAAAATGCAATTTTCTTCAAAGGAAATTGCTTGGGTTTTCTCCACCTAAGCATCCACATGAATAAGTAAGCAAAGCAAATGCTTGCTCACTGAAGAAAAAAATCCCACCTACTTCTGTTAATTAATAACAACATGAACAGCAAAGGCATGAACAGTAACCACAGCATTTGCACACTTATGTACAAACCCTGCCTGAGCACTGTTAAGAGCAAAATTGCCTATTTCTCATGCATAAGCCCCACTTTTTGCTTAATATGTTAGCTCTTTCACCTGAAGGTAATACCCCTAAAGCTGGAAAGAGCAGAGGAAACACTTGCAGGTGAGTAGTATGTCTGTTTTCTACAAGTCCCAGCTATTAGCATTAGCTTAAGACAGGACACCCACTACATGTTCAAGGGGTCCTTTGAGCATTGCAATGAAGCACATGGACAAATAGGGCATTCTGGCACATCCTCTGACACCCTGACCTCCCTCAGCCTTCTCCCAGCCATCATCCAGAAAGCTGGAAGACCTGATTTATGAGCCATTCACCTGGTCCTCAGTGAGCCATCTGGAAGGACACCAGCATGCATTGGAGCGGGGAGAAACAAAGAATAGGGGAAGGATGGCAGGGAAAAAAAGGAGCCATTTACTCACCACACTCATGTAATGGAGCATTCTGCCATCCACCTTTCCTTCATCAAACTGGGTCTTGTACTGGGGGAGGCCAATGTCATCCAGCCACCCTGAGGCAGAGACAGACATACCTGTCAGCGTGGCAGCCAAGTTCCCCAGCACCAGTTGCTGTTCTCACCCTCTGAGCCCCAAATTAGCCATCATTAGGAACCCCTAGCTAAAAACACTGCTTCAGCATTTCATCAAATCTTACTGGTAACCCAGTGGTAATCCAGTTTTCCATGGTTGTTTTCCTCTTCAGATCCGAGTGCCTGCAGAGCAAGCTGGAGCTTCTTCCGATGCAGTGGGTGCTTTATCCCAAGCTCCTGTGAAAGGAAGAAAAGCAGCAAATCTAGAGACAGTCACACTTTCACCAGTGCTTGCTAGTTAATTCTGATAACACTATTACAAAGCCATTATGCTCATATCACACTTTCCTTATACCAGTTGTAGTGTAACAACCTATCTGAGAAAACAAGCATACTATTTGGTGAGGTGAATGATTTTTTAAGAGCTGAAAACTCAAACTTTAGTGAATACTGCGGATGAAAAGTATAAATCGAATCAGTACTTTGTAGTTCTCATTTAAAAAAACCCACAAAGAATTCTGTAACAATTAAAAATGATCAACCTGTGTGTAACAAATCCTGTGTTAAATCCTGTGTGTAACAGAGCACTAAATTTCTACAAAACTTCAACTAAAAAGAAATGCATTTGGAATCACTGCAGGTGAAGTATTTTGAAAACTCATCTTGTTTAAATTTTTTTGCAGGTGCATCTTGCAGACCTTATTTATGTGCACAGAAACAGCAATGTTCTTGTACTTTTAACTGAAAGGAGTGTTTCCAGTATTCCTCACCTTTTCCAGATCCTGCTGAGATGCCTGCAGAAGTGTTTGCCCAGACAGTATCCACTGCCTGCCGTTATTTATGTAAGTGCCAAGCCCTTGGTCCTGGAGCCAGTTGCAAACCTGCTCCTTTGTCCACTTTGCGAACGGCATGTCCAGCTCACTGAGGAAGATTTAACCAAACAAAGACTGATAAATCTTGTGCCTCAAGTCTTCTTCTCATACACAATGAGAAAGCCAAAATCTAAGCCCGGTTCACATTTTGTATGAACATTTTTGGGACAATCTCTCAGGGGGAAAAACACACATTGTGGTCGTCTGCTGGGTGAGCCTTGTGAGGAAGAAGGTGTCTCTCCTTCGGAATCATCAGCACCATGAGGTGCTGATTGCTGCTGGTCTGCTGCCACAATATACTACCAAAACCAGCCACCTCTGTTGCCCAGCGTGGCTAAAATTCCAAAGTGAGACCACAACACTACACTTTAGCCTTTAATCCCTGGAAATGCAGCAGCAAAGGTACCAGAGGAGTACCTGGCACTGCCACATGGGGGCTCATGTCTTGCTTCAATAAAAATACACAAATGAATCTGTTGCAATTAAGAAATAAAGAGGCTGATCAAACTGAGTGTAACAAATCCTCATTCCTCTTTGTGCAAAATGGAAAATATAATCAGAACAGAACAGCAGGCACTCCTGCAGCTCAACAGCATGACCCCACCACCCAGCCAACCTCAACCCCGCACAGACCATCTCTGGGCTGTATCCACTGATCAAGGAGAGGGAATCTTTCACTTGGGCACTTTGCTTTGCCTTTGGACCCTGTGCTTGACCAGAGCTGCCAGGAAACCAAACACCAGCACACTTGGCACCACTTGTCTTACTTGTGAGACTGGCCCAGGTCTCGGGACCAGCCCAGCCGTGGCCCCGCGGTCGCTCTCGTCCCTCCTCTTTTGAACTCCGTCTCGGACATGTCGTCTGGGTTGAAGGTGGTAGACTGACTTCTCTTAAGTCTAGTTCAAAGGAAGAAAGCAAAATGTTCATATTTGGCCAAGGAAAAGGTAACTGCAATCAACACAAGAAGATGTGTTTCCAGCAAACCCCTGTGCAAGCCCCAGCTCTGGAGAACGGTCATCTCTCATCTTTTACTTACTTTCCAAATAACTTCTTGATACCCCTGGCTTTCTTTCTGGAATCTGGAGAAGGTGGGGTCATCTGAAGACCATCTGCTTCTTTTGGGCGGGGGGGCAAGCCAGCCAGATCCAAGTGATCTGCAGATCCCTTCTCCGTTTCAGCTGTTGGAAAACAAAATCTCTGTCAAGACCCACGTGTGCAGAACTGTACAGACACGCTCCTGAACCTGGAAATGACTCCTGCTAAAATCATTGAGAGCCACCATGTTAAGAAAATGGGGCAAAGAGGGATGGAAGAATCCAGGAGAAACAACACATGTTCCTCCGTCATGGGCCTGGCTGGTAACACTCCAAGGCAATGCTCTGCACCAGTAAAGTGCCTTGCATCCAAGGTGGGCAAAAAGCATCTCCTTAATCAACCAGCCAATTAAATCCCAAGCTACTCTTCCTCTATCCTTTCAGAGATAGAGTCAAGGCACATAGATGCCAAGAAACAATTCAGTGCCATGGCAGGGAACCAAACCAGGATTCTCCAAAGCACAAAAAACCAAATAGTTTCCTTGGAGACATCTTTCCCAATAACCTGGAGTATTCCATTCCCTGGATGGGAAATTCCAGCAACAAAACTCTTGCTCCAGGAGGGCCCTTTTCCCCTCACTTCTGCAAACTATGGAATACTTTGTTCCTCTGCAGAGGAACAGCAGGGAGTTTAGGCTCTGTCTGAACCAGATCTGAGTGATGCACAGAGTACCTCTGATTAGAGACCTTACACACTACTGCCCACTATAAAAGCATTAAATCTTTGATCTGTAACTATCTTCTGTAACAAAAAACCTGAGGGCTCCTGTCCCCAAAGGAGAAGTTGTCACAAAAGCTAAACTAACAAAGAAAAAAACAATTTTAAGATCATTTAAAAAGAAAACTAAAAGAATTGCAAAATCTACTAGGCTACATAAGCAGGGAGGTGCCAGCAAGTGCCAGACAGCTGAGTAGAAACAACCATGTGGAGCTTATGCCAGTGACTTGCTGGGGAACAGTGACAGCATGAGCTTGTTCAGATGAAGTAGCCGTGGCAAGGCAGTCTGCAGCAGGCTGACAGTCAGCCCTGTAATCACTTTTAACCAGCTTTTAACATGGCTGTGCAATTAAATGACCATCACTTGTTTTTCAAATGGGCTCTCAGACTTCCAGGAGAAAAGCAAACAATGAATGAAGGCAGACCATATGTTGCTGGGACACGTGGTCTCAAGCCACAGAGTAAGGTCACAACCTGCCATGACCAACAAAGAACTGTAGGCTTTGCCAGTGTATCCTTCTGCTGAGCAAAGTTGAGATGATTGAGGCAGAATACATTTGAACATGTCCCATTTTCCAGTGATGCTTTAGATGTCAAACCTTGCAGTGTAGCAACAAGGTCACATTAAAAGATTATTCCCGAGCACTTTGGTTTGATAACTATGGAACACTGGGATTCTGCCAGTGAGAGACAGCACTAACATCGAACCAGGCTGTGGCATTCGTGGGTTTTGCTTTACTTGTATGAGGTAAAGTGCCAGCTTAGGAAAAAAACCCCACATTTAAACAGCAATCCAGAGAGAGAATGCCTGGAAAAGGCTGGGTGCATTAGTAGCAGAGATATGCGGGTATTGCAATGTTTGTTCCTCATACCTGGCTCTCTCTGGTGCACTGACACAACCCCTTGGAATAGGCAACATTCAAGGGGCCATGTGGGAAACCAAGAGGGCCCAGGTGGCTGCACCACCTCCCTGCACTGACACAGCTCTGCTTGCAAAGGCAGGACCCTGCAGGTCCCACCTGCCAGAGCCACCCTGAGATCACAGAATATGCTCAGTTGGAAGGGACCCACAAGGATCATTGAGTCCAACTCCTGGTACAGCACAGATCTGCCCCACCACCCCACTATGTGTCTGAGGGTGTTCTCCAAATGCTCCCTGAGCTCTGTCAGGCTTGGGGCTGTGACCACTGCCCTGGGGAGCCTGTTCAGTGCTCAACCACCCTCTGGGGGAAGAATCTTTTGCTACTAACCAATCTGAACCTCCCCTGGTGCAGCTTCAGGGCATTCCCAACTTCACCACCCTGTAAACTCCTCCAGCGGAACCAGGACAGATGGGAGCACAAAGGTGCCTCTGGCATTCAAACACCACTGATCCTCACCTGCTGCCTGGGTCTTTGGGTAACTTTGTGCTCAAAGTTACAGCAAATGAACCCGCAATCTCTCTCATTAGTAGCAGTTACTGAGAAATGGCACAGTGGACTTTTAGCAGAGGGCAGGTGTTATGCGAAAACTCCTTTTAGCGATGGGCAGAAGTTTCAGTGCAGAGCTGTGGTGTCTGGTCTTGGTCTGAGAAGTGTGTGGCCACAACCAGCTGTTAGCAGCAGTCACAGCACAGCGCTGGGACAGGCAAGACATGCAGGATTACTGTACCTAAAGTAGGTGCACTTGCACTTCGACTGCGATCTTCAGAAATCCAAACAACGCACAAAACCACAACGCGGCACAACGGGAGGGAACACGCAGGGGGACAAGGGAAAACACAGTTCAAAACTTACATCAACAAAATATGAGACAAAAGGAGGGAGGAACAAGAGACACGTGCACCACACGAATGCTGAATTCACACCAACTCCCTGTTAACCCCCCTCGCACAGAAAAGAAATGGAGGAGAGCTCTGCGGTGGAAAGGAGTCGCTTCGCTGCAGGGAGGTCACCTGCTCCAGGACACACTCAGGTGTGAGTGTGACTCCTGTAATATCCAGACAAATATCCAGACATCAGCTTTACAGATGGAAGCAGCGAAATCTGGATAACACAAATAACTTACTCAAATTCACAGGGCCCTGATCTAGATGGCCCGTCTTCCAACCTTTCACGACAGCCACGAGTACTCCACTTTCAATCTGACATTACTTTCGGGATGAAACAGGTGATTACACAAAAGCACACATGGAATAAACCAAAGCAAAGAGTCTAACCCCCAGAACAGACTGTAAGATAGCAAGTTCCCAGACTATATGTCACAAGAAAACACGGGCAGTGTGTGACCAACATGTAAGTGTATTACTTGTGTTGGAGTAAGTAAGAACAGGAGACACTTTAGCTCAAAAAAGAAGCTATCCCCCTTCAGGCTTCTGAAAGAGAAAGCTAAATTCCTAAATCTCGTGCAAAAGGAAAACTAAAACTTTCGATGGCTGGCAGTAGATCTGATGCAAAGGCTCACAGATGCTTTAATTGAAACAGTGGAAACACTACTACAGCAGAGCAGTAAATGCAAGTAGGGTTTTCAGGTGGTGGCAACAGCGGCTTCTGCATTAAGCAGAACATTTTGTTTATTTCTTTGTCATATGCAAATGTCACCAAATGACAATACCAAACCAACCCCTCACTCCCTTACAGGTTAAAAAGCTTGAACAACTTGCCAATCCTGTTCTTGTTGTTGCCACCTCTTTTGGAAGGCTGCTTAAATATAAAAAAAAATAAGGGGAAGACTGAGTGCTGCTGTTCCATTTCTGCAAATCTGAAATATCTTACAGAAAATAAACTGAGGATGGAGCCAGGGGAGAAAAAAAGCCCACAAATCCCATGTGTGAACCACTGCCAGACAGCCTGTATTTCAAAACAGCAGCAACACCCACAGGGTCCCAAAGGAGATATCTCAGCAGAGGTTGAATCAGATCAAACATTTCATGCCATCAGTGCATTTTTGTTTCACTGCTGCTCAATATTTTCCAAACATTCTACTGAGAAAAGTGCCACCAAGTCACAGTAAGACTAAGTCTGATCTTCCTGCTGCTTTAGACATTTACAGGTGCTGTTAAAATCCTTCAAAATGCACATGCAGACACATGATACCTACCCAGGTTGGGGGCACTTGCTGTCCTCTTGTTATTTTTTATCTTGAAAAAGCCCCGGCCAAAGGAAGATCTGGCTTTGCGGGTACCAAAACTATCCTCATCACCTGTGCCACCATGAGAAGGAGACTTTGGGGGCAGGGTTGCAAAATTATGACCTTCCACAGAGGGTTTAACCTGCTGAAATTAGGGAAATGAAGATTCAATATAAGGGAATTGCAAAAGGCCTTTTGAGAGAGACTGCACAGTGACTGCTGACAGATAACCTGGGAAGTCCCTCTTGTTCGTTACTACAAGAAAACAATATAAACAACCATAAAGGAAAATATATCTTCATTTGAATGTGTTGTCCTGGTTTCCACTGGGATACAGTTCATTTTTTCTTAGTAGCTGTGTTTTGGATTTAGGGTAAGAATAGTGCTGATAACACAGGGGTGTTTTGGTTGTTGCTGAGCAGGGCTTACCCTGGCCCAAGGACTTTTCAGTTTCCCAGGCTCTGCCAGTGAGGAAGTGCACAAAAAGCTGTGAGGAAGCATGGCCAGGACAGCTGAGCCAAGCTGACCAAAGGGATATTCCACTCCATGGGATATCATGTCCAGTATATAAACTGTGGGAGTTACTTGGAACAGGAGATAAGGAGCTCAGGAGATGAACAACAGTATTGTGCACCACTTGTCTTTTTTAGGTTCTCTCTCTCTCTCTCTTCCTTTCCCTTTTTTATACTATTGTTATTGTTGTTATTGCTTAGTTTGTTTGAATTCTCAAACTGTTTTTATCTCAACCCGTGAACTGTGCTTATTTTTTTTCCTGGTTCTCCTCCTCATCCCACTGGAGCAGAGAGGACAGGGAAGGAGAAGTAAGGAGCAGCTGCTTGGTACTCCATTGTTAGTTGGGGTTAAACTGTGACATGTTCAGGACTCAGAATTACTATCACTACCTGCTAAGAGTAGCCTGTCCTCTTTAAGATGCTCCTCAGTTTCTCAAAGGCTGGCTCAAAGGTATGGAAAAGATAAAAACACAGTCTTGGAAGGCTTTGAACTTTTCCAGCTTTCCAGGATTTCTGTCTCCCCCACTGGGAGCTGTATGGGCAGCGGGAAGCAGAGAGGTAACAGTTCTCTGCCGAGTCAGAGCTCTTTCTGTCCATCACTGCTCAGCAACTGCTCAATTAATGGATTAATTAATGATGTGTCCTGCCAAAATTGAGAGGAAATTACATATCAGGCAAGGAGAATAAATGCCAGGAGAGACACTAGACACTCAACTTAAAACAGCAGTTTAACTTTGCTGGGTGTTTCACTGGCTCTTTAAAAGAAGAAGAAGAAGGAAAACCATTGACAATGCAAATATAATCCTTTAGCTTTTGCTGAATCGATACTGCATCTACCCTAAAAGTGGTATCTGAGGTCTGTCAGCCCTGCTCAGGTCTTCCTACAGGTAATAACTGCAACCTGTGTTCATAAGGTACCACAGGGTCACTGTTCTGCAATGACAGTCTTCAGAAACACAGCTGGGAAATCCAGAGGTTTTTAGAGACACCAATCAAAGGTCATTACAGAGTCAGTGAAATACTTAATGGTCAGCTTTGCTAATTACCTAGTGGTGGAGTAAATGAGGGAAACATTAGCTTAGATAGCAACCTTTTGCCCAACCAGACTGGCAGATAACCCATGTGTGAGGACACCAGGACACTGAAGTGATGATGACACCCAGCAGAGACCCCACACTGCCCTGTCTGCAGGGCTGCTATTCCCCCTCTGGAACTGTGTGTGGCAATTTCACACCACAGAGCCTTTCAACACCCACTCACTGCCCCTGTTTCTCCATGTACAGACATACACACACAAACACACATTACCTCTGTTGGCTTCTGTGCAGACTCTCTGTCCTGTTTGAGAGAGATTAAGGAAGACATTTTAAAAAGTCATGGTTTACAGCCAGTACTCTGAATTCAGTTTTGACTGAAATACCTTTCCCTATCCTCCCCTGCCACAAATAAATCTCTTCAGAGCTGTCTTTCACACAGATTAATCCCTGCTTTCTTTGAGGTCAGTGAGCTGACATGGAAATGCAGCTGCCTTGGTTTCCTGTGTGAAGGATTAGCTGTGCACATAATTAGTGACATGCAGAATGTTAAGGCAGAGCTGGCTGAGGGGACCCAAAGCAGGAATGAGACAGGGTAAAAGCCAACTACATAAAACACCCAGACTCTACTCCTTTGGCTGTCCAAACAAACCAAAACCCCCCAACCCATCAACTCCAGCTCTCATCATCAAATTCTGGTTACATTCTCAGTCCTGTCAACTTCCATCCTGTGCTGTAAGGCCCAGGAGGTATCAGAGAAATCAGAAGCTGCTAGGAGCTCAGGCTGCCACAAAAGAGCACACGAATCACCCTGATTTGATGACATTGCTGGAGGTTTGCTGCTTTTTGGTCACTTCCAGAGAAACCTAAACTGAGGCTATCACCAGATAGAACCAAGTTCAGTATTTTTGTTCTTGGCCACTTAAAAACCTATAATCAGGCCAGACTGGACTTTATAATGCATTAATTACATGGTCTTCCAGAATCAATCACCTTAAAAACAGGTAGGAAGTGGTAGTGTGACTTGTTTTCTACTTGTCTTATATCAGAAAAGCATATTCACTAAAAAAAAAAATCCCACCTCAATATCTGAGGAAGAACACAGCATGAGAGTCTCAGGTAAAAACCTCATGAAAAAAGAAACAAAAAAGCACCTGTATTTTGAAGGACAGATTTCAGATTTTCTCCTTTAGTAAAATCTGGAAGATGTGACATATGTTTGACCACAACAGAAATGTCACCCCTGTTCTTAAGGGGATGGGAGGAAGCAGGAGATCAAACCTACCCCTTCAGATGCCTCTTTCCTCAAACTGCTCAGACTGCTGGACTTCTGCAGCGAGGGAGTTCTGGAACAACAACATGAAAACCAAGCTCAGTTACTGGAATTAAATTTGCTAAGATAAAGACACTCACAGGAACCAGCTTTCAAGAAGGTATTGTAATAAATGCTGAGATACTTGAAAATATCACTGGGTTTAGTGTAAGACAAATCAATACAGTAATCAGAGCCCATGAAATTTAATGAGATAAGAACCTTCACACTCTTAAGTATTGCTGCTGATGCTTCAGTGACATGATGCCCACCTTTGGACACTGTTGGCTTCTTATTTAGTATCATATTTTCAGAATCACAAGCAGAAGTTACACAGGAAGGGAAGGGATACACACAAAAGCTACACAGAACAAAGTATTTTTAGCAAAAGGTTTTTGACTCATTTAATCCTTAAAGAAGCCAAGCATGAGTATTTCAGTATTATAGATTCAGTTCTATTTTCCATTTTGGACCAGATATCCCCAAATTTCTGGTGGAATTTGCAGTCTAGAACACTTAAGTGTGGTTGAAAAGGAAGTTACCATTAAATTTTTTCTCATACCACATAGAAACTTAGGGTATCTCACTGAATTTTACAAAGCTACCTATCTTTATACCAACATAAGGGGAGTAGAATTTGGCTTTGGGAATATTCTTGTAGCACTAAGTCCTTTGAAATACAAAGAGCTGCCTCACCCCAGAGAAACCCTGTTGATTTAGGTTCCCTACTAAGAAATCACTTTGACTCAGCTTTGACAACTTCATAAATAGTCCCACTGATTTCCCTAGGGAACATGGCTACATGGCAGAAACTAAAATTATTTTCTCATTGTGGTTCACTCATCACTTCTTCCCCATTATCAAAAGAAAAAAAGCATATCATGTGTGGAAAACTATAAATTCCAGAGTATACTGACAGCCTACCACAGATGCAACAGAAAGTAACTGTGCACAGATAAAGCATTGGAAAATAATGAAAATAAAGACCATGAAAGCACAGGACATGAGCAGAAGCCTACCATCACTAAACACCACCTTAGTTAGAATTAGCTGACATATTTACATGTGTATATAACACATGGAGCTGGGTGTTGGGGTTTCCAAGTTGACAATCATGTATATGCCTCCTAAACAGTTTTGATTATGGTACTTACACTGGACTGTCACACAGATGAGTTTCTGGGGAAGAACCTATTGATCTTCCTTCACTGTAAAAACAAAAAAGATACTAAAAAAGTATCCAAATACCTTGCTGAGGCAGAAATCCTCTCCTTTCAGCCTGCTTTAATTCTGATTTCACTTCAGTTCTTACGGTAGTTAACACAAAGCAAATATTCCCCTCTGGGGGAGGGCAAGTTTTGTAAAAGATAAAGGACAAAGGTGAGCTCAAGATAAAGGTGAGCTGCATGAGGCACAGCAGAAACCAAGCAAAGCTGGTCTTCTGCACAGGCTGCTTTCCTGGACTGCAGCTGGAAAACTCACACATCAACTTGGGCTTGCAATGACTTTTTCAGACTGAGATTGATGACTCTTTTAAGGCAGTAAGATTTTCCTGCCTCTGATTTTTAGCATCTGATACTCCTTTAGATAAAGCCAAGCACAGCCTTTGCTTAGCTATTAGCCTGAGATGCTTTTCCAGGGTCTGTGCTTCCTCCCAGGGCAATGAGGGTGCAGGACTAGAAATCAGAAATTAGAATGGCCACTCCTTGCTTACTGAGAAGGATTTAATCATTGCACTTCATGAACATCAGCTTAGTTTCCTACAGCTACTCAGATGAATGCCAGCCTTAACTTACTTAATGACTTGACAATTCAATAATTGACAGATTATTAATCTCATTAAATGTCACAGAATATTGGATTTACAACTGAAAAATAAGTGGAAGCCATAATACCTCATTTCGCTTGCAGGATCTGGCCTAGGGTGTGTTTTCACTCTCTCTGCAACAGTTTCTGAATTCTTGGATGTTGATGAAAAAGAAGGGATTGAAATCTGTAAAATACTGGTGTGGATCTGTAAGGAATTCTGAAAAGAATGAAGAGTATGTGTTACACTCTTCTGAGTTGAAATTAAGCAGTCATAAACAGGAAAAGAGTAACAGACAAACTATGAAAAGGAGGATCTGAAATAACATTCCAAAAGTGATTTTTCTTTTCTATTGCAATACAACAATTTAGCCCTTGAAAGATGGCATTGAAGATAAAAAATGAACCACTGCACAGACAGACAAAAATCTCCCAAGGGTCCCTCTTAAATCTGTCTCTACCACTTACACCATGAAGGGTAGTTCACTTTTCAGGTTTACTCCTGTCTTCAGTCACTCAGAGTACCAAAAAACTGCTAAATATTCGATTGAATTTAATTTTCTTCCTAGTGTGTTCATGCTGTTAAAGTAAGTCAAGTCCCTGCTCTGACTCTGAGTTCTAAGAGAAGAGATCAATAGTTTTTTAATGGAAAATCTGATTTTAAAAATCAGAGACTGGAGCACAACCTATTAATCATTTCACTGAGTGGATGTAATGATATTGAATCCTTTTAAATACGACATGATACATTAAGTAAGTCCCAACATATTTATTTCAAGTTCCTGCCAAATTAAATATAGCTCCTAAAATAGCTATGTTTGATATGAAAACTAATTTCTATGTTTGATAGGAAAAGTAATTAAGACCCGTTCTCAGGACAAACACAGCTATGTGCTGTCTCCTGATTCCATCTGATGATTAAGAAAAATAAATTTAATTGACCTCAAGTGAAATTCTTCAACAGCTTCCACAAGAAAACCACATTCTGTGAAAAGATATGGGACACTACTAAAAACTGCAACCCAGAATAAAACCAGCACAAGGAATGTTTTCAAGGATCAATGGTATTAAGTGAGGAAGGGAAAAAAAGATACCTCTTCATGAATGTTCACATTAAACTCATCGTGGATTGGAGATGCTGTTACTGGGGTTGGGGATGGGCTTTTCTCTGGATCAGTCAGACTTGGAGTGTCCAATAAAACCGTGGAAACAGACCCTGAATTCAGGTCTTCACTGTCACTTTCCTTGCCTGAAGGGAGAGAACGTGGAAACTCGTTGGCTTTGCTTCTGCATACACGATGACCCTTTGTGCCCATGCGAGGTGCACTCATTTATGGGCCAAAAATGTAAGGATTTGATGGCTGAGGTTTTTTTAGGACAGCCCACAACAGGAGAGGGGAGTCACTGCCAAATGTTGCTGCCTAATTCAACCACCACACCGCAGCAGAGTTAGAACACAGGGAGCACATACAACAGCAGCAAAAACCCCAGCAAATGTCCCCAGGGCATTTAGTGGGATTGGCTTCAACAAGCTGAATAAACCGGAGTGTCCGTGTTTTGGCATTTCATACTAAATACTTCTTTCCCCTTATACACTAGGAAAAGATCAGATCAAGTCTGCCTGAAACTTAAGCTGTCCCTGTGGTGCCTTCAAGTTACCCCACAGGAAAAATACAGCCCACAGCTCAAGGGTCTAACACCAGCCTTTAAGTGACTACTATTGAACATGAACTGAGTGTGTCTCATTTAGTTCATGCTGAAGCCCATCTGGCATCCTCTGCTCCCAAAACTGCTCCTGAACTGCCTCAATCCTTCCCAAAATCCTGGAGTGGTTGTTAAAGACCAACCTTTAAAAATTTTAATCTGTTAAAAATCAGTACTTCCTAAAAAGTGAGCAGAAATCCAGCAGTTGTTGCCAAAGTCCTGAGGCAAACACAAACCAAAGTCTGTTCACAACAAAGACTTCTCTTGCCCATTTTTCACTGAAAGCTCTGTCAGTGCTCCAGAAAGTTTCCATAAAACACAGCTCCCAGAGTCCTGAGGTCTGTTCTAACATCCTCCTGTGTTTGAAGGCCAAACACTGCATGAAAAAGCAATACCTATTCAAAAATTGCTACTCCTCCAACACTCAGCACCAGAAAAATTCCTAGTTTGCTCCCTCACTCTTTGGCTATTGACAATCTTAACTTCTTGAAAGTATCCCTGGGGGGCTCCTCTGCCCCTCTCCTAGGAAGGTCATCCACCTCCAACATTTGCAGAGCCAGCAAAAGCCACTGTGTCTGATCTAAACCAACTCAAGCAGCAAGTTTGGGTCAGTTCAAGGTCTGTCCTTTGGCCTTCAAAGGACTCAGTGACAAAGGAGGTTTCCATAAGGCAGTAATACAGCACTCTGAATTCCTGCATGCATGACACATGCATAAATTATCACAGCACTAATATTTGTTGGGGACAGGTCTTTCTGGGGACAATGACCTACAAAATGCAACCTGAGTGCTGAAAGAGCAGGGGGAAAAACCTGCTGTTGAGATGCTTATTTTCTAACATCCTAGCGTTTTCATCCTAAAACCCAGAGCCATTCCAGAGTAAGGTTCTAAATGTGTTTCTTCTGACTTTCAGAGGAGAAAGGAGAGCATTCGATACAGTTGCATCAAATTTTCGACCAGCTCAACATGTATCACCTCAGGGGATCAGAAGCTGCTGGATGTGGAAGCCCCCACCAGTCTTGGAATATATGGAATGGACCATTACATATTATGGTATAGATTATGAGGCAATACCACAATGCACCTGGAGTTTAAAGGAGAGCAGACTTTGATTGCTTTTGGTTGTACAATACCTTTTTTACCTTGAGCCAATATCACCATGTCTTGAACTTTCTTGTACCTATTCAGAGACTGCCGGAGCTCTTCTATCTTCCGATCCTAAAATAAAGGGAACTTGTGACTGTGCTTCCTCCACCAGAAATACAAACACTAGATTTTTCAATTTAATTGGTTGTGAGACTGAAAGAAAAGGGAAGTGTGGATAGGACAGGACCCAGGATGCCGAGAGGCTTTGAAACATCAAAACTTGTATTGAGCAAACACTATAATCTGATTAACCATCAGAAGTGTCCCAGCCTCGAAATTGAATTTCAGCTCCCCTTGTTAAGCCAAAGGTAGAGCATAATAAATTTGCAATGTACAAAAGATTTAGGGCTTTGGTGATCAAAAGAAAACATCCTACAAAATACACATCCACATGAAAGCAAAACACCACCCAGGAAAACAATCCCTACTTCACAGAAAGCCCTTCTGGAAACACAGCCTGTGATATGGCACTTTTATGGAGCTCTTTACATTTTCAGAACCCAGTGTAAATTGTAGTCACACCAAATCCAATGACACAACAGTGTAAGGACTCTGTAAAGACCCTGTGTGCATGCACAGAGCTCATAAATGCTCAGTTATAATCCCTTGAAGGCACTGCAGTGCTTCTGACTACAAAAAAATAATTGATTCTTGGAAGTTTGGTTTTTAATTGAATTGTGACAAGTTCCTACGTGAAGGCTTTCTTAAAGAGATTTAAATTAATCTGATGAATGATTACTGAAAAAAATAATGACTTTGCTACCTTCTCTTCATTTGCTGCCATTAGAGATTCTACCGCCTTCTTCATTTTCTGTACCTCTATATCTAAAAACACAATACAGTTCTCCAAGTCAATTTAAACAAGACAGTGTGAGGAAAAAAGAACAACAAAAAAGCCAGAAGCAATCCAGTAAGATCTGCAAGTAAATTTACAAATTAACAGACAAAACATAAGCCATTTAAATTCTGCTTTAGATGGAAATATATTGAAGAAAGCACTTTTTCTTCAAAATGTTTTCTCAGACTTTTTTATCAAGGAAATGATGAAATTCAGGAAATTTCCTTCCCCCCCCCCCAACTAAGACTTAAGAGAATGGAAAACTCAAGAGTAAAACTACTGCTTGACTTTCACTATCAGCACCTTTCAAATAATGACAACACAAAAAGATCAAAATAAAAAATGCTGCATTTGAAATACAATAAAACACATCCACAGTCAGCAAACACCCCAAAATGGCATCTCAAAAACCCACTATACAAAGCAATGGGATTAATGGATATGATGAAGGAAGCACTGGGCAGTGATGCTTAGCCTTAACTCAGTATAGATGGAGAAATTAGGAGAGCACAATGGAATGGAACAAGTATTTGCTGTGATGAGCAGTCATGCTGGAATATACATTGTAGTTCAGACTTGGAAAGGGCCCCTAACACAGATGACAGCGCTTCATCTATAATCCTTATTTCCTAAGAAGTGTAAATTCATGGGAACATGTATGGTCTGCAGGTGCTGGGAACAGAAATCCAGAGAGAACAGAAATAACCCCTGTTTTTTCCTAACAATCCACCTGTGTGTAAATGAAGCAAACTTTCAATTTTGCCACAAACACGGGCAAACTTCTTGCCAAACTCACAGGCAAGAAAGCCTTTTACACCTTGTTGTAACTCCCTAAAAATTCTTGGAAAGCAAACAGAGCAGGAAGAACATTTTCCTCCTTAATGAAATGCAGGAACAAAACAGGCTGCCTGGCTGGCTTTCCAGATGAAAGGCACTCAGACACATCAGGCTAAACCAGCAACTGATCCAGTTCCATGGATTTTTTTTTTCCTCCCCCAGTTCTGCTGGCTGAAAATTTGGTTTACTGGATTGCAACTGCATTTCACTGACAGGCAACTGGTTTGTGGGTCTTCCCACAAAATCCTTCTTTGCCTGTCAGCTTTTCTCCAGAAAATTTAATATTTCAAGGGTGGTATCTCCACCCTTATTCTCAAATTTTACTGTGCCTAAGGGTTATAGATGATGCACCCTAACAATGTTTGTTAAAGCAGTTTTGCAAACACATGCAGGAAGCTGTTTTGGAAAGCACTTGTGGAATGCAAATGCTTGTGGAAAGACACCAGAAACCTTACTTTTATCTTTGAGCTTCTTTTTACAATTTTCATCTGTGCAGGAAAATCCATTGGATTTGAAATTAGCATGAAGGTTATGACATTAAATAACTTTTAAGACAACATTGATACTAAAGGGAGACAACTATTCCTCACTTCATTCAGTTAATGAGGGATAATCTGTGCTATCTGCAAACAGCATTTCTTAATATTGGTCCAAGGCAGAAAAACATGTTTCATGATAACAAAAGACCTTCTGCTGAGCCATTCTGAAAACTAAAGCAAAGCTGAGGACCAGAGGGTAATGGGAGTTCAAGCAGTTCCTCAGGAAAAAAAGCCCTGTACAAGTGGTCATGAATGCAATAAAATCAGACCTTGTTGACATTTAAATGTCTTTAGAAAAAATGGAATCATGGCTCATTGTGGGCATTTCCAGTGATCTTAGGAGGTGGTTTTTAAAAGAGATCATTTTATTAAATAAAATGTGACAACCTACACATAGCATTTTCCTCCTCAGGTCAGGGGTAAAGACTAATCTCTTATGGACTTCTTTTTCTAAAAAAACGTACTTTAAAAGTACAATCTCAAAATGAGCAGTAACTATCAGCAAGTTATATTCAGAATTTGAATTGCTGAAGGTCAAGAAACTCTGAAAAATTGTTGTGAGGCTTTAACAAAGGATTTCTAAATAAATCCTGAATCTAAGCTTCCTTCAAATAAATACTAATTTAGTTTCTGCTTTGCACATAACTACAAGAGCTACCTAGCATGTAAAACTGTTGTGCTAATTCAAGCCTAATTAAGATTTAGACTTAACCAGTGCACAAACCCAGAATCAATCCTCAATTTCACCTATTTACATCAGACTTTGGGCTGCAGGATGCCTTTTCCATAGATTACAAAAATAGCACAAAGCCCATAGACACCTATGTAGAAAGTTTCCTTTCCAACACAGTCTTTTTGAGGAGCTTGCTGAAATGATTTTAAGCATTTCTTGGCCAATATAAACTGCATGTTTGGAGGCCCCAAGCAAGCCACATGAAGAGCTAGCTAAGGATTTCCTGACTTGTTTAAATTTGCTCAAGAGTTTGCTATGACAGTAAGTTCAGCAGCTGCATCATCAACACCCACTAAACACATTACAAGAGGTAAACACAAAATTTTACAAAAACCGAGGCTTTTACCAGTTATTTCCTGTACAACTATTCATGGGAACATGACCTCAGACGAGGTGACTGAGGATATGGTGACAGAGCCTCTTTTTTTCTTACCTCTGTCCAGTATTTCAATTCCTTCTCCTTTGAGCTTGCAAACCAATTTTTCATGCAGCCTTTTCACCTCGGCTTCCTTCTGCTCTAGTTTGTCTTTCAGAGCTGATAGTTCATCCTGTAACAGGCACAGGGTCACTCAGTGACAGCTTCCACACACACACCTGAGATGTTTCCACAATTCCCTCCTAGGAAGCACATTGGACAGGTCCTCAGCCCGTGGAAATGACCCAGAGTCCCCTGACATTTACACTGGTTGAGGGCAAACCCACCAAAATGACTCTGAACATCACAACAGACCTCTGAGGACAAAACCCAGGGGCTCTGTGGCCTGAAATTGTTGGTCTCATATATAATTGTGAAGCGACTTTACATCTGAATTGAAAGAAAAAAGAGCAAAGGAGGGAGGGGAAAAAAAGGAGTGTTCTTATTTATTTAACCTTGCATAGACAGAAAAAGTGCAGGTGATGAGGCTGAAGGCTGATTTAATTTGATATTTTTGGGGCATTTTGCATGTTCAAAGCCAAACAACTACAAAACTGTGCTTAACACCAGGCTGAGGACAGTTTCAGAAATAACCACGGCTTCTAGGGAAGAAAAACCAACCACAACACCATCAAGCACATGGACACACACTGGAAAGCAGTTCAGACACAAGTGTGGTACCTCTGCCACAGTCTGGGTTTGCTGATCAAGCATTAGGGAAGGAAGCTTAGAGCTGAGATTCTTGGGAATGAGACAGATGGTGTTTGGGGGAGTTGGGTGTTTTAGAAAAATGCTGTCAAATTTTAACTTAGATCTAACCATCTGCACTAGCAAGTGACTGGCACAGGTCCATGCATTTAACTTTTTAAAATTTGAGTCAAATCCTACCCAGTTTAGTAACATGTTTCTTTGATGTCCGAGGATATCTCGTGCAACAGCATCATCAAGACAGGACCCTCACTGCAAATGTACCCAACACTGAAAATTTAATTTGTTCAGTTTGTAAACAAAGCAAAACAAGGCAAGACTCATCATTTTGGCATTAACAGCTTGTAACTGACGTTTGAAATCCTTAAAGGAATAAACAGAACTAGAATACTGTGGCTTAGGTATTTTCCTGTGCTACCCTCAAACGATCTGTTGCAATTACATAGTGATGTCTGCAACCCAAACTATGGAATTTCCTGAAATTTGTTCCTGTTTGCTCTAAAGCATCATTTAAAAAAATAGACCAATCTTAAAATTGTCAAGAAATCAAAGTTTCTTCCTCAGCAGTGGTTGGGCAATAAATGCAATTCTCCAGTGCTCCAGCATGGCACTGGTTTTGATGGGATTGCTGCCAGTGTAGGATCCATGCTCCTTCAATATAAACCAATTTTTGGTCACTTGAGAAGCTGCTGTTACATCCACAGGCAACCAGAGCTGCATGTGGCTGTCAATGTGTATTTCTTCCCCTGAATTAGAAACATGATATGCAAATTTACATGTGGGTGAGGGGACAGTATAAAAGAATCACCATTTTCCAGCCAGTTTTCATGAATAATTTTTCTCTAAAAGGAGTGATAAAAAGTTCTGTTTGAATAATGGATGCGAGCTACAGACGAGGCAGTCTTCCCTTTGAAGGGGAATGATTTTAACCCAAGTCTAATTCCATTATGTGAAAATTCTCTCCCATCCCATAAAAAAGCTCTTCACAAGGAGTATCTACATACAGAGCTCTCCACATCTAATGAGCAAGGGCACACTGCATATCAACACACAGCAACTGATGGAGAACAGAGCATGACAGCACCATGCAAGACAGACTGTGAAAGGGTGGGACATGAAGGATTCAAAACAGGCCCAGTGTTACCCAGAAACTACTACACCTTTAGCATCTGGCTTTTTTGCTCCATCCGCTGCTTTTCATACTGCATCTGACCCACTTTGATTTTCATACTAGAAAGTTTGGCCATTAAAGACTGGTAACAGAGACAGAGGAGTGAGAGAAAACTAAAGATAGAAAAGAGACAAGGCTAAATGGCAAAGAGAAGTTAGACACTTAGAGAAACAGGCTGCTAGAAATACTTGGGTGAATGCTTTCTCTTCAGAAGTGGCTTATTTTTAGCACATTTAGGAGAAAATAAACACTCTGTTTTGGTCTCACCTATAGCATACACCTCACATACTGCAACTGTTTCTTGACACATTATGTGAAACAAGGGTCTAAGCAGGTAATAAATTTACTGTTAACAGCATGCAAAGTAATCCTTCACAAAAAATAATGCTCAAGCTGAAAACCATAGCACGAAATTTGGAATTAGCTCCTGTTGCTAAGAGAGAACCATGAAACCCCGGGGCCTGAGAGGACTCAGGATTTTGCAGGGTGCAGGCAAGGATTAGGGAAAAGAGAGTGAACTCCTAAAGCCTGACTCACACCCATCTCTGTCTCTACCCCTCAGCCTCACTTACTTTGGTTGTTTTCAGTTTTTTCTCATACTGGAGTCTTTCATTGTCCATTTCTCCCACTCTCAACCTCAATTCAGATATTTCCTGGATCAAATCCTGAGTGAAGGGGAAAAAAAGACCAGAAACAATCAGAAAATTCAGTAAAAAACCCCAGAACAATAGCAACCCGTTGGTAGGAAAGTAGCAACAATAGAAGCAGCTATAAAAGGCACTCTGTGCACAAAATCACACCACTTAAGCAACTCAGAGCTTCCTACATATCCAGGGACTGTATTTCTGTTTTTGCAATGAGTGCAAGAGGGCAGAGGACAAAGGGAGACTTAAATTGAAGTTGTGTTCCCTGTACTGAGAGCCAAGAAAAGCCTCCTGCACCTCTGCTCAGCTGCTTGGCTGCCACTACGACTGGACAGTGGAAATCCATGGCAGACATCCTTCAATAAGTAGCAGCCACATCCTCCCCTCCTCAGCCTCTCCTTTTCAAAAATATTAATTTATTACAGCATAAATCCACATTTCCACCACTCAAATGAGCCCCTCTCACTGAGGGCTGAATGGCCATCACTGGCTTCTACAAGGACAAAGGTGTGTTTAAGTGTTAATGGTGCCTGGCTTTCTCTCCTGCAGCATGTCAAAATGCCAAAATGTGCTGCTGTGTGGCACTCACTGCTGCAGATGTTGCCTGCATATCTTCCCTTGAACTATGTGACTTTTAAAATACTCAGTATGCCACGCAAAACAGAGAAATCTTGCAACCAGAATCCAAGAGTGTAAGACCCTGGAGCACAAACTCTATTACTCTGATTAATCTGTTATGGATGTCATAGCTAATTAGATCACTTACCACTGGTGACCAAAAAATACTGTACAATTTCTCAAGTTCAAGACAAGTCTCAACAGCATGCTTTGCCCCAAAAATATTTTAAATTACTCCCTTGCAAGTGTAACTCACTTCTCAAGTTAGCTACAACAAAGCAAATGTAAATGCCACTAATAGAAATTTTTTTGAAGCAGAGGAACACAGTAAAGATGTACCAGGTTCCATATACAGACACTCAATACAAACTTTGCACAAAAGGGCTCTCTCCCCTGTTGCTGGAAAACAAGCCAAGAAATGGTCCTTTTCTGACCCAGAGTCAGGTCCTTCCACACAAATATCCAACATGGATCCATGAATGGAGCTGGTGGGATAGGACACACAACCTCCCATGTCCCAAAACCTTTTGCTTCTTGGCTCATGTTGTTTTCACTCTTCGTGACAGGGCCAGGGAGGCACAAAAAAGCAATGATAATTTTAAGCTGTGAGGATCAGAGGTTTCCTTAATGGCACTGGGAGCATAAACTACTCCCATCAGAAACTCATGTGCACAAGGGACAGTGGTGATGGTTAAATTAAGAAGAAATCCTCGTGACTGAGCCAGTTTTACCCTCTGGCTGCTGCTTCAAAGTGTCTGGTTATGGACTCCTCCCTAAATAAACTCCCTTGTACAGTATTTTCTTACATAAACTCAACCCAACTCAGACCACCCGTGTTCCTTAAGGAAAATAATACTGGTGTCTGCTGAGAAAGTGGAAAGACTGGAACGATTTCAGGAACAGAACAATTACAAATCTCTATTAAGTATACAATTAGCTTTGGAAAAAAGCTGTGTATTTGAGAACATCTAGACAGCAAATCCTCAAGAAGAAAGATGTAGGGAAGCATTTGTTTAGAGAGAGAATGGAGAGTATGAGTAACCAACCAAGCTGGAATGGGAAGTTGCAAGGACAGACACAAGGAGCAACTGGATAATGTGAGGGACTTAATCTGAATGGTAATTCTGTAGGAGACAGTAGCTCCATAAAAGTTGTCTGATGCCAATGTTGGGTTTTTTTTTCTTTTCCCTTTCTTTTCCCTGAATAAAACCAGAAGCAATATCCATAGTCTTTCTTCCTCAGTTTGTGTAAGAATCTGTTTCCATTTTGGACACTGTACACGAATGCCATGATGTGTTTTACGGTCAAGCATTTCAAATATTCATTTCTGCTAAAATAATTGATAATCTACTATTTTAAACAGGAATATAATTAGACCAACACTAAATAAAATACTGTGCACTTCTGAGTAAGTATTGCCTCCAAAATACCTCTTAAGAGATTTTATAAGGGCTGAAACCCTTACAACTAATTAGCCATTCATTTTTCCACTGAACCAAATGGAAATTAAGACATATTATCCCTTTCAGTGTGTAAGCCCAAGTCTTTTTACTGCTGTGAAGTGTTGAAGCAAAGAAGAAACAATATAATAATTTCTATCCCACCAAACTACATCAGTCTGGTTTTCAAAAGGAGGGAGGAACACTTTAGTAATAGTTCATTAGTTCTGGCATAAATACACAAGATATAAATCTATGTAGCTCCTAATTACAGTAACTACACCTTTGAAATATTCTGAAAATATGAAATATTTTTATCAAAGGCATTAAGTGCATTTCAAGGTATTTCAAAAAGAAAGGTCTTCATAGCAGGTAAGCCACAGAGTTTATAGAGTTGTAGTTCACAGTGTGCTCTCCACACTGGAAACACTTCTCTAGAAACCAGTAGCTCCACATTCACCTTCTTGGTGTGCTCAGTTGTGCTATTAAGTGATGGAGGGAGTTTAGGGGGGAAACAAAGAAAGGGGGAGTACAGGAGAACTCCACAACGAACCACATTCAATAAAAATAAGGATAGAAGTAGAGGAAGCAAATCACTCAAAGCCCAACCCTTTCTGTCACCTGTTTTGGAAAGCACAAGAAACCACGGGGTGTTTGCAAACAAAGATGCAGTAGAACCCAGTTTGGAAAGCACCTGCTCCCTGCAGTTATTTGGCCCAAGCCTTGCCTCCCCACAGCCATTTCCTGCTGGTGTCAGCGCATTTATCCATCCTTTGGGCTGCTTAGTGCCAGTGCACAGAGAGTTATTTGCTGTGTGCTGTAATTCATGAAAGAGCCGAGCATGGAGTGGGCAGAGCCCTCACAGGAGCTGCAAAAAACACCTCCCACAGAGGCAGGAGACCTCCAGTGATTCTCTCCACTTTTCCCTTTGCCAAGTTCTCCGGCATTGCCACACAAGGTACTCGCCTGGGCTGCAAAATCAGCTGCTTTTAAGGCAATGCTGTGATCCTTCGCATAACACCTCTTATCCAGCTGGGGGAAAAGGTGAGAGGAGGCACATGAATCCATCCCACAGCTTGGCAAATGTGCTACACTGCAGGAATGAACACTGCTGTCACTACAGAAAGAATCACTTCCAACTCTGAGCATGACTTAAGTCATTAGTTCTCGACCTGTGGCCTTCAGGTCCAAAGAAATCAATTCAAAAGCAAGCCTAAATTTTTTCCTTATGCTTGTAAATGTAAGTGAGGAACGATGCTCCACTGGGAACTAAGGAGCTGGGAAATCTCTGACTGAAGTGGAAAGGGCAATTGTGTTCTCCTGTGATGGTAATATGCCTTCTTTCCTTCAAGAAATGAAGGACATCTGGAACATCCACAATATGAACACCTGACATTTCAGCTCATTTAGAAATCCAGAACTGGAAATTTTGTTCTGCTTTGTAGGCAGTCTCCGAGGTATTTCTGATACGGGGTATCTCATCTTGCCAGCAAAGCTCAGCCTAATACTTGGGAGTTTCCTGGAAAAACTGGGTTTGGCCACCTGTTCCGAAGTTTTCTGGCTTCAAAAAGGAACAAGATTCAGCTATGCAGCACAAAAGGAAAACCCCTTAGGAGAAGCACTTCCAGGGATGGCAGCTCCCTCTGGCACTGTCCACTCTGCCCTCTTGGTCCTGGGCTCTTGTTAGGCTGGATTTGAAGTCAGGCTTCAAAACAGCCTTACACTGAGTCACTTTATTCTCTCTCATAACAAAAAGTGACTTCTTTTAGAGTGCTGTGTCTCTGCACATGGATGTGCCTTACTCAGAAGATGACAGTTTCATGTGGGGTCAGGAGTGTGGAGTGTGTTCATGACCTTAAGTTAAATCCAACCTAAACCCATCCCTACTGAGATCTGACAGCAAGAATCAAAAACTGGCTCTGGAAGTCTTCCTTTGTTAAACCAGAATTTAACAAATTTAACACTTCTTATTTTAAGAGATACATGTTTAAACCTTAAAGATGAGTTCCCTTCTTGCCTGGCCAAAAAAAAAAAAAAAATCCCAGGAAATTTTCAGATAAGGTAAAGGCACACACAGCTTTCACAATTTATTCCACTGGGGTTTACTCACCTCTGTGTCTCTGAATCTGTCCTCATAGTCCAATCTATCCTTCTCTACAGATGTAAGCTTTAATTTCAGAGTGGAAATCTCTGCCATAAGATCCAGCTTCTGAGTTTCAAGCGTTGTTCTGCTTAAAAGCTCCTGATTCAAGATAAAGAGAACAGAATTATTCACCCAAGGGGAAGAAATGGGTAATTTATTTTGACAGCTAAAGGTCTCCTTCATGGGGAAAAGCATCACCCTCTTCCTTGCACTATCTGATGCCCTGGGACACAGCTATTACCCATCTGACAGACTCCAGGCACCTAGGATGCAGCTGGGATCACAGGGGCACTATCAGGGGCTGACTGCCAGGACGAGGAGAAAGCCTGTCTGTCATCACAGTTGCTGTGGGCAGCAAGGAGCTGTGAGGAGAATCCACCCATCTTGCCAGAGGGTTTAATCTAAGGCTCTTTGAAGTTCAGTGGGGAAGGACTCAAACAGGAGCAGAACTGGATTCCTACAGTGTAAAGCAGCACTGACATTACTAAGCACAAAGACTTTAAAGCGTGTTTGCTTTAGAAAATAGAAAATTAGAAAATTACTCCTTAGTTAAGGGACATCAAGGGCTGCAACACCTTGGAGTGCAGTGCTCTCACCAAAGCAATGTGCAGTTTGTTAAGACAGAAGGAAGACAAGACAGCAAGACAGACGTGGAGCTGAGAAATACCTGCTGCAGCATCTCCTCTGTGGCATTCAGTTTTTCCCTGTGCTCCTCCAGGCAGAACTCCAGATCCCGAATCTTTTCTCCTTGGGCCTCCACCTGGTCTGTAAGCACACTTACCTGGACAGCAGGGAAAAAGGGATGCATGTTTAGCACCTTGTGTCTGTGCCATGTGTCAGCTGAAGAATTGAATGCGAGGAGGAGCAGCAGAGCTTAGCAGTGGACACAATGCTTGGCAAAGGCAACAGGAGAGGAGGGAAAGCTCCCCCCGACACTACAACTTCAGCTCAAGTTCTGGCAGATCAGTTGCAATTCTGCATCTCTCCCCTCCTGACTTCTCCACGAAGAAACTTCATGCCGCATTTTACCACCAACAATTGTGCCTTTGCTGTGACAACACCTTAACTAAACCCATTAGTTCCTACCTTAACAACCAGATAAAACCTCACAGCTTATAATTCATTCTCCTTCCCAAGGGATCACACACAGTGTACACCATAACAAGCAGTTTTCTCCTTTTCAGAACAATAAAGGCAAAGGAGGTTAAAACACACAGCCCAAGGCTGGGCAAGACCAAGACAACACCTTTGAGGTTGCAGACAGATTCCCACCGAGTTTTTGTTTTAAACAGGCTCTTCCTGCAGTACTGTTGGGAATGAGGGTGAGGACAGGACATCTGTCTCCTGCTTCGTGGGAATGGTCATGGCAAGTGGTGATATTAAGGATACACAGGAATGTAAGTTCAAAGAGAGATCAGATACACCAACAGAAAGGCTGATCTAAATCCACATCTATCTTTAATCTGGGTTAACTCTCAGGTAGCACAAGCCTTCTGAACACTGTCCAAGACATCTCAACTGCAAATAAATTCTCAGAGGTTTCATCACATACTATCAAAAAGTTTTATGAATGCCAGAGCAGAAAAAAATAATTTGGGTGACAACTCACTTGCAGAACCAGAGATTCCTTATCATTTTCCAGACGAGCCAGCCTTTCTTGATAAACATCTCCATTCCCAGATATGTGTCCATTAGTCTGAAAAGGACAGCAAATATTGCATAGTCAGCAACTGTACCACAGTGTCATCCAATGTTATCAGCACGCTTAAGGAGCATTTTCAGTCTGCAGCTTTAGAACAGATTTGTATGTAGTATTTTCCAGCCCCCTAAGGGTTACATATCAAATATACTGTCAACAAAGGCCACACCATTCAGGAAAGAATTGTTCAAGGGCTTAAAGACGAGAAAGGAAGAATCTCCTGGTGACCCAGTTCTGCAAAATTCACTTACTGTGCATTCAGCATTTTGCTAACAAAATTTTGACTGGATACACGATGCAGACTCGCAAAGCGACAAATACCCTGAGACATTCAGCAAGTGAAAAAAAAATAAATGTACAATCTACGAGATGTGTATTATGCTTCTTGCAAGTCATACACACAGTAAGAGACATCCTTTTACATCAGGCACATTTTAGTGGGTATGGGTGAACGTCTGCACTCTAAACACATCTCTTTGTAAAGCTGCCTGAGGCTAAGGAGAAACAAGAATACATGTTAATGCTATCAGAGTTCAGAGGAATCAGCAACTTTCTTCATAATAACTTCAATGCTCTTGAGCAGCAAGAAGGATTTTATTCTATCCATATTCAAAGCTGTCTCAAAGCACTTCGTGATCCATGCCACAATCAGATCCCGGCTCAGAAAAGAAATTCTTGTTGCCATCATTGCATAAATTGCTTAGAGGAGTCTGAGAAGCTGCTCTGAAATCCAGCAGAGACACCCATGGATGTTGAGGGGCCTCGACTGCCTCCTGAATTATGGGAAGAAAAGATCCTCGTGCCCCTGTGAGCCTGCAGCACAACCCTGCCCTGAGAGGCCAACACCACCCAGGAGCTCCAAGCCTCTGGCTCCTGCTTTGAACCTCCCCTTCAAGCAGCTCACCTCCCCTGATGGAAAGAGATGCCTCAGGAAAACCCCTGGCTAAACCTCCTCTTTTAAGGTACATGTCTGGCATTGAGTGGTGGGAGAAACTGCAAGAATAAAACTCCCACCAGCTCCACTTAAAGATTACACATAAAACAGGAGGAGGTAAAGGCATCTGACCTCACCTTAGTGCTCTGAAGAAATCAGGCTGAGTCCTGCCAGCAACTAAATCAGTGAGCAGTAACAAATGTGTCTCCCAAGCATTAACTTCTACATAGTGACCATATCTTCCCTTAAATCCCAAGAGCTACAGGAGACTAAGAAAGGATGCTCCCTGATATTTGTACCAATACCTTGTATCATAATGATCTGAATTACGACCTCAATAACTTAGCAGCACATTAATAGGCCATCTGACCACTGAGCACCAGGGCAAAATTCCCCTAAACTTCTGAGTTTGCCCTTCAAGATCACTGAGATCTTCAGTTTTGCAACACTTTAATTTAGATTAAATAAGTCAAAGAGCTTCCAAAATAAACCTGTGAGCTGCCCAACTAGCAGATTATGCTTTAGATTTTGTAACTTGACTTGTATGTGAAATACAAAACTGAGGGGTTTGCCTACTTTTGCTACTCTATAGGTCCTTTAAGTCCTCCAGTACATCTCAGGCCCTTACTCAGGCTCCATAAGAACAGCATCTGTATTTTGTAATATACACCATATTTATCAATGCAGTGTGTGTCTGATATAGGAGGGTGGTATTCATCAATCATTGCAGGCAGCAGAAGTGCAAAGACACTGCTCTATCCGGGCTAACAGGAAAATCCTTGCCAAAACACAGACCCAACTCCCTGCCTCCCAACCACTCAAACCACTGACCCTCCCAAAACCTCCAGTCAGTGAAGCCAGACACAACTCAACTAAAACCAACAACTGCGTGAAGAAAACGTGGGGAGGGAAGTCTTGGTTTCACACTGCGATGAAAATGTCTTTACAATGCTGTGAAAACCAACGAGGTGTTAAGGAAGAATGTTAGTCATTGTGCACAGCATCTTGCCAAGGCACCTTTGTTGTTAAACTCAGTTCACATTCCTGAAAAAGATCCGCTTTGCTCAGCACGTCGTACTTGGCTTTAAAATAGGAGTGTTTGGAAAGGGACAGTTCAGGCCAAAGCTGTGCATTGCCATCAGAGAGGGAAAAGGGAACTCCAAACAGGACATGAACAAATGATGTTCTCACCCAAAACCAAATATAAGGCCTTACAGAATCACAGACTCATTAAGGTTGGAAAACACCTCCAAGATCATCAAGTCTAACCATCAACCCGGCACCATGTTCACCACTAAGCCATGTCCTCAAGTGCCATATCCATGTTTTCTAAATCCCTCCAGGGATGGTGACACCACCACTTCCCCAAGCAGCCTGTTGGAATGCTTGATAACCATTTCAGGGAAGAAATGTTTCATAATATCTGACCTAAACCTGCCCTGGCACAACTTGAGGCCATCTCCTCTTGTCCTGTTAAACTCTGAGGGCAGTTCATCTTTTCTCCAGAAGAAATCTTGCAGAGATGTCTTAGTTTTGCAAGTCGTGTGTATCAGGGGAAAAGATCTCTTTTCTGGCTATTGCCAGAAATATTTTATAAAAAAAACCTGCATAACAGCAGGTCTCCTGTAGTTCTCCCAAAACAGAAAACTTTGTGTACAACCAAAGAACAATTTGCTTTTTTCACCTGAACCATTCTAACTTCTGCATGGTACTTGGGATTGACTCTTAATTTTAGGTATGAAAAGGCAAGAAAGTCACTGACTTTGGTTTCAAGGGAGAAAAAGATGACACAGAAAGACCACAGCAGATGTTTCCAAGAGCATCAGCTCCAGCATCTCCCAGGGTGGTGCAGAGATCAGGGACCTGGACAAAAGATGCCTTCCCAGATCTTTGTTCTGCACTGTCTTCAAAGGTAAAAAGTTGATTCCTGGAATGATACTCTTCCCAGAGAGAGGAGGAAGGAAGAGAGGAGATGAAACACATGAAGAAAAGAACTGAGTAATGATGGCAGTGGGCAGGACTGAAGAGAAACGGGGAGGGAAGATGCCCAAACACCAGATACAAGAAAGTAGTGCATGAGGAAATGGAGTGGAAGGAGCCAGAACAGGCTGCAGGGAGATCTGAAAGATGCCAGGAGACCTGGTGTGTGCAAAACCTGGGTGAGCAACGCTCAGTGTGTCCGTCCTCCAGGAGTGTCTCTCCACCTGGGAACCTGCATCCTTCCCCTGGGACTGAGCCTGACAACTACTCACCCTGCAGAGCAATGGCTTCAGTTTGAGGGAGAAAATAAAGAAAAGACCAGCAAAAGAGAAAAGCAAATACTTGATTCAACAGCAACTCAAGCATATTTGGGGCACTTGGTAGTTTTGAATCAAATTTGTATCATTCAAGTCAATACAGGATTAACACAGTTTATGAGCTGCGTAAGAAAAGCCTTGCATTTTCCAAAGAAGGCTCCTTCCATCAGCAACTTCAAATCTATCTTCAGTTAAACAGTTAGACTTTGCATGTGTTCTCAATTTAGGGATTAATTGCAAAATGCTCTATGGAAAGAGGATGCAGATTTACCAACACCAATTTTAATCCTAAAAACAAAAGAACAGTTGTCACAATGCCACTGAGACTTCACAGAAGTTTGAGATTAAGCATTTACTTAAAATGCCTTATAAGATCAGACCCAGTTCACTTAAAAACTCTGCAAGATCAATCCGTGGCTAATCCATTTAACACGTGTGTAAGCTTTGTCTGTAATCATCTAAGTGTAAAAATCCACGCTGCTCTGGAGGGAATTATTCCTGTAGTAAGATGCATCACCAAACTTTCACAGCTTGCCTGCCTTCATTCTTTAATCCCTTTTCCCTGGAAGCAAGTTAGCATTCCAAACAACAGGAAAGTTTCTAATAGCTGCTGGTTTAAACTTCCTATTAATAAATAAAAAATTAATAAAAAATAAATTAAAAAATAAAAAAAAATCAGTTTCCTCTCAGTTGCTGAATTCTCCTTTCAAAAATAAAACTCATTTTCAGCCTCCCACAGCTGATACCCTCATTTCACTTCTTTTTCTCTTCTGCTTTGGGGATGAAATAGGCAGCATAAATCACACTGCTCTTGCTGCCTGTGCAATTTGATTTGTAAAGAAGGAGCTGCCACTCCACAGCATCATTTCCTTATAGAGCAGATTGCACTGACTGTTTTGACCACCACAGTCAAGTCAACAGTTGGCCAAGTGAGCTGTCCCCAACACCTCTTTCCTGACCATCTGGAGTTAAATTAGAGCTCATCAACATGCTTCCATTGTTCAGATCATTATAATACACATTACCTATGCTTAGTTAAATAAAGCTACTGCTGTTCTGCTTGTTCCCTGAGCTGTAGAGAGTCCCTTGCAAGGGGGTTCCCTCCAACCTCAGCTACCCCAACATCACTTTGCGTGCCACAGGCGGAGCCTCCAGGCTCTTCCAAGCCAAGTATCCACCCCCTTTTCCCCTGTGACAGAGAGCACTGACCTCTTCACCCTCTGTAAGCATCGATTCTGTCCCAAATTCATGCTGGCCTGAGCACAGTGTTTCACCAGTTTGTGTGGGACCCCACCACTGCCCTCCCAAACTGGCATCTCCTGCATTTCACGCTTCCCTACTCATCCCTCTGGATATTTGCAGCCTGCTCCACATGCTCCAGCAGCAGGCAGGCAGACCTGCTGATAAGCTTTTCCTAAAGTTTACAGCTCAGTTTCTCCTTACAAAACAAGAAGAGGGGGGAAAAAAAAACCCCAACCTACAAACCGTCTCAACCCCCCACCCTCCCCATTGTATTTTATCGTAGTGAAGTCTTTAAAAGTGAATTCTGGAAGAAAAGCAGCTTAATACAGCCCTTCACTCCCGAGGCATTTACCTGAAACATTTTGTAAATACAAATATTGAACAGGGAAGACTCGACCGCGTTACAACGCTCCGTTTCCTCAACAGCTGGTGCCTGATCCAAGAGAGGGATGAAATGCCCATTCCCACTCAGCTCTGGCTTGTCCCTGGGAGAAAAGCGGGAGCCAGAACAAACACAGATCTCCTTACCTTATTTAGCCAGACGCAGTGTCCGTGAATGTCCCAGCTATACTCCATGCTGGTCATGACTATTCTCATGCATCCCAGGGCGCCAGGGGCTGTGGCGAGAAGACCTGCAGCCCCGGCACTGCCAGGGCTCCCGGGAACGCAGGCAGAGGCGAAGGGATGGCAGATCTGCTCGCCCAGCCTGGGAGGGAGGCGATCGCGGCAGCAGGGTGGGAGACGTGGGAAGCGGAGCCCGTGGAGCAGCAGCGCTCCTCAGGCGGAGCGAGCAGCTCTGGGGAATTAACACATCAAAGCCCGGGAAGAAACTCTTCCAAAGCCGCATCCCAACGCCGCACAGAGGCCAGGCAGCAAGGCAGGGGGAGGTGTAAGCCTGACCTGCGAGCAAGGACAGGCACACCCGGCCATCTCCACCCTCGCTCCTTGTCAGCAGCACAACCCCCCTCGCGGCCCCACGGAAATCATCCAACCCAAAAACACGGGAGAAAAGAGCAATTCCCATCCCTCTACCTAACTAAAAAGTAAATAGAAGGGAGTTTTCTTTGCCTGATGGGCTATTAATTGTAATAAGCCGGAAGAACACGTGTAATTAATTCCCTCGTAGACGCCAAGAAAAATTGGAAGGAGAAAGTTGACTCAGCTGTCCCAGGTCTCACGAGTGGCTTGTCTCAGGTTTATGTCATACTCCAGAATGACACAAAATGCAACAATAACAACCCACCTCTGTCCTCAGGTTCAAGTTTCAACTGACCCAGTAACACCAGCAGCCAAACCAATTCTTAGTATTTCTGACCACAGAGCCTAGATCTGGGAACCTTGTGAATATCTCAAAATCACAGCTTGTATAAGTTCAAAAGAAATATTTAAAACCACCATTGACAGATAGAAATCTTACAAACATGAATATTGGATAACCCAACGAATCAGCAGAGCAGAAGAAGCTGTGCTTTTCAAGCCAGACTGATGCATTTTGGATTGGGAACGGTGATTTTTGATGGCCCTGTCATCAGGGCTGCCCCTGTGCTCCAGTGCAGGAGCTCATGGGCTTTTCTCACTGCTGATGAATTCATCCACAATACATGAAGATGCCACACCAAGACTGCTGGGAATGAGCCCATAAACTCCCAGTGTTATAAACACACCAGTCTGGACAATCACCTTGAGCAAGAAGCGGGGTCCTGTGTTTCAAGAACTTTGAGAGGTAGATCTCTCACAGACAGAAAGCACTGCTGGCAGGGAGTTTATGATGAGAGGCTGACATGGTATCACAAGACTCCTTTCATACTGCATCTTGAGGAGGGATCTGAGAGAGGCAAACATCCATGTGCCACACATTATCATAGGACCTTTTGATAGCTAAACTCAACACAAGCAGAAGCTAAACCAAATGACTGCACTGTACACCCACACTAAGATAATCAAACAACAAACTCTGGTTTGAAGACAAGATTTTTCCATGAATAAGAAACACAAGATGGTTTCTGGCTAACCAAACTGCTTCCCCGACTTGGGAACCATCCTGTTGTCCAAATAACTCTACATATCTCTGTGAGATTGTAAGCTAAATTCCCCCCTGAAAGCTAATATCCCCTCATATTAACTCTCATTACTCTCTGGAAGAACCAATTTGTTGAAAAAAATGTCAAAATCTGAAGCTGGTCTGTGAGACAGTAGCAACACTCTGGACTGCACAAGCCACTATGGATCCCACAGCTCAAATTAACCATCATCATCTTCTGATGTGCTGAAAATATTAGATTTGGTGGTGACCTTAGAGGTCTTTTCCAACCTTAATGATTCCATGACTCTACATAATTCAGGAAACCTTTGGAAGCCATAAAGTTTGTTTTGCTTGACCTTTCAGTCAACTTCAGAAATTCACTTCTGGAGTGAAAAGAATTTAAAAAAGATGCATTATAATACATATATATTCCAATTCAGAAAGTCACTTCCAAAGCTAAAACCACAGTTGCAATTGCCGTGGGTTTTGAAGAAAAAGTGTTGTGCTAGCTCTTTCATTCCAGGGGCATGTCCTTTAAAGAGGAGAAGGCACACAACAAGACCCATAGAAGTTCAGATCAGAAGCCTGAGGAAAACGGCTCTGAGGTGTGGGAAGGGACTGTCCACCCACTCCTACCCTTCACTCTTCTTTTTAACAAGACACAGTTGGTTTCTTCTTTCTGGGAGGGTTGTTGCATAAGATGTATTTTTAAAAAAATGCAAAAAAAAAAAGAAAAACACTTTCAAGAAAAGTAATAAGCAGAAAGAAAACTGTCTCTTGCTTCAACAGAAGAAAAAATGGAGCAACATTCATGACTGGGAGGAAGGTTTCCTAGAATTATCTTCAAGAGATAGAGCTGTCAGCTTCCAGCTGGACACAACAGAGCTGCCTTGGTCTTGCAAAATGTGGACTTTCATTTAAAATGGTCTTGGCTAGGGGTGGTCATGTTACAGATCATCAATGTCTATGTTCAAGCCAGAAGCTCCATTTGCACAGAGTACAGCACATGCTTTATCACAGCAGACACTGGAATGCACTAAACATTTTTGCTGACCAAGAGAATTCTGAAAAAGCTCCAAAACTTTGGAATAGTTATGACCTGGATATGGATTCCAGGTCTGGTCCCAAGTGAAAGCACAGTGTCCCAATATGTTTGAGCTTAGAAAAGCCTCGGTCCCCTTCCAGATTTTGAAGAACTGCCTTGTTTGTAATTTCATCCATGATATTCTCCTGCCCTCCCTTTGCACATCGAGATGTGATCAGGATTCCAGCAATAGAGACCAGTTTTGAGAGGTAATGACAGGTTCAATTGCCTTACTTGGGCAGCAGAGAGCTGCATGTGCAACTTTTCTCAATTCCCTGTGCGCACCAGCCGATGGATTCTCTTGGAAGAGCTCTGCCAGCTGTCCAGGCACTGTATGTGTGCTCTGGTGTCACGTGGCCATCTGGCATCCACCAGATAAAAAAAATAAACCAGCATGAGGCATTTTAACTCACTGGCCCCTTCTTGTGCTTGCATACACTTCTCTGACACTGAGAAGAGCAGAAAGGAAGCTGTTCAGGGATACAGAGCAGCCCGTCATGGCATGGCAGAACTGAATGCTCTGCCTTATTTTACAGAAGCAGGCAACTTTGGGAGACTGCTGTCATCCCCTTTTCCCAACTTGGGCACCAGTGGTTTCCCTGTAGGGGCCAGGAGAGGTTTTTTCTCTTGTGACACACTGTTTGGCAGCAGCAAACACTATTTTTTGTTATCCCCTGAGACACAAGAGACTGGCTTGCTGCTCCAGATGGGATGTCACACACCAGTTCCAGCAGCGTGGAATAGCCCAGCAGATGCAACTCCATGCATGGAGGATTAGACCGGTTTCAAGCAAAGGAGGTGCCTTCCCTTCTTCGGTAAGGATGGGCATAGTTGCAAAAAAACCTTCCTGCAAACCATTCACAGAATCACAAAATATACTGAGTTGGAAGGGACCCACAAGGGTCATCGAGTCCAACCCTCAGCCCTGCACAGGCCCATCCCCAAAAGTCACATCATGTGTCTGAGAGGATCATACAAACACCTTTTGAGCTCTGGCAGCCTTGGTGCTGTGCCCACTGCCCTGGAGAGCCTGTTCAGTGCCCAACCATCCTCTGGGGGAAGAACCTGTTCCTAATCTCCAACCTAAACACCTTGCTGCTCAGACAGGGATTGGTAGCACTGGTAACACCTGCAAACCTCTCATAGTTCTAACAGAGTATAAGTGGAACATTCAGTCTTCCCAATGAGGGGTACTAAGGATGCCAGAGAATACAAGGGAATAACTTGATGCAGACTGAGGAATAACGGAGGCATTGATGGAATGGCTGTTTTCTGCAATCTTTGGTACCCACAATCCCTGCATATCTATTCTAGTGGTGGGGAGGCACTGAACTGAATGGCACAGCAGAGTCTTTCTTCTCCCATTCAGCCTCTGGATGCAATAAAAATCCATTACTGCCTCACCGCCACACGGTGACTCCGAAGGATCTTATTCCAGGTCCTAACAGCCAGGCATCTCTAAATCACACATTTGCCATCACAAAGGGCAATGACTGGTCACACATCATTAATCTGAGCAGGCACTGCAGCCTCCAGCCAAGCTGCTGGGCCCCTTTACTCCAGAAAAACATGTGGTGGATGAGCCTCACTAAGCATGGCCACAGGTGACTGTGGGAAAGAGCTCATCTTCCAAGACTGTTTATTGAGCATTTTTTTATTTATAAGGGCCATACTTGCATGAAACCTGTTATGCCCCTCAGCCTGTGCCCCACACAGAGCAGTGACTAGTTACAGCAATGTTCACTGCTGTACATTAGGCAGGAAGGAAATGCTGATGTTGGCAGGAACTCTGTGTGTTTTAAAGGTCTGGCTCCAATGTCACTCCCATCTCCTCCTCCTGATCTCAGCGCTGGCTGCCACACTCTGACAGTGGGGGCGAGATCCAAATCCCACTGGAGGCAGTGGGAAAACTCCCACATGCTTCATTAAGTCTCAAGCGTTTTCAAACGAGTAGTTCAAAGGAAAGAAATTTAAGAAAGAAAAATAAAAACAGAAAAAGAAGGCTCTCCCCTCAAATCTTTTTACAAGAAGCAAGCCCCAGGTCCCCCTCTGTCCCCACATTGCTGTGCTCAGCGCCCATGACAGCAGATGGCACAAAGGGTTACCCAGTGCCAGCCACAGCACACACAGTCCCACACCCTGCAGTCCTATGGAGCACTGAAATAAATCCATTTTTAGAGATAAAAACTCTTTCTGCTGTGGCTCCAGGGTGACCAAATTCTTTCCAGGGGGTGCGATGCCCATCTTGGGAAGGGACCAGGCAATGGTGGCTGTTTATTCCAACACAGAGGGGATACACAACACAGAGCCACCACGACACTGCATCACATCCAGCCCCCACCCCAACTGGCACCCCAATTCCAGCAGCACAATATTACCTTGGCTAACACCCTATGTGTGGGACACCAGGATCTGGACACAGATTTGGCAAAACAGGTAGAAGCACCCAGCCAGTCTTCAGGTAACTTACACTTGAGTAATCTTAGATTTTTTGGGAAAACTAAGTCTTGGAGAAAGAACTGCCCTGACAGTCATATTTCTGTGTATTTTTAATGTAAGGTGACAAAAACTGGATGATTCAAACAAAGAAATCAAAAATATGGTTTGGTATCCAGATTAAAGGGATGCTGTGCTTACACCACTCACTTCTATTATGAATCAGGTAAGGAAATTCAGTAACAACACTGTGGTCCCTGTAGAAAACATGCTGCCAAAAACGCTTTTTAGTGAAAACCATTCACAGAATCAAAGAATATGCTCAGTTGGAGAGGACCCACAAGGATCATCAAATTCCAACTCCTGGCCCTGTACAGGAACAGCCCCAAGAGTCCCACCATATGAACTTCTTGAGCTCTGTCAGCCTTGGTGCTGTGCCCACTGCCCTGGGGAGCCTGTTCAGTGCCCAACCATCCTCTGGGGGAAGAACCTTTTTCGAATATCCAACCTAAACCTCTCGTGACACAATTCCAGGCCATTCCCTGGGGTCCTGTCCATGGTCCTGTCTGTCTCTTCTTTTAAACAAGAGTTCAGTGCTTGCCTCTCCTCTATCCCTCTCCTGGAAGGTGTCCCTGCAGCGAGGTCTCCCCTCAGTCTCCTCTTCTCCAGTTGAACACACCAAGTGCCCTCAGCAGCTCCTCATATGGCTCCTCAAGGTCCTTCACCATCTTCGTTGCCCTTCTTTGCAAACAACATTTTTTCCCCCATCTAATAGGAGATCTGATACTTATAAAAATGTCTTCCCCCAGCCCTCTGACATGAAACTGCAGTTACCAAACAATTTTTTGCACAGAGAAAGCACTGCACTGCACAAGGTATTTGAGCACCAGCGTTTCCAAGGCGCCACAGCATCTCCAACTCAAAATTTCTCCCCTTTGGTTCCTCAGAACTTACTCTGAACTTCTTCAATACTTGGATAAAACAGAGGCAGTCCAGCCAAACACACAAAACGAGCCTGTGAGGGGTGAAACAAGGTGAGACTGTACCATTTGACTTTGGAGCCACTCGATCAGAGCCTCCGCCGTGGAATCCGGGACCTGGCAGCGCAGCCCTTCTCGCTCGTCCGCTTCCATCATCTCCAGCAAGCCCCGCAAATCCTCCACCAGGTGCAGCGCCCGCAGGCCCCCCATAAAGGGGGATGTGGGGGACTGGCAGTCAAAGATGCCATTGGAATACTCCAATGCCTTGGAACCTGGGAGAGCAAAACCACACAGGGGTCAACGCGGTGAAGGCGGGAGAGAGGCCGCGGCAGGGCTGGGGAATGGCGGTGGTTTGTCTCAACCAAACTCAGGGATTTTGTCCACATATTTGGGAAAGCTCCAGCAAGAAGGAAGGGGATGAGAATGCCACAAACGTGGCTGTGAGTTCAAGGTGCCAGCTGGGCTCCTGATCCCCGGGATGTATCAGAAGCAGAAGGTACTTTGGGGAGAACATACTCCCCGAGTCACCCCGTAGAGATTGAATGATCCAAGTCAGACAGTGGTTGTGTCCAGAGGAAACCATGCTCTCATGTGGGAAGAGGTTATGCCAAGGCATTGGAACTGGGTTATTCCGAGGCACTGGAATTTTTTTTAAAGAATGAAGGAAAAATATGAAGCTAAATAAAAAGACCAAATCACTTCTACATGGGAATAAATTTTCAACCCAGCAATTTGACACGGTAGCACTGGCATTTGCATGTTAATAAAGAGAAAAATCTCTCATTTGCATAAACTCACAGTATGTATATTTGACCTACATTAGAAGTTGCTATATATTAAGTAAGAAAGGGAAGTATGAATTCAGGATTATGGTTGATTTAAGTCAACCAAGCTAATTCCAACTATAATTCCAGTACACTGATTTGTGACCCTAATTCTGTAATACCTCGGCACAATGAGACATGCTCATGACAGACCTTCACTTGAACTGTCAGCTTTTAGAAACTACAATGATATGCCATATATGCACTTCCCTGAACTTTCATTCATTTCATCTGGAAAGACACAAAACCCCAAGTATTCTGCTGAATTCCCTTTGCAAAAAAATAAAGAGAAAAAAAAGCATCCCCACAACAGAAAAGGAGCTGATACCCCTGTTGTTTTACTTTATAGGGCTGTTGAGACATATAGGTAAGTGAAGTCTGTGATGACTTAAACATTCCAACATCACATTTTGTTTTTATATTAAGCCTCATCCTGCCATAACCAACTTAGGCTCTTGGAAACACAAATACACGATTGGATCCAAATACCGGTGTCTACTTATGGAAATTACTAAAGTCACAGCTTATATGTATTTTTAGAGATCATTATGATCAAGCTGAATCCCCTTTACATGTGTTCCTGCTACGTGTCCTTAGAATCTTCAGGAAAAATACAGAGAAGAGTCATTGTTCAAACAAATCATGCACTGTGTGATTATTTTTTTTCCCTAAGGGAAGTTATTTAAGTGGAACTATTAAAAACTTTATAACTGCCTCGCTATACTTGCAGAACATTTTTTGCAGTTTTTGGTAGCTGTTTGCACAGCTCTGCTGGAACAACATTAAACTATTAACTTCTTGCTGCTTTGCTCCTCTATGTTGTGTGCTTTACTTTCTAACTCACTAGACTCAACTTAAAAGCAGAGGTTGTAATCTTTGTGATGCCTCTCCTTGGGTGACCTACAATTTACAGGTACTTATAAAAAATTCAAGTGCTTATCCTGTGTGTGACAGTCTGTGCCATCCCCCCACTCCATTTATTTGTCATCTCTAAGCTACAATGGAAGGCACCAAAACCAATTACAAGCACATCATCTTCTCAGCCTGAAATTCTGCCTTCCAGGTATGAGAAAGGAGGACCCAAAAAGCAAAACAAACGAGCTGCCCCAAGTGTTTACCTGCTATAATGCCATCCATCTGCTCCAGAGCTGCAGCGAGCATGTCACTTGCATCACTCATCATCTTCGTCCTTCTCAGGAACAACCACCAGCTACACCATAAGGGGCAACACAACACCAGTAGTGGGAGTTGGGTCCAAAGCCTCAAGTCTGGAATTCAACCTGCAAAAGAGAATTTCACTTCACCGCATGTTCTCTGAGTGCTGACATCACTGTTGCCGGATCAGCAGGATGACTGGGGCCTGACCAACACATGACCCAGAGGTGCTCACCACCAGGCATGACCTGGCATCAAGGAATCAAATGTTCTGCCCACAGGTCCATGCCACTGAAGGGGCATTCCATAGAGCACCTCAGAAATCCCACGTGGCACTGCCAGGAGCTCATACAGAAGACACAGATCTTCTGTCACTACAAGGAAGCTGCATCTCAGCAATAAACAAAGTGTGTGTCTGCTGTATTTTTCTTCCCAAGAGTTTGGTGGTATTGAAAAAGAGGAGTCTGACCGAGATTTTTGGATGCCTGACAATCCAGAAGTCCCAGGCATGCAAGTATTTGCCTACAGGCAGGATATCTCAGATGCCCGTGACTCACTGGATTTAGTGTGCATGCACAGACTGTCCCTGCCAAGATACTGCTCTGAGTTTAGCAGACTCACACAGTAACAATGCAGTCTGACCTTATCCTCAAACTTCTAAAAGCCAGAAGTGGTCCCCCAAGGAGTTTTTCCAGCAGAATCTGGGAAAGCAAACCTGCCCAACGCGCTGCCTGGGCGTGTGGGTGAACTAGACCTGAAATCCCAATGGACTACAAGTTAAGCAGGTGCTTAGGAACTTGGCTGGAGTGGAGCTGCAGAGGTCAGAGGCATTCCCAAACCCTCCAGCCCAGCACAACGGACACACAAACCACCAAAATAGTCCAGAATGCCTTGGCTTTAATCTAAGGCTTCTGCTATAAATACAGTTAGGGAACAAAGCTAAACAAACACCAGGAAGGAAAACTCCCTTTAACCTTTGCATGCCCTGCCATTTGGTTTTTGTGTTAGGCCTCACCAGTGCTGACATTTGCCCCAACATAAGCAATTAAGAAAGTTGTTCACAGTATCTCTGGCATAAATCCTGGAAAAGAGTCTACTAAAAAACGAACCAAACCAAAAATTCAGGTCATAAACTGAATTTTCCCTCCTACAAGTCACCTTATTGGTTTGACCCAGCTGGGAAGCAGCTCTCATTGGAGGCTGCCAGTTGGCTTTGCTGAAATACTATTCTTAAAATGCCAACAAACATTTCATCTTCCACAACAACATCTTGATTGCATGAAGTAGGTCCAAACCCTAAGGTAACTTCTGACAGCACAAAGACTGCTGCATTTTTTGCAAATGCCTTCCTATGTTATTTAGTTGTCAGAGTCAGAAAAGCCAAGAGAACTTTAAACAGTCCAAACGCCTATAAATTAAGATACTGCAAATGTTTAAAAAATGCAGTAACATCATAACTGAAGACATTCAGCCTTCGAGGAGGAAGTCCCCAATTTTAAATAAATGTAAATCCTCAGTTTCAATCAGCACAGTACCTGCAGATCCTACAAGACATTTGGACCAGTGCCTGATAAAAATGAGCAGAAAACAGAGCTTTTGCAAACACTTTCACAGTACTGAAGACAGTCTGGGGGTCTTGTGCTTTAGCATCTCCTGGCTCTGATAATCAAGTCCTGCTCAAATATGGGTGTCTATGATGGCAGAGTGTGAATGACCTGTGGTGGATTTCCCTCTGAAGGTGAAGAGCACGTGAGAAGCTCTGGGGCTGCTGCTGTGCCCCTGCCAAAACACTGATTCCTCACAGTTTTAAGTGGAAAAGGACCAATAATGCAAAGCAACCACAAGCCTGCAACAGCCTGTTTGGGAATCAGGAGTGCCCACAATCCTCCCAACGTGCATAAACACCTCATGGGGGAGTAAAGAAGACAGAGCCAGGCTCTTCTCAGTGGTGCCCAGTGACATGACAAGAGGCAATGGGCACACATTAAAACACAGGAAATTCCAGCTAAGAATTAAAAAGGGGGGGAGGGGAAAACCCTCTAAATAAAAAGAAACCATTTTAAAATCTCCAAAAAACACTCACAAAGCATCTGTTAGCAGCCTGACCAAGCCTACAGCTGAGAAACTTGGAGAGGTGAAATTAAAAAGACCAAAAAGCCCTCAAGCTGAACAGCTGGAGATGATGCAACAAAAAAAATTCCCATTTCCCCGGTTATTTGGTCCTAAAGTGGCCATTGAAAACTAGCCTGGAACAGCACATCCTGCCCTGGCCTCCTTCCCAACACAGTGCAGCACATCCAGCAGTCAGGAAGTAAAATTGCTGTGATAGAAAATGAATATGGAGAGTGTCCTCCTTTCCCTGGTAAAGGCAGAGAACCATTTTTGGGGGAATGGATGGGCAGAGAGGAAAGAGGACCTTGTACACCAGCAGACCAGAGAAGCAAACTGCATGACACCAGAAAAGACAAAAACCACAGCAGAGAGAGGGTGGAAAGGGGAGGAGAAGAGGGAGCCAAACAAATCATAAATCAGCAGCTCTCGGGGGACTAAAGGAAAGAGCACAATAATAAAACACCAGTGGGTTAATCCTTGCACTTCATGAAAAGGCACCAAGGCCACTTCTGACTTCCCAAACTTTGAGAGCAGTCTCAGCTGACCACTAACACAGCACAGCTTTCTCAATAGGTATGTTCCATTCTTTCCTCTTTATGGCTTTGGTGTAATACATATAAAACATGAGAAAACTCAAAGCTTTGAGTGTTTGTTTTTTTTCTTGGCAGTGATTAAGAAAAACCACACAGGTAACAGGAACAAAAATCCATCTTGGAGGAGTGCAGTGGAGCTCCTTAGGAAAATAAGGAATAGCTAAAGACGACAAGCAGTTTAAATTCTCTTCATCCACAGAAGCAGGAAGGAAAACAAAAAAAAAAAAAGGGAAAAAGAATGATTTTAATAATGGATGCATGACACAGCAGATGAACAAGACATCAAGGTGCACACAGGAGACAGAGAGGCAGATGCATGAAACCCACCCCTGGCACAACGTCATCGACAACACACCTGAGAGGAAAGTGCTGACAGTGCCCTGTCTGTGAAACTATTTAAAAGAAGTTTTGCCTTGCTTTCCAAGAAAACGACACTTACCTCCCTGTGTGCACAACCAGTGCAAGATGGGGTGTGGGGGGGGGTGTTTTTACAGAGGCAGATCCCCCTTTTAGAGCTCCCAGCTGAACACCTTGCTCACGCCGACAAGAACAAGCGTCGCTTCATCAAGGCTGTATTTACAGCCCACCGTTAAAAAAATCAAAATAAAATACAAAGGCAGCTATCCCCACTCTCAGTGAGGATTAACCTCATCACTGGCTGGCATTTCTACTGCATCCCTGGTCGTAACAGAGAAGATGTAATTTGGTCTTACTTGTTTAATGTCCCTTCCTCTGGTTGGAAGCACCAGCCGGTTGCTAGGGCTATGCTGTTCACTTTTCAGTAGGTGGAGATTTTTTATTTTTATTTTTGAATGACATACAAACCCTCTGGCTACAGCACTTGTGAAGACGTTTTCCAAACGGCTTGGAGAGAAAACAAAACGCTGCCCTGCAAATAAACACAAGGAAAGCTAGGGGAAAAAAAAAAAATTAAAACCAACAGAAAGAAGGGGCTTTGAGAAAGGAACTGCAGTCTGTTGGATGCTGCCTGAATATGGATTTCAAAAATCAGATAATTTAATTAAGATGGCAGACTTCAAAAAAAGGAGAGGAAAAAAAAAAAAGGCACTTAAGGATTTTACATATGTAGGAAATTAGAGTTTTCCCACCCAGAGGCTGCCTCTTTCCTAGATCAAACAACACACAGAGAGGCACTGAGGGGCAGCATCCTAAACCCTATTTTTTGGTTGTTTTGGGGGTGGTCTCGTCCGGGATGACCACCTGCACAACACACCATGCTTTAGAACCCAGAGTTTCACAGAGCAGGGGACAATGAGCTGCCTGCCAGCAGGTCTGGAGGCCAAAGGACACACCATGCCTGGATGTAACCTCCCTGAGGAAGGGCAGGGGCTGCCCTTTTGTCCCACTCTCCTTCCTCTTGGTGCACATGGGCTGCAAATGCTCAGTGTTGGGAAATAAAGCATAAGCTACAGATTTTTGTTATGATATGATGCAACAAGATGGATGACTTGAGTTTCCCAGCTCTTCCATTCACATGTAACACTTCTTAAGCCAGGAATTTTTGAGGCACAGAAATTAAAAATCTCTTGTTTCTGAGAGCTGTAGAGAGTAAATAAAGAACCCCCAAGAGCAGTCTGTCACCCCCCCTGAAAGTGAAATGAAAAAGATAAGGAATTGCAGTCATCTTTTAAGGGGAGGGTGGGGGGAAGATCCTGTTCCACAGCAAAAGTAAGACCCCAGATGCTCTCGAAATTCATGTCCTGTGTTCTCAGTCCCACACGTACGAGATGACTATGAAAGAGGTCTAAAGCAACTTCTGCATTCATCTCTCTTGCATCAGAACATTAAAAGAATACATCCTTAGCAATTAATTTTTATGAAATAAAGCTCTGTTGCACGAACACAAATGCCATTTCACATCTATTTGTGCTCTTCCTGACAGGCCAAAAGGGAAACACAAACACACAGAGACTTATTTGTAAAATATATTTCAAACACAATTCAAAAATGCTTTTCAGTAAATTCAGTTTAAATGTCTGGCACAGTTTCTTGTGGGATGTTTTGAAGATGCTCAACTATGATGCCACCAGTCAGTAGCAGTTCAACACTTACTAATGAGTATATTCAGACAATTTACACTAGGAGTCATTAACATCTCTTCTAATATAAAAAAACGACTCCATTTCATTCCTTCCAGGCCTGAAAGAAGAAACACAAAACAAAAATGGATCCTTGTTGAACATATTGCTCTGGTGTTTTGCAAGAGAAGAACAAATGAAATTTAAAAAGCAAAATTAGGAAACGCTGGAAATCTTAATGGGAATAATACAGAGAAATATCTTAGCATGAGGCAATGCCAGGAGACTACTTAGGTCCCAGATATGCTTTTGGCCAAGTAATCCAGACATTGGCCCCCTTTCCAAGATCCCAGCACTCAACCATGCCAAAAGGATAAATATTATCACAGATAAAAACAACTCAAATGTTGGCAAAGCCTTACTTTAAACTGATAATGTCTATTTGTTTTTACATCTATAAATATAAATTTCTTATTGAATTTGCTGAGCTCTAGTCAATGACATCAAAGCAATTCTGTTCTCCTATTACGCAGGACTACAAAAAAGAGCAACAAATGTGCCTTTGTTCCCTAAGTCTGGATCCTTTCTTTGTTCCTCGAATTTCATTATTTCTTTATTATACAACAAACATTATTTATTTTCTTTAACTGATAAATATGAATGGCAGCACACTAAGGATAAAAGCCTTGAAATATAAAGAAGAAACGCCTTGAGATAAAAGGTATCAAGCCACAGAAACAACTTAAAAGTATTTTAAGAGCTTAAAGCGCAGAAGCCCTTCCAAGATATAAGAGTTCATACCTGGGAAAAACTTACCTCAAATCACACAACAACTTTTACTACCAACCAGCTTCCTGCACTTTGCCTTAAAATTTGTTAAACACATGAGTGGTAAATCAAAAGCTAAGCCTCGACAAGATAAGCATCCTTCAGATATTTTGACAGAGATGCAGACACAGCACACAGCTTACATAAACACCCAAAGTCTCTGAGTCAAGGTTTATGGCTTAGATTCATCTCCAGTTACAAAACAAACCCTTTGTTTTGGTCTGCAGTACTGAAATCATTCTGTGCTTATCTCTGCTACCCTATTCTCCAGCAGCTTTTTTTTTTTTTTCCTGTTGCAATTGAAAGGAATTTTAAAAAAAAAAAAAAAAAGGTCTCCAAACATTGTCTCCAAATCCTCTTCAGACTCACTTTCACCCTTTTCTCACAAGGAATCCAAGGTCAAATGGAGACTTGCAAAAAAAAACCCCAAAAAACCCTCACAGACACATTTCAGGTCATTCATGTTTCATGGTTAGCTATTTAGTAGCCATCAGCTACTCACCTTAGAGAGCCTGAGAACAAATATATTATTTTCTCACATTCTGCTTGGGTCCACTTATTAGCCAAACAATTGAGATATTCATTCCTCACTCCAAGACTGGTCATGCAGGCAAGGAAATGCCTCGAATTCCCCAGCAACACGTTATTGACACACTGTGGCCACAAAGGCCACAGAACAAAAGAGGCACTGTTGGGGGAGAGCCCAAAAGGTAGTTCTTCAAAACACCTCAAGAACCATCAAATCCTGAGCACTGACCCACGTGTAGATACATTTTTAGCTCGTGCCACTTCGTTTTAATGGGTTGCATCTAAAGATCAAATTCACAAACCTCAGGATTTGAAAGGACCTGGCTTTAAATTCTGACCTTCCAGTTTAAGTTTCCAGATTCACACTTTGAGTGGTGTCACTGCGTGAGGCAGAAGTAGAAGGCACCCACCATAAAAAGCCCAGAAAGTAGGTAAAATACATTTAGATTGAACAGAATTTGAGTAAGGGTCCGTAGAAACAACAGAAAAACCCAACACCTTGGAATTTTGCAGTATCAACTGCAGGAAAATGTGTGTCCTCATAGCAAAATAAGAGAGAGGGAGAAGTGTTATGCAATCTTAAGATTTACACTTACAGGAGTAACATGTAAAAGAAGAGTGTGATATCCAAAGCACATGCTTTGCATGTGAAGATACTTCCATTTTTCAAAGACTCATGTTCTCTGAGAATCTGAGGTTGCCAGTACCACTGATATACCAACAATCCCCTGATACTGCATTTTAAAGTTCACACTAAAATTCAACACGGTTCAGGAATCTTTTTTTCCCCCCCCCCTCATAATAGAACAGGACTGAATTTAAAGAGTGAAAAATAATAAATTGCTGGCCAATTTTCCCTTTGGTTTTCTCTTGTTCTCCCCAAAAACTGGTGGAACTTTTCATCTTCTCCTAAACTAAAGCCAACAACTCCCAATGAAGCTTTACCAATAGTTTATGTTTAGGGAGTACAGCTAGGAATATGAAAGCCCACAGCAACACAACCCTGCTTCAGACAGCGTGTGGAGTTTAATCAGTATTGAAAGTGGACATTCCACCTTTGAGACTGCTAAAATTTCAGGAAGAGGCACCCCCAGACATCCCAGCACCGCCCTTCCCATGTCCCGTCTCAGGATACAGCCTGCATCCCTAGGGAAAGCACAGCCCTGGACTGATAACCAGGGATTTCAGGGACGCTGGAGTAAGCCAAGCTCTTTTATTCTTTTCTTTTCAGCCAGGGGGCAGAGTGATGTTGATTTTTGTCTTGCTTTTTCAACACCGAAGTTCCAGTGCCAAGAGGTGAAAGGACAAAAGCTGTGTGCTAGCAACTTGAGGAAAAGGTTCCTCTCTCCTGAATACTGCAAACAAACAAATGCCTCCCAAAAAACTCAACATTGCAATGCAGCTGATAGATAGATAGATAGATAGATAGATAGATAGATAGATAGATAGATAGATAGATAGATAGATAGATAGATAGATAGATAGATAGATAGATAGATAGATAGATAGATAGATAGATAGATAGATAGACAGATAGATGGATAGACGGATAGATAGATAGATACCCATCTCCAAAAAGATGTCTTCTCCATCCTGTCTCAATCTCTCCTCTTCCTCACCATCCCTTGAAGAGAGATGCTTTCATGCCCTGGCACATTTTGGCCTCCAGCATCACCCAAGGCTAAAAAATTCATGGAGCAGAGGGCTGCTGAGCTCTGAAGAGCGTCCAAGACAAAGATATCAGTGCCAGGGGAATGGAAACAACACTGGAATGGGCTGGAGAGTTCCATGGATAAAGTCACATGCAAGAGCTGAGCTGCCCCTCACCATCATTAAGCAACTGCCACATGTTTAAGCCAGTCAGATTTACAGACTCTGCTGGAAAGCCAATTTTACTTCATGAACTCTCTCAAAATTTGAGGTCTTCCAGAGAACTAATCCCACTAGGACATTAGTTTTTGTAGGGTGGGGGGGAAAGCATTATTGAGCTAATGGTTACTGAAGCAAATTTTATGATCTACAAGTGTCCTGACAATTTGAACACAGAAAGGTCCTTATCTGACATGAAATATAGTAAAGCATAGAAGGGAAGCAAGGCATGGGGAAGCAAGATCACCTCATCTGGTTTTTTGGTTTTTTTAGGTCTGCAATAGAGGGGGAGAAAAAAATCCTGTGCTGCTTAACTGTTTCTCTTCCTTCAATCTACAGATCTAACTAAAATTAACCTTCAAAAACAATACAAGTAATTTAACAGTATTTTAATTGAAAATTGTTTTCATAACATAAAACATCCAAAAGTAGCCTCACTGGTGTTTCATAGCTGTGTTGGGAAAAAGTGGTTCTTGTGTAACTTCATAGTTTTCAAACTTTCCAAAGTCCCACAGGAACAGAAGACAGCAAGGATGGAACAATACGTCTAGGATTAAAAGCTCTGCCTAACCATTATTTATACACACCTAATTAGCTCCTCCTGCACACACACCCCCTTGAGCACTGGGAACTGCTAATGTAATTCCTGCAATTAAAAACTTCGATGCCAGAATCCTTGTTTGGCAAAAGGAAAACCAACGACCCCCTCCTCCAGCACACCTGGGCATGTTTGTACAGGAGTGGATGCCCAACCTTAAGAAAAGCTCAGATTCAAGACCTGAACTCTCCCAAAGTTCAAGACATTTATTGGAAACCTTTGGTCCAGCACCAAGGACCACCATGGACGGACTCAGCTCCAGAAGAGCGGCCGATGCAAATCAGAAGTTTGGGGAGCTTGTTCGGCCATATCCAGGGATTTCTGCCGATCACGAGGTAACAGTGGTGAACAAATCTCACTCTGTAACAGTCTTCTGCTTTGGCTTCTGCCTCACAGTCTTCTCACCATGTCAGGGACACTGTCAATGCAGAGGGATGGGCGAAGGATCTCCCACCTGCCACGGCGTGAAAGCAAAACTAGCACAGAACAGTTCACGAATGCCAACACTCCTAATGGCTTGGATGAATTAATAACCCCCACTATTACCATACAAATCTTCCTCTGAATGCATAATCTCAAGATAAAACTTCAAAAAACCTCGAGGGATCAGATACACTCAGAACGTTACATTTCTTTGAAGTCCTTTCCCTTTGTATTTCAGCCACACTTCAAAGTTTTCCTCCTTACATACAAATCAAATTAGATGTGGGATGCTAGAAGAAGCAGACACTGGAAGTGTTTCACACTTTCCCAACCTCTGGGGGCAGCAGGGAAAGGCTCGGTGTTGTAGAAAGGTTCATATTAACTGCACACAGATTTTCACTCTGTCAGTTCTTCATGTATCAAGGGCCAAACAGAAACAGCTGAAAAAGGAAGGTCCTAGAAGTTGTCCTTTTTGCCACGCCAAAAAAACCCCCCAAACAGCAGAATTCAGCAAATCATCACATTTTCTGATCACCACCACGAACCAGCAGCTTCCTCAGCGGCCATGGGAATATTTGGAGCCAAATCCTTCATGGAAACTCCATGATCACCTGGGAATGTGTCTTGCTCGTTCTCAAGCACTATAGAAGTTTTAAAACTGTTGATTCTTGCTTCACTTATCAGAGGTCTATAAAAATGACTATTTTAAAACTATTGGCCCTGTATTTCCTTTTTTGGGGCTGTTTGTCATGTGTTTACTGAGCCATCGCTGGAGGGACTGTTTCTGGAAGGTCAGATTTATCTCTGAATGACTACAGACTTTGTTTCCCTGGCTAAAGTTAGGAAGGGATCTCATCCCTCAGAGGAAGATCTTACTCTGCTGAACCTAAAAAAGCATTGAGACAAGTCTAGTCCAGGCTTGCAGAAGACACTGGTGATGCCAAGACCTCAACCATGTTTAAAATGGGAAAAGTAAATCCAAAACTGGCACAAATGTTTACTTTACATGTACAACAGAACTACAGCTTCAGGCCTGTTTTAGGAAAAGAAAGATGGCTTATTTCAGCATGTAAATCACCACACATCTAAACACAGGGGTCCTGTCACAGTACAGCTCACCATTTGTCACTGTATGATATTTATTTATCACTGCAGGAGAGACATTCAAACAGCTTTGCAAATATTGAATCACCTTGGAAATCCTGTGTTTCTGAAACATTATTAATGTGTTTCAGCAAAGTCTAAAAAGCCAGACAACAAGAAAGCTCTAAATGCTGAAATGCTACAACACAAGGACCAGACATTGCAACTGTGTCCTCAGGTTGGCACAACTGGGTGCTCCTGAAATTCACCACACACTTCACAGAATCACAAAATATCCTGAGTTGGAAGGGACCCACAAAGTTCATCAAGCCCAACTCCTGTATTTCATTGACAACAATTTTCCAGCCAGTGGAAAATGCCTTACCTTAAAAAAGATGCTGAAGGTAAGAAATTTAAAACAAGGGTTTCTTTCTCATTGTCTGAGTGTAAGATTTACTGCAATACAATCTGAGTGGAAAATATAGATGGACAACACTAAACTTGTTGTCTTAAAATACAAGTGTATTGGAAGGGTCAAAGCAGTGCTTTCCAAAATAAAAGTGCAGCATGCTCTACACAACTAATCCTGCTGTTAGAGACCTTACCCAAAAGATTGTCTTTTGGTCTCCCAACTTTTCTTACTCCATTTTTCAAGATAAAGTAAAGAATCCTTGACAGAAGCCCAACTCCATGATGTCACAGGGTGAGAGAAAAAGAGAATACCCATAATAGCCCTCAATTCTATTAAATGGAAATAAAAACAATTTAAAAAGCATGGTCCACATGGCAGATCCTTAGGAAAGCCATTGCTTCCCTTTTTTGTCATTAATTTTGGTAAATTTTTGGAAGAAGGTCCATCTGGCCATACATATAACAATGTGTAACAGGAATCACGATCCCAGTTTATCTAAGTTCTGATTCAGCATCCAACATGAAAATAAAAAGCTTTGTAAATACATTCAGAAAAAAGGAGGAGGAAAAAATGCCAGGAACCAGAATCTGTGTGGTAACAAGCAGATCTCTGGCAGTGGAGGGATCCAAGTTATGCAGTCAGCTTTTGGGATTTGGTTTTTTGCACTTTATTAAAACTTTTGACAGTTCCAAATAGCAAACTCTTGTTTCCTGCAAATGTCTCAAGGATTATAAATGCATTCAGGCCTCTCCCAGTATTTTAGTGAACTATCAGTTCCTGCTCCTCCACTTGAATTGCAGGCAAAATCTGCCATTTTAAGGAGATAATCTTAAGCAGCTTTCTGAGAAACCTCAAGAATACTAAATTGCCATTTCTCTGTTCTGGTTTTGTTTGGGGTTTTTTTTCTCTCTCTCTCCCCCCATAATATTCTATTTAAATTGTCTTTAAAAAGAAAGTGCAGCACTACCCAAGATGAAGCAGTGTGATGTGCTGTATTTTATCTGAACCAGTACAGTCTGCTCATTAAAATACTTCCAAAAAGTGGGGATTTCATTCCTTCTGTTGATACTGAGACACAATAATGCAATGAAACATTCAGTCACACTCCTGACCCTTTTGTGCCCATTTCAAAGTTTCTGCACACCTACTTTTGCGTTGCTCAGGCAAAAGTTGCTCACAATTTATGGGAATATCTTTGTTTGAGAAGAAACCTTAATTGGCTGTTGCTACCCTGCAATACCAACTGTGTCCTCAGTGCTGGAGAGCATTCCCAGCCCTGGCCACCCTCAGAACAGACCCTGAGGCCAAATCCTGCATCCTGTGTTGATGCCACAGGTGGTTTTGTCTGCAGCAATGGTGTCACTTTGAAAAGATAACACCAGGATTGAGGGTTTCTTTGCAAAGACTGGCTTTGTCCTTCCTTGTGGCTCATAATCAGGCAAGACTAGACTCCTTATGCTGCCTCCACTGCCTGACTATCAAATTGGGAGGAGAAACAGGATGTTCAGGTATCTGAAATAGGTTGTGTGTTCAGCAGTGGTTCTGGTAGCTGAGACCACCTGCTCTGTACTCACACAACACCTCAACTCATGGCAATCTGGCCCAAAAGGCTCCCCTGGTACTCCAGAAGCGTGGTCCAAGGCAGGAAACTTCCATTTTAGGTGTGGTCAACAATTTTGAACTTCTGCACAGCAGTTTGCCAACTCTGTGCTCTGAAAAAGACATTATTTTCCTAATTCCAGCTGCCAAACTCAAGAGAACTCAACCTGACTGAAGACAGACATAAAGGCATTAAATCAAAGGAGACAGCTTGGCAAAACCAGTCTCCCTGAAGGGCTTAGGTTGAAAGTTACCCAGCTGAGCTGGGGCTCCTGTTACTCTGGCCTTCATGGCTATTGGAATGGGTTAGCAGAGCACATGTTCAACTACCTGTGCAAAATTCTGACCAGTGGGAACTTGTCACTTATGGGATCTTTGCATCGGGATGTAAAAACACAGGGATCTCAGGAGCATCTCCACACTTCTGCTAAAGCTGTGCTGATCTGTTTATCCACCCCGTGGAGATGGATATTCAACCTGTGACTGAGAAACGTTATCTCAGAAGTAATAAATGCTATATCCCTGTGCAGATTTCAGACAATTGATCTTCAAACCCTTTACAACAGAGCATTACGGGCAACAGGGCATACAACATGTGGGGGAGAGGAGAATGAAGAGTTTCTTCTCACTGGCACACGAATATAACAGTGCTCTCCCCAAGTCAGAAAACACCAAGTAACAACAAAAAAAAAGGAGAAACACACCCAGCCTGCATGTCAGAACACACATGGCCCCACAAGACAAGGACGTCTGCGGTATCTCTGCATCAGCAGCCTGTTCTCCTTGGAAGTTTCTTGTCCAAGCACCGTGACCCAGCCTGGTACTCCTTTGCTTGCAAGATCTGACAAGACCCCGAGACTCCGCTGTGGCTGCGGGCCAGGAACCTTGTGCTCCAAAGAGCCACATGCAAACACCTAACGAGAAGAACATGACCACACACGTTTCCCCTCCTGCTGTAACGCCAGCAAGGCTCCCAGCTCGCCCTGGATACCACAGGAGACAGGAGCTCAGCCGTATCTCAGTGCTGAATCACGGCTTTCGCTACGGCTGTCACAACACACTGTAAATTATACACCACACACCCCCTTAATAACACAAACCTCACAACTGTCTACATATTTTTTGGTGGCAGGAATTAACAGATGTTGACAGCTGATCAGATAGGAGCAGCATTGAAGGAGACAGGCGCAGTTCCATTACTACTGTTTGCTGTGTACCTACACGGGTTCTCGCTGTCAGAACTGACTACGCTAAGAGTTTCTTCTGATGTAGCAATGTTGCTGAGCTTCTCTCCCCCATCCTCCCAACAGGCAGCTATTTCAGCTGCTCAAAGCAGTGCTGCCTTTACCTTCAGCGACAGGGGATTATCACTGGCTGACAACACCCCACTGAACATGGAAGCACACCTTAATGTCATACCCAGGCACCAAGAAACCACTTGGCACCAGGCATGTGATTCAGAGGAGCACTTGCAGGAGCTGCCCAGAGCACACAATACCATGTTTGCGTTGGTCTGGGCACGTAACTCTAAAGGAAAATTTTAAGGTAGGTTATAAAGGAACAGGAATGTGCACATGAAAGCAAGGCTGGGTACTCTAGATACTCACAGGATGCAAAGTTGTTAAATTTACACAGAAAACATCCCATTGGTAACAGAAAGTTTCATGAAGACCTCAGAGCAGCCTTCCAGTATTAGAAGGGGTCTACAAGAAAAATAGAAAAGCGACTTTTCATCAGGAACTGTAGTGACAGTACAAGGGGGAACGACCTCACACTGACACAGAGTAGGTTTAGATGGGATATTAGGAAGAAATTCTTCCCCATGAGGATGGTGAGGTGAGGCCCTGGCACAGGTTGCCCAGAGAAGCTGTGGCTGCCCCATCCCTGGAAGTGTCCAAGGCCAGGCTGGATGGGGCTCTGAGCAACCTGGGACAGTGGGAGGTGTCCCTGCCCATGGCAGGGGGTTGGAACTGGATGGTCTTCAAGGTCCTTTCTAACCCAAACCATTCTGTGATTCTGTAAGTTCCATCCGAGTCCAAGGGAAGCAATAACCACATTGTTGTACTGAGAAAGACAGGACGGGAAAGGGAAAGGCAACAATTGTGGAAATCCATGCCAAGGTCTTGGACTGAAAAGCCACCAAATCCACAAAGAGGCTCCTGCAAGCACTTACAAGCTGGGAATTTGCTCCATTGCCACACTGTTCCGGGGGTGAAACACTGACAGCCAGTAACACTCTTCCTCAAACAGAGATGTGGCATCTCCCACCTATTGGGTTTTCATCTCCTGCTGGGAGCTGGGAACAGATACAAGGGGAGCAGAGCTGCCATCAGCTTGGTTTTGGTTTTCCCAGCACTGCTGCAGCACCTGATGGGATGCACCACCCTATTTCCTGCCTCCACAGGGACAGAGACAGCTGTTCCCTGCCTAGATGGCAGATCCAGGATGCTGCTTTACCTCTGCCCTCACCCAGTGTCCCTCAGGCACCGTGACACCCAGGGCACACCAAACCCTGACTGCTCAGCATCCAGCCAAGTGGGAAAACCAGCCAAAACACCCCTGGCACTGAGCCCCGGGAATGCAGCCAGGAATGGTTGCCCAGGCCCACAGCAGAGTTGAACTCTCCAAATATTTTGAACAGCTCCTTATCAGCAAAGCAGCTTTACACCAGCTCAGCATTTCACTGTGTTTATAATCTGGTCCCCTTAAATTGGATTGGCAGCCAAGCAGAGCCACAGCCTGAAACAGAGACAAGTCCTTCCGTCGGCACAGGATCTGTTCAGCAAGACCCACCCAGCCTGAAATCAGCAAGTTGCACAGGCCCACATTTGATGTCAAGCATGCTTTTAATGCCACTGAAGCCACTGAATGCTACTGGGAACATGTTTAGCACTGGCTGCATGTTTGGCCAAGTGGCCCAAACAGGACCTCAAGACACAGGTCCGTCCAGCTTTGTGTGACCTGTGGGTGCTTTCAGTAGTATCAGCCCTCTGTATAAAGCCCACAGCAAAACTCCAGCTCTCCTCACCTTGACTGACACTGACTTCAGACCACCAGAAACGGTCTGACATGGCAGTCATGGTCCTGCAACAAAGAGAACATGAGCAAGTCTCCACAAACAGCCTGATCATTGTGGCTACAACCTTCCTTCTCCACTCAGAGGTACTACTAGAACATATCACAGAAGAGCTGGGGGGGAGTGTGTTTGGGCCCAAGGGAAACATTGAAGTGAGAAAACCCACATCAAATCTGCAAACAAAGACATGTTGATGCTTATACGACAAATTAGTTTCATTGCTGTTATTTAAGAATAGTTGCTAAGGCCATGAGAAAAGGAACCTTCTCCAGGTATGAGACTGTTGGCTTAGCTATTATTAAGGCTATTTCCTACTTTCTTACAGCAACACTGATTTGTCTATGTCCTATTTTTGGTTTCTAAATTAAGAATATTGCTCAGATTATATGGCATTTATTCAGAAGAGCAAGAGATACTGATACAGCTAAAAATTCAATATAAACACCCTGTGGATGTAAGCCATGACATTTATATGCCAGATTAATAAGCACTAAGAGGAATTTCTGATGTAGGGCACATGACCCTCCCTTCATTTCAAAGGCAATTATTTTAATACCATGATTTCAAAGTGTGACGTGTGTCCTTGGAAACACTGGCAGACAGACAGCTTTATCAAAAAACCTTCCAAATCCTGAAGGGACAATTTCAGGTGCATCTCCAGTTTTGAGATAAGACAACATCTGGAGCAGGTGTATGGGCTGGCCAGCAGATAAGCAGGCTAAGACAAACACCAATTTAAGGCAGTATGGATCTGAGCTCACTTAGACAAGCAGGAAAGCTTGGGGGGATTGGACACAGAGCTCCTGCTTCAGCCTTTTACACCTTGTCACCTACTCCTTAATATTTTCCAGATACATCAATGAGGCAGTAGCTTCCAGGTTAACTTCCAGCTTTAACCACAAAAGAGAAGCCAGACTCCCTGGTTATCACTTGTCAAACTTAGTCAGTGTCACCTCAGTCTTTCAAAAAGCAGGAGAAAAGGGTAACTCGCCAACTCGAGGTGAGGAGAGTTGAAAAGATGACAGCACCTGGTTTTCTACTCAAACCTTAGAAGTTCCCAGTGCTTTCTGACAATGGTAAAAAAAAACCAACAAACCAACCCTACAAAGATCCCACCACAAGCACTCACACCCTGCAAGTAAAGCACGAGAACCTTTGTACCAGCTGTTCTGCTGCAAAGTCCAGGTCCCAACTCAGCCCTGAGGGCATCCCAAGCCCAGCGAGGGAAGAACATCCAGATTCATGAAATGCCACCTTCAGATCCTTAAAAAGTCAGCTGGCAAGTAACAAATGACAAATAACAGCTACATAAGAGATTCAAAGGAAAATGAAAATAAAAACACCGGCTATGATACCTTGGTGCTGCTGTTCACCATTCAAGGTCTTGTCTAAGGCAAACAGGCTATCTGTCCCACCCAGCAGAAACAGAAAACTAAATATAATCTTGCAGCTAAATCTTGAGCCCCTAAAAAAGGCTCTGTCAAGTTTTGCATCCCCAAAAAGAGCACGTGGCTGGAGACAGCTGCTTTCTCCACTGCCTTCACTAGCAGGGCATGCCCAGAATAAAGTTGTGTTCAGCCATGCAAGGTTTTTGCCTGAAAGTTTATCAAACAAGGCATCTGAAGACAGCCAGAAGTTATCCAGAGAACCTCTGAGAGCCTGCAGAGAAGCAGCCATGAGATTTTTCCAAAGGAAGATGAAGAAATTCTCCATGTGATTTCCACGCTCCTCTGCACCAAGCAGATCAGCTGTTCTTCCCAAAAGGACTGAATTGTCCTAACACTGCCTCGAAGCACCTCTATAAAAAGCCAGAATTCCTGCAAAAAAAAAGGAAGTTTTAACTAACTTTGAACAAGTAGCCAACAAAAGTGGCTTCCTCTGTAACACAGTTCATAATTCCACAGTTCCCTTCCCACAGCACTCCCCTTTTCTATATGGCATGCAATGTATTTTGGGGTTTGTCAGTTAATTAAGCAGCTGTAAATCAAGCCCTACAGCCTAGTGCAGTTGTATAGGATTATTTCTGCAAATGACTTAATTCCAGACACCACCCTGAGCCAACAACTTCCATTACAGCCCATGAGGGGGGGAAAAAAAAAGCCTTAGCATGGCACGTGGTGGATGAGATGAATAGGATTAGTTTCTATATATTAACACAGTTCCCATTTTAGGATGGCTCACTTTTCCCATCTTAGTTTCAGATGGAAAACAAGATGGAGAAAAAAATATTTCAAAATACTACAGAAAAGGTTTGCCCTGGAAAGAGGAGGGAAGGAGCAGAGGCATCCCCTACCCAGCAGTGAGGAACAAGCAGCAAACCCGACCACATTTATACACTGCTTCACCTTTATAAACTTCAGCCAATTCCTCCCACCACACACTGAGAAATGACAACCACATCAGTAAGCTGGAAAAGTTATTTAGGAAAACAACCACACCAAAAGTACCACTAACAAATGCACTAAAATAAAAACAGCTAACAAGGCGAGGAAAGATTATTACAGATAAACAGAAAAAACCCTTTCCTTCTGTCGACCTGAATCAAACTTTCTTTTGCCCCTGGAAAGCCAGGAACTTGAATTGGTTTCTCCTTTCATGGCCTAAACTCACTTGACTTCTTGCTCACTCTCTCAGTAAAATGGGAAATAATAATGAGAAACTACCACACAATGTTATAGAAATTATTCCATTCACAGCTATATGTTTCTTTGAAGATGCAAAGTGCCAAGCATTATTACTCGATGAAGAAATGAGATGTTTTCTCCCCCAAGCTATACAGAGGAAGAAAAAACAGCCAACTGTATTCCTAATGAGCTGCAATACCCAAAAAGTGGGACATCAAAACAGATTGGACAATCTTCTTCCATCTCACAAAGATTATTCCCAATACATAAACCTCACAGGATTATAAATGCAGGCAAAGAAACTTATCATTTGAAAAGGTTCCTCCAGACAAAATAAGCTTGTCTAAATAAACAGGGAAAATGTACATTTTCATTCTCGATGAGGGCAAAAAGAATTTTTCAAAGAAGGGAAGAAATGAAATGAGATTTGCAAGCTTTGTGAGGGATGAATTTATGTTTTCTGAATATATAAAGCAATTGCCAGGACTGGCAGAGTCAATAAAATAGGAAGAACTGGATGGGAGGGACACGGAAATACAATGTGTGACACGGGGGTTACACACCAGATAAATAGGGCACCATGATAACCATGCACAGATAAATACATCTCTCCCTCTCTGCAGAGATTTATGTGTACTAGAGAGCCAACACCAGAACTGTGGGTGAGCAGAACGTTAAATTGCATTCACACTTACCCAAATCACACCACAAAAACGTGAGGAGCACAAGCACACTAACATTCTGTTTCCTGCAAACAGCACTATTTCCTCTTGGAAGGGAGGGAGGAAAAAGACACCAGAGAAATCCCCATCACTGCCTGCCTGGGGATGGACCACGGGCAGGCTACACCTCCCACAGACAGCCAGAGCAGCCACAGGCTCTGGGGAAACGTTTTAAATTAGTACTATTTTGAGCACATTTTAGTTTAGCACAACTATTAAAAGCCCAAGAAAAGCCCTGTAGGACAAGCCCTGAGTGCTAATAAATGCAACACACAGAAGAAGCCTTGTACTTCTTTCCCTCCCCTATTCCATATGACACTAGAGAGGGAAAAACCTAACAAATACTATTTTTTTGCCTTTGCACACAGGGCACTGCAAGAGGGTGGACTGGTTTTCAGTCTGTTAGTTCAGTGCTGCATGTCATGCTTGGACACCCCAAAAACCTGACTCCCACCAAGCACAGATTTTTAACTCAAAGCACTCCCAAGAGCTGGTGGGGAAAGGTAAAGACATATTTGAAAAACTGAGTGGATTTTGCTAGCAAAGAGCAGGAAGTATGGCTGAATTTGGCTACATGGATTTAGCCAGGTCTCCATGTCTTCACAGCACCACACTAAAGCAGCTGTCTCCACTAGGGCTTATTTTAAAAGCCTTAATTATCTTTCCTGGATTAGTTGTACATGGTGCCTTCCGTGGGCCATGCTCTTACTGTCAGCATCGTGTTTAACACAGTAGGGAACAATGGGATGGAGGGTCTGACTCAGACAGCATTCCTCCAAATTCCAGATACCTGTCAGAATGGGGAAAGGAGCACTGAGCACTTGTTCCTACAGCCCTGGATAGACATGGACACATCCCCTACTCCCAGGAACAACAGCACAGGTGGCAGGGAAAACAAGGCAGACTGAGGTCCCAAAACTTCTGCTGTTCCCAAGGTAGGGGGAGCAAAGAGGGAGAGACGTCCAGCACAGGCAGCAGATTGAAAGTCTCCAAGCACACATCCAGCAGAACGTGGCTGCAAGCCAACATTGGACTTTTAATGATGTTTTTACAGCCATGATGGACTCGAATCCAGCTGGAGTGTAATCCCACCAACTCTGATTAGCAGAAATAACACTGAAGAAATGTGACCAGGATGGGAGACAAGAGGTGATAACCACTCCTGCAGCCAGCAGACCTCTGATTAAAATCCCAGGGAATAACAGCATTTGGCAGTAGAGCTTAGGGCTCCTGACAAACAAGGAGCAATATCCACTTCCTTTCAGGTCTGGTGCAAGACCTTGGGCAGCTGTGAATCCCAGAGAGAGCTCACACACAGTGATCTACCGTGGGAATGGTCAGAGATCCAAGAAGAAACACTCCAGAGGCTATGGAGTGGGTAAGAGAGTAAAAGAAGGGATATAACACTTCAAATGAGACACCAGTGCTCACATGCCATGGGCCTGCAGCAAGGACAGGGATGCAGGACAGCTCCAGGGAGCAGCAAGCCAGGAGAGCCCCAAACTTTTCCCTCTTTGGACACTCTAATAGCTTAAGGATGCAGCACACGAGGCAAGCAAGTGGTACACAGTATGGAAAAGTGCAGCAGCATGGAACAGCAGACACCCAGCAGCAGCTGACATTCCAGACAGAATTTAGGATGCTAAACCATGCTACATCACACCGCAACATCCAAAACAAAGTAGATGAGGGATAACCATTCCCAAAACAAATCTGCCAGCTCGGACACGCACTAAGAGCTACTTGGATCAAATCAGCCTAGGCCAAATGCAAAATGCCAATCCTTGAAGTCAGCTAAGCTGGGCCATCTCCTAAGACACGTGGACTGTTTTGCTGAGTGCTTTTTCACAGAAACTTGCCCCAGTAACACAAAAGCTCTTGGCAGTTTCTCTGCACCTTGCCATAGACCTGCTGGGTCAGAGTAACTGCACACACACAGCAGTCATGGCCAGTCCAGTGGGATCTTGTACTGGGAGCACTGGCACTGCTTGAGCCTTCCATGTGCCACACGACAGCTCCAGTGGTCATTTCAGTATTGTTCCTTGGATAATCAAAATACACTTCATTTCTTTGCCACAGCCCATACTTCAGCTGTCTTTAAAACGTGGAAAGCCCCCCCGAATCTAAACAGCAGCTCAGACTGTGTTAAGCGAGGCTCATCCTTCAAAAGGTTCCAAATAAATGGATGTCTGCAGAAGCAGAACCAGCATGCCATTCTTTTACAACTCCTACTGGAAGTCACATGCAGCATCATTATAACGACATTTGAAAGAAAAAGCCCAAAGGAGCTGTTGTTAACATATCAAAAAGCAAAAAAAATAGCAGATATGTAGATAATAGACATCAGCAATGCAGTGGGTTGGATTACTCACCCACAGGAGCAGACTTAGTGTTGATCTCCACTGTCACTCTTGAGCAAGTCCCACTGATCCATATGAACTTCCAACACTGAGAAAAAGAGGAATAGAGATTTTGGTTAATCACTCAAAGTCTGAGGTGACTTAACAGTGACATCTTGTAAAAGTCTATCATCCAGTGACACAGGAAGCACACTGGATGATATACAGAACAGCATCTAAAAAAAGCTAATACCAGGAGATTAAAGGATGACAACTTGTACAAAGAGGAAATGAGCTTGTTTATTCCAAATAATTCCCAGCAACATTATTTCTCAGTATTTCACATTACACAGTTGGCCTGTGCCTGCACTCCACCTCCCCAGCTGATCACACATGTACAGCACAAAACAAAGGAGGTGAATGATGCCTGGCAAGGCTTCCTTCTCACTACTGCAACCCCCAAAATATCCCAACCAAACACCCCACAGTGTTGAACATCCAAAAATCAGGGTGTGAAGTGAAGCCAGTGGAAATCAGAGCAGCCCACAGCACTGAACCAACCTGACAGCTCATTCCCAAGTCTCTCTGACTATTTTGGTAAATCAAAGATGTTCTCTGTTATTGTGGTTTGACAGGAAGCTCAAGTCACAGATACTCCCATCTACAGGCTGTGGACAAAATAAGAGCTATTTGGTATGGGAAGTTCAACAAAATTGTTCCAGGAGAAGGTTCTGCCTAAAATTTGAATTTGAAATGCAAAAGGGAAGTTTGGGGAACAAAACTCCAGACCAATAAGGAAAAACTTCCAAACTTTGGCAGTTACACGAGCTCCCATTAGAAGAGGCTCAAGAATCAGTAACTCAAACAGGGGTGCTCAGTGAAATCATGGCTGGAAGAAGGATTGAAACCACCAGGAACATCCCAGTGGGACACTCCTGCCTGGGACACTGTGCAAGAGCAGATCCTGGCAAATTGAGAGAAGTTTAAGACAAGCAAGGAGAACGATCAGAAAGCAAACAAGCAGCTCAAAAATCTAGGAATCAACCCAGGAATAAAGAGGCACCGACAAATTGTTGACTTGGGGCAACAAACTGCACGTGTCCAGAGGGTGTAAAATGGAAGAGGGAGAATTCAGCCAATGCACGAATGGGAGATGAGTATTTAAAAAAAAAGGTATTTCAGGCCTAGATACTAAAAAGCTGTAATAGATATATATCTCCATATATGATACCTATAAAATAGATGGTCTGAGGGCACACAAATTATTAGCTGCTCATTGCTTCTCAGAGCAGTTTTTTAGACTGTATTGAACAAAACTATCACAGAAAAAAAAGAGACAGAACACAACCAACCAGGACATATGAGCCTATGCAAGCAGACTGTCACAGGACTGGGGCTCCAGGCTATTGCAACAGAATAATTATGTACTGAACCCTGTGCAAGGCAGGGGAAAAACATCTGTCAGATGGAAAAAGAGACAAAATGTGGAAGGCAGGGAAAAAAACAAAAAAAATCTTTGAGGTTTCTATAAAGGGTACTGCAGAATGTCTTGTATGAAACTGCAAAGCCAGGGAAAAAAAGTTAGTTAATGGTGTTATTTTAAGTCCTGGGAGACTCACACTCCCCACAAGGGACTGAGCTGCTGTTCCCAGTGAGGAGCACCAGCAGCACCACAGCTATCCCCAAGCCTCTTTACCATCACTATTTTGGTAAATCAAAGATGTTCTTTGTTACTGTGGTTTGACAGAAAGTTTAGTCATTTCCTCCTCCCCAGAGTCAAAGTGACACACACACAGCCCACACCTCGGGCGAGCTCCTTTCCCAAAAGCCAACTGTCTGCCTTAGACCCTGGCAACACAAGGATTCAGTTTGTTTCCAAGGCTGTTAGGGAAGTGGGCTGCATTTCCCACTCCCCCCTGTTTCCTTCCTTCCCCAAACTCCGTTTAGTTTCGACTAATGACCTTCCTGTGCTGGCTTTGGCTGGGATGGAGTTAATTTTTGTCAGAGTAGCTGGGGTGGGGCTGTGCTTTGGGTTTGTGCTGGAGACACGTTGGTAACAGGAGGATGCTTTAGTTCTTGCTGAGCAGGGCTTGCACAGAGCCAAGACCTTTTCTGCTCCTCACCCACCCCACCAGCGAGGGGGCCGAGGGTGCAGAAGGAGCTGGGAAGAGACACGGCTGGGACAGCTGATCCCAACTGGCCAGAGGGACATTCCATACCTTAAGGCATCATGCTCAGCATGTAAAAGTGGGAGAAAAAGGAGGACAGGGGGATGTTCAGGGATGTGATGGCGTTCATCTTCTCAAGATGAATTATGTGTGATGGAGCCCAGCTGTCCTTGGGGATGGCTGAACACCTTCCTGCCCGTGGCAAGAGGGGAATGGATTCCTCGTTTTGCTTTGCTTTTGCTTTCCCTATTAAACTGTCTTCATCTCAGCCCATGAGCCTTCTCACTCTTACCCTTCTGATTCTCTCCCCCACCCCACCAGGAAAGGAGTGAACAAGGGGCTTTTTGGGGCTTAGCTGCTGGATGGGGATAAAACATGACACTACCCCAATCAGACACCCTCTAATCCCAGAGACAGAAAAATCCTTGCACACCTTCACCTCAGAACACTGTTTACAAAAGTAATTCTTATAGGAATGCCTGTGACATTCATCCCAGCATTTCTCCTGCCTGAACAGGGCACAGGGCACAGAAATCCAGGAGGCTTCAGCATTAGGATGCCAGGAAGGCTGACAGCTCCCAGGGAAAGTCTGGAGTTCAGGGGCAATGAGTGAAAACTGGGACTTGTTGGGACTTCTGGAAAGGGTGGGGCTTTTCTGGTTTAACTGGAAGGGTAAATTACCATCCAAGGACAGCAACTGAGGGAACAGCTGCTCTTACATCACAGGACGAATGTGCCACACAGCTCTGACCAGAGGTCACAGCCTGGAGGGACAGGGGCTCTCCAGCCTCCCCAGCAAGAGACAGGCTCTCCACAGAGTTCAATCCAAGTTCAATTCCAGTATCAAGAAAATAACCTCTCAGAAAACCGCACACACAACCAAGAGCTCATTGTTAGGAAGGATCATTTAAGAAGAACAGGACTAGGCAAATCAGGTGAGAGTTAATTGGGGTTTTGCTCTCGTGCACAGAACATCACAATATATGAATGCCCTGGAGGAACCCCTTCCAGTATCCTCAGGAAAGAAAGGTGAACAACATGAATTTTTATCCCTTTCCAGACTATTTTCTTAACCAAGGAGAAAACACAAGTTCTCATCCTACAACCTTGCATGTTCAGCAATAATATTTTACTTTGCCAATCAAAGGTTTTCTGCCACAGCCACCCAGTTCTTTTCCAAATTCAAGAAGCACAACTGCATTCACTTACATGCTGTGTGAATTTAAACAGGACACAATCACAGGCCCAGAGACCTGAAAAGTTCATGTTGCACTGTGTTTAGGGGCACAGTTTAATAAGAAAGTTGTAGCACTGTTTCTTTGCTTTGTGACTACAGGAATATTTTCAGAAGAATGCAAGAGTACTGCATTCATGTCTGCTCTTTACTAGATAAAAATAAAGACCTGCTTTGCCTAATCAAGCCCATCAAGAAAAGATGGCCTTTGAGATGCAAGATATGAAAGAGCCCCTCCTCTCTCAAAAAAATTATTCTCTAACATGGGACCCACGTAGCCACGGCACAATTCAAATTACTGCTCCCTCCCACATGTCTGCATGTTTGTGTCTCAATTAAAAAGCTACTATGACATTCTTCCTACATTAAGAGAAAATTACACAGACAACAAGGACTCAAGAGAAGTTTGTATTTAAGTACCTCCCATCACCCCTAGAAGAGACACCACTGGATCTCTTGGATAGTTACCCCTTTCCACAGCTTGACTTCCAGGACTAAAAAAGATGTCAAGAAGCCTCCTCTGCTTCCCCCTTGTCTGCCACACACCCTCCAGGGGGTGACACAAGAGCTCAGCTTCTTCCCAGCACCTTCCTTCTCCAGCTGAGATGCCTCTTCCCAAAATCCCAGCCACCTTTTCAGCAGCTTGGCCGAGCCACGGGTGCACATGGAGGCTCCCACACAGACACAGCTCCTTGTCGAGGCATGCACCTCATTATTCAGCTTCCCCCACATCTATATAAATTACAGACCTTTCTTCCATAAATCAACAGCTGCTAGATGGAACTTGACTCAAAAAAATTATTAAGGAAAAATAATAATACACACACTTCCAAAGAAGGCAGTGGTTGTGTCCAGTTATCTTGCCTTGCAGAGGATTTAAAGCCAAGAAGCAAAGCAATGAAGAAACACTAATAGTTTGAATGATTTGGGGAGCTAATAGTTGTCCATGGAAAAAGCCATTGAGGCATTTCTTTTATTTTGGTACACTAATGGTACCATTTTTTTTTTTTTGTAAAAAGCCTATGGGAAAAGGCTGGTTTGAATCTGAATGGAAGTAATCAGGGCTGCAGCCTGAATGATTCCCCCACATCTGTATAAACCATCCATCCACGCCAAAGATCACCCGCCAACACGTAACATTTCACCTTTAAATCACCCTGTCCCCGGATACATCTTTCAGCTGCTGCAGACCACGTAGCAGATCTCTTATTTATCGTGGGACAGGCTGGCTGCACTCAGACAAACCAGACAAAAAGGGAGAACACAGATGCTTCAGCCCTTATCTTTATTTTTGGTTTCTAGAAGGCTGCAGACATTTTGACACAGACAAGAATCACACAGCACCCACATTAACAAGCCAGTCTGGTTTTGGGTCTTACTACACCCACAGCTGAAACCCAAAACTTGTCCCTTTGCAAGTGCCAGCCTTGAGCTCAAAAAAACCCCAAATTTTCATCCAGACTTGGGGAGGGATCTGGCACACACAGGAATATAAAGCGAAAACCAAAGGGAACTGAGCAAAACTAACCCTACCATTGACTCCAGCGAGCCAAGCAGCTGACAGCTCATACAACAACATTTCCTACTTCAAAACAACATATTTTACACAAACATCACTGAACCAACATACCAGCAGTGGGGGACACAAACAACACAGCAAACAGCAACCAAACACTCTCTGGAAGCATAATAAAATATTATAAATAATCTCCTGAGTCGAAGAATTTAACACCAGACAGACCATTCAGTGAAATACTTAGACCAGCAGCAAGATCAAACTGCAGAAAGTTTAAAGAAAAGCTTTCAAATCACATACTTATCAGATTTGAGGTGAAACCAGACATGATTTACACAAGAAAAAATTATGACTAATCTATGACTAATTCTGTATTAATCACTGTGTCCATCTCTGAACTGGAGTGCCACTCTATGCAGTTTCTGCCAATTAGTTCTTTGTTTTAATTCTACAAGCCCAAGCAACAGGTTATGCAGTTTATCTCCTGTGAAAATGCAGATGTCAGCTGAGGGAAGGAGTAGAAGTGACTGGAAGATGTGGAAAATTACTTTAGGAACTTAACTGAAGATCTCATGCCCTCAATACCCATGTTATTAAAGCAGTGTGATAAGAAGTCTGGGGAACCAGATATGAGAGAACTCACAAATTTGGCAGCACCAAGTTCCTTAACAAAAAGGGATCAGGCTCACACACAAGGTTGGCCATAACACTTCCCTAGAACATGCCTGCCCTGAATTCTTCTGGCCATCCTTCACTTCGAAGTTCATTCACAGCAATACTTGGCTTCTCCTTGAGGAATTTAAATAGCTCCAACACCACAAACTTACAAAATCCTATTATTGAGGCACATGCACCCAAACTCTCTTTCCAGAGCTGGGAAGTGAGGTGGAAGCTTTGGAAGCAGCAAACCCCAAATGCACTTGCCAGGAAACGGACCAAAATAACATCTTTTTGTTGCTGTTAAGAAAAGACAGCCAAAAGATTAGAATTAAAAACCCCAGAAATTAGGATCAACATAACTAGATGCTTTGCCAGCTTCACAAATAAGTTTTAGACACGTATTTTGCTATTTCTAAGTGCAGACACTTCAGTTGTTTCAGCTCTTTTAAGTTGGTTACGTGCTAATAGACACACACACACACAACAGGATTCAGCTGTCGTGCTTCCATATGCACTGCAAATAATCCTGAAAATTCCATTTCCACTAATCACATTGTTCCACACGGTTTTAAAGCACATGATCGCAGAATAAAACCCACAGCACATGTTTTTGGCCAGGATTCTAAAGGAAATTAAGTTTATGTGGTAGTGCTGTTTGTCAGTCCTCACCCTGTTAAATTTTCAACTCACTAGTCAGTTCTGACCACATCAGACAGAAGGAAAAGAGATCCAAATAGGTGTCACATTCCTACATCTTTGGGAGAAATCATTATGCAGGTAGAGGACACGCATCCAAATCAGTCTCACATGGAAACAAATCCTGCTGCAAGAACTCAGCAGTTGTGGTTGGCCCAGCAGCTACTCCATCAGCATCCACACACGGGCACCCAGGTCCTGTGGGACCAACACATGGACCAAGCCAAAAAGAGAAGAAGATAATTTGGAGACAAGGGATAGTGAAAATGGAGAGGCCCAAACAGGAGGATGGTGCAGAGAATTCACACAGAGGAAACAAAATTGTGAAGAACTAGTTCTGCTAACTGAGGGATCACAGAATATTCTGAGTTGGAAAGGATCCACGAGGATCTTCAAATGCAACTCTTAAGTGAATAGCCCATACAGGGGTTCAACCCAGAACCTTGGCATTTTTAGCACCAGGCTCTAACCAACTGAGCTAAAGCTGGAATGCATCCATAGTTTGTGGCAGGTCTTTGCCAATTCCATTCCTGTAAGCCAAATAACATCCTCTCCCTGTCCTCCTACCACTCCCTGGAAAGCTCATGACACATATTCTCCCATCACATCCCGGGCTAATTGTTCACGGGACGTGGCCTTAATATGCAAAACTTAATTAATAGAGGGCACTGGCATCTACAGCCCAGGGCTCTGGGCCGAGCCCTGCAGTGTGTCAGGAGAAAGGTGGTGAGGTTCATGGAACAGAGCTCTGAAACACTGGGGCTGGGAACAAGATGGAGCCTGGGCATAAAGTTACCCAACAAAAACAGTAAGAGTTAAATCACAATGACCATCAACCAATTAATTCATGGTGGCACAGCCTGAAACAGGGTGGGGAGTTCAAGGCCAAGTTGGATGGGGCTCTAAGTGAGAGGTGTCCCTGCCCATGGCCAGGGGTTGGAGTGAGATGATCTTTATGGTCCTCCCCAACACAAACCAGGCTATGATTTTAAATCTGACCTCAGAAAGCAGCATCTTCACCTGTGAGCTATCCACTCAACTTGGTCCTGTTACCTCTCTTACTCCACCCACCCAGTTCTCACTCCCATGGAAGAACAAGCAGCCCTAATCACCATAGCAGCTAAGCAGAAAATAGCTCAGTGAATGCCAGTTTCCTATTTCACATGAAATAGGAATAAATAAATATTTCATAGTTAATTGGTTGGTTTGTTTTGTGGGAGGATGGTTGTTTAGTTTTTTTAAGGAAAGAGGTGAACTCTGCTTAGACTCCACAAGGAAACTGGGATGTGAAAGAACTATTTACAAAATGCTGAGGGCAAACAAGTGCACCATTAAGTGTGTGTTGTATCTTCATTTAGAAATCACCTAATCCCCATCTTTCCCAGAGGGAATAGCTAATATTAGAAGCAGCATATATCCTACAAAAGGATGCCTCTATTAAATGGATGTTGCTAGAATCCAGCAGTTTAGCCTCCTTTATCTACAGGGCAAGTCAGCACTTGCAAAAACATTAGGGTTTAGAGGGAACAGTACAAAGGGAGGTATAAAAGTATGGGCAAAGTCGTCCTGAATTTTGTGTTTTCCAGCATTTTTATGATTGTAAGATTTTTCATTAGGAACAGGAGCACTGCCCCCCAGAAGAGGCAAAGGCCAGTTTACTTTGATTTCCATGAAATCCCCAGCTACTGAGCTCCACCACAGCCTTCACCTCCCAGTCATTCCTTGTTTATTATCCCATATATTCCTTAGGTACACAGCACATCTCCAACCCCAGCAAAGACAAGGTCTGGCAGATGTCAAGGTTCCATCCTCTTCTAAATTAGGGCTCTGCAGGTCAAGACAAGCCCAAGAGAGAGCTACATAAACACAGAGGGTCATCTGGATGAACCAGAAGAGGACAAGAAATGAAGTGCAGGGAAAGGAAGGCCAGATTGGGAAGATCTGCACAAGCCACACGTGCAGCACTGAACATTCTGTCTCACAGAGAAGCCAGTTCTCTTCTGCACAGGGCTGCCAACACACACCACCACTTTTTTCCCCCCCCTCTTTATGCAAGCTGGGGTCCTGCAGGCTGAGAGAGCACTTGGTGCAAGATGAAATTACTCTGAGCTTAGCAGAGGTCCTGCAGGGCTCATTTAAGCACAGTAATCCTCACAGACATGGGGCAGCAATGCAGCTGGTGATAATGCATTTCCCCTTTCTGCTTGCATCACTGACTATTACTCACTAGGGCACCTATAATCTTTATATAGAATTCTTTTTATGCAGCCTAATTTGCCAAGAAGTAATCAGCCTCCTCCTCCCCTGGTAATACAAAAGAGAGCTGTAAAGTGATTTCATTTGCTGTTTATTCCATAGCTCCCCTTCCCAAAAGTTTCCTTCAGATGTTCACTCTGAAGCCAGATACATTTGGTCATTAGAAAATGTCTCAGATGATCCTTATGTTTCATCAAGTTTGGTGTGGAAAAGATGAGTAACTGAGGAAGCTTTACATCTTTGATTTTATTTCGCATTTCTTGCCAAAAGAAATCCATGAACTTCCTCCTTAAAAAAATAAACCACCACTGAAGCACTCTAGAGTTTAACTCTCCACTCTGAGCAGGGTAACCTGACACTCAGAAAGAGCTATATCCATGTAAAACGAGCTTTATTTTTTGAACAATAAATATGCTGGACGCTGAAAAGGTCACTGCTGAAATAATCACTGATTACCACTCCTTACAAGAGAGATGAAAACAGAGAGCACAGATTTGTATCCAGCCTTCCCTGTAATGCAACAGGAACACCAAACAGTGGTCATGACAGACTATTTTGTTTCTGGATGAGTCCAAGTCCTTGATGATCCCTCAAAATTTCCATAAACACTCACCAAAGAACAGAAAATGAATGACTGGATTGCAGCACCTCAATGCTTTAGCTGTTTAAAACCACCCACTCCAAGCAAAAGACTAAACTGCATTACAAACTCTGAACAGCAAAAACAGTACTATTTAAGACAAAAGGGAGAAAATTGGGTTTTGAGAGTAGAACAATTCTGACAGTCTGTATTTGCAAAAACCTCCTTCCACATGCCTCTGCTCTTCTGTGTTTCCAAACAACCTTTCCATATTGCAATGAATTTTGTGTAATTACCAGCTAAGTTCTGAGAAACTTAATTGCACCTTATTAGCAATTAAGGCTTTGACTTCCTATCCAAGGGCTCTACTACTTTTAATTAAAATTGTGCATTGTAAGACCATGCAAATCCAACGCTGTGAAGTCAGCCCTAATAAATCCGCAGGTAATCTTTGTGCCTCCACACAAGCATGTTAATACAGAGTTAAAAATAAGCTTTATTAATACAGATTAACCAAACACACGAGAGCCCAGCATATGGTTTGGGAGGCTGCACTTGGCACAATCCAGCCTCAGTGTGTTTTCAAAGGGTCAGTGAGCCACCATACGTCTCCTAACTCCTTGTGTAAGGAGAGAGCTCTGCAGCAAAGTTTCCCATCACATTTGCTGCAGATTGAGGCTTTCCCACATGGCAAACTGTGCAAAAGTAGCCCCAAAGAGCCAAAGTGAGGCCTGGCCCAACAGTGTTGTAAAGTCAAGGAGGTAAGAGAAGATCAACAGGGGAGTCTGCAAGCCCAGACCAGCACTGAGCATCTCTCTCTCTGAGCACAGAGGAGGCAGCTTTGACTCAAAGGGCACTTTTTATAGAGTTATAGCACTGACTTAATGGAGCACTGCCCAAATATCCATTTCCTCCAGCCAAGGCTGGATTAGTCTCAGAAAGCCCAGTTCTGACACTCACACTTGCACAGCATGAAAGCAGAGGGAGAAGGTGCCAGGGTAGGGTTCAAGCAATTTTGAAGGTTTTCTGAGTCCTTCCTTGTCTGTCACAGATCCTTTATAGTCAGCATGGTGAAGACACAGTCTAGTCCCAAACCCCAAGGGAGAACAAACCAGATTCATAAATGTATGCATGACACACATGTATGTAAAACATGTAACCCTAACCCTAAAACATACATGCACCCACTGATTCAGGAGCTCTTTGCTCCCCAAACCAGCTGAAATCAGTCCCAAAATGATCTGAACCCCTCCAAAGCATGGGACTGTATGGAAAGCAGAGCCAGCAAAATGACAAATAAAGGCCCATATGATTGGTCTCACTGGTCCAGCTCAGTAGCCTTTTTGTTACATCACTGTTTTCCTAACTAATAAAGGTCAAACTACAATTTTTGTTGTTTGAGATTTACAGTTTCTCTCAAATAGAAGGTATTCTTATGCCAGGAAGGAGCAAAAAGGAGATTTATTTGCCCTGCAGATACTAGAGCAAACTCAGCTCACAAATAAAATAAGACAAAGAAACCATTATTTCCCCAGCCTTTTTAGAAAGGGAGAAAACAGAAAACAAGAAGCCAAGATTACTAGCAGAAAGAAAAAGGAGGAAAAAAAAATCAAATCAAAGAAACAGAGCAATAAGACCCTTTGTTCCCAGGAAATCCTTTTCAAGAGTTGAGGAGACTCGAGTGATGCAGCTGTACTTCCTGTGACCTGCAGGGCTCAGCCTGGGAACAGGAGGAAGGTCACAGCCTTGGAACAGCTCTGTACACTCACACTGCATGTGCAGAGCACTCAGATTAGGAACCACCTCACCGGGGCACAGGGAGAAAAGATAAAGGTGCTGTGGCTGCAGGAGTGGGAAGTGGGGGTCTTTGGAGCTGTCCTGCAAACGGCACCTGCTCAAGCTCCTGCACAGCGGCAGTTTTCTCTCAGGACTCTGAGAACTGGGGGCTGTTCAGCCTGGAGAGAAAAAAGAGCTCTAGGGTGACCTTATAGCACCCAAGGGAGCTACAAGAGAGATGGGGAGGGACTTGTGACAAGGGCCTGGAGTGACAGATCAAGGGGGAGTGGGCTCAAACTGACAGTGTAGGGCTAGCTTGGATATTAGGATTAAATTTTTCCCCTGAGAGTGGCGAGACCCTGGCACAGGTTGCCCAGAGAAGCTGTGGCTGCCCCATCCCTGGGAGTGTCCAAGGCCAGGCTGGATGGGGCTCTGAGCAGCCTGGGATAGTGGGAGGTGTCCCTGCCCATGGCAGGGAGTTGGAACTAATGATCTTTAAGGTCCTTTCCAGCCCAAACCAGCCTATGACTCTGTGACTCCTTTGGAGCAGAGTCTGCAGCACAACAGGAGCCAGAAAAGTCCTTTAACAACACGTAGTTAACAAGTGGATACACACACACCCACCTCACCCCCAGCACCTCCCACAATATTGATGAGAGAAATACCACTAAGTGGTAGAATCAGTTCATGATGAACACACTGGATGAGCCTGCTCCTTGAAATGAAAAACATTTAGAACTGACACAAGCAGCTATGCACACAATGCATTTAATAAAGCACACACAGCCTGAGGAACATCATTTGATGTATTATTGATAGGCAGAGCCACTTCTGAGGCAAGACGGACTTGGAAGAGCCTTGCAGCAGGAGGGGAGAGTACAGGGAAAGAGAGCAGGAATTCTAAACTGCTGCAGGACTTAGATAAACAGACTAATTAGCAGAGAGTTTGTCTACATTGAAAAATTTACTCAAGCACTGTCCCTAACTTGCCCTCCCATCTACATCTTTAATTCAAGCACAGCACTTAACTGGCAGGAAAATGTTTGATTAAGCATATTTAAGCAACATCTAAATACCAGTGCAGGCAGGCAACACTCAGGCATCCTGAAGTCCTCAAAGGTTTTCCCCACTCTTTTCAAACTCAGAAAGCAACAAAACATTTGTATACATATTTTTATATATATATATTTGTTTTTAAAGTCTAGTGCTATATATAAACATAGCAGAGCTTTCAGACCCCTTGGCAACCTGCAAGCACAGCTGCTGCCATATCTAGAGCAGCATCCTTCCTTCAAAGGATGCCCAGGACCCCTTAAAGCTCAACTCATTCAAGAGGAGCCAGCTCCTCTGGGGTACACAGCTGGCAACAGCTCTGCCCACAGCTCATCTCTTTGGCTTCTCAGCATGGCACAGGTGGCAAGAGCATCATCCAGCATTTTGGGCACACGAGCCTTTCATCACTAGCAGGAGCCAGTGTCAAGTTAAATACATGTGGGCAAGGCCACTATGAGCTTAGCTCAGTGCTGAAGGACACCAGCATGAAAAAAAGCAGGAGGAAAAGCTGTTGGTGCCTGTGGAATGGGAGGGAGAGGCAACAGTTGTGCTTGCCCTACAGCAAGGGGGCTTCTCACCCTGAATCAAGATCCCTTGAGCTGGAAGCCAGCCAGAAAGCCCAAACAATAGCCTCTCTGCTCACAAAACCACTGCAGAACCCTGGCTGTTCACAAGCTGTCTGGAACACACTTTTAAACTCATTCAAAAAACAATGGGGGGGAAAATTCCTGCCTCTCATCACTCAGAGAAGATATTAAATTGATGTCTTCTCCATTCCTGCTTTGCCTGGGTTTCATTACTCAGTTTCTCTGGTGTCTTCAAAACTGGCAAATTTTAAAGTATAGGGGGGTTCTGTATTTTTTTTTTTTTTACTTCATCCCTGCACATGATGCCACTGGAAACCTTTATTGCATATTCACAGGTAAGAAAATCTTGTTTTTACCTTGATTAAGCATTTGCTTTGTTTCTTTGAATCACCCCGCTTGTGTCTTTCACAGGAAATCAAATTAACACAAAGTATCTTTTAATAATCAAAACTGCTTTCCAGCGATTCAATTTGCAGAGTGACAGAGCAGCACTCCGGGTTGCAGGAGGCAGTTTATCAAGCTGTTTTGACAGCACATCTTGTTCAAAGCCTGGTCCAGAAAAGTAACTCCAGCCGTGCAGTCAGTGACAGAAAACAGCTCTGAGAGCACACGCTCACCCTGTTCACAGGGTTGCTTCCCAGTATTAAAATGTGGAAGTCTCTAATGCAGCCCAACTGAGTTGCAGCCAGGATTAGCTCTGTGAAGGCAAGTTAACACCGAGCTGCTTTAGTCTGTTTTCCCAGAATGAAGCCAGTTCTGCACAGCCGGAGGCCCCAGCCCTGTGACGGAGGGAGCCTGGTGGTTCCACTCCCAAAACATGCACGAGATCTTGGCAGGGACTCCTTGGCACAGGTCAGCTCAGAGGATGGAGGGGAGAGGAAGAGGTGCAGATTAAAAAAAGAGAGCATGGAAAGGACAAAGGAGCTGAAACAACAAAGCAGCTCAGGGGCAAAGGCTGCTACATGTGTGGGAGGAGTTGCCCCATCAAACACATAAAACACAGCCAGGGCCAGCAGCCCAAGCCACAGGAAAGGCCTTGCTTTGACATCCCAACCTCCCCACATGCCACTTGATTGCCACTGTCGTCCCAAAGCATGTCCCTCCTGCTCAGGCACATGGTCTGCCCTCGTACAGCACAAGGCCTCCAGGGAGCCAGACCAAAGTCCTGCCAGCAGGAAAGCAGTGAAAACACAGAAGGCAACTTATCCCAGCCTCAGAGGGAATGAGCAGTGGAGTTAGAAACAGAGCTCAGGCTGGCCCCATCCACACAGCAGCAGCTCCAGCATGAGCACAACCAGCTTTTGTGCAAGCGCCAAGACACTGAGCATATTCCAAACAAATATCCCTTAAGGGAGGGAAAAAAAAAAATGCAATGGGACAACTACTTCTGCTGCCAGGTTCGTGGGCTTCAGCCTATTTTTAGTAAGCTGCCTCTGCAGATGCCAAAAGAACATCTCTCCCTCTCTGTGCACACGCAGCTGGACACGAACCTTCACAGCCTGGCAAGCAGTACCTGCACTCAGCCCCACGGATGTGGATCACAACGGGAAGGCTTGAGGGGAAGCCTCCCCTCTGGAAATCCAAACACGAGTAGTTAATACGGTCCAAGTGCCAAGCCTACAGCCCCTGAGAAGGAGGGACTCACAAGAGGCTCCTTCCTCACCGCCAGCAGTATTTCCTCAGCCCTTCATTCCCAAGAAGTGTGCTTGAAAGTGATCGACACGTGTGATTCCAACGCTGTGACACGGAGTTCCTCCTTTTCTCCAGGCTCTATCAGCACACAGGATCACAGCTAGGAATCAGCATCCCACTCAAAAGCTGTGTCTCCTTGCAGTTTGAAACTCTCAGGCACCACCCACCCACCCCTCCCCACTCCCAGCCCTATGAGAAGAACGTGGCTTTGCAAACTCTCCAGAGCACCACAGTTCCAGCCCAGAGTAAACTGGTCTGTAAAATTACACTGGTCCACCTCTTGCCTCCAGTTTTTTTGTCTTTGTGAGGTCTAAAAATCTCACTGAGATTGGTCTTCCCACTTCAAAGACACAAGCCAGCAAAGCCCCATACTTCTGGGAGTTGACTCTGACTCCGTCTACGGAAAATCATCTCAGCCTCCAACAGCTCCTGAACCCCATCCCTGCTGGGAAGTGCAACATACCCTCACCCAGCACTGGGAAAAGGGGATGAGGGCCAGAGAAAACCCCAGCAGCACATTTTCCCACTGTCCTGGGGTATGCCAAGCTTCCCACCGAGAGTCTGGCCATCAATCCACCTCCAGCATTCCCCGAGCCCCACAAGAGGCTCTGCAGCAAGAACAGGAGCTGTCACCCACCCACTCAAAGGCTGCCCTGCCCAGTTTGTTTCCCCCCGTTTTCCACACCCCTTCCACATGCTGTGTCACTGTGGAGCACAAGGAGGAAGCTGGGATACCAGAATGGTGTCCAAAGTCCCATCTCGGAGATGAACCAGCTTGTCTGATCCACACGAGCAGGACACACAACACGACCTCTCCCTCCTCCACAGGGAGGGCCCAGAACCACAGATTCACACGGAGCAGATCCACCTTTTTTTCTTAGCTACTTCATCTGCAACACTCCTCTGCCCCCCTGTACCCACGGTCCTCTCCCAAAAACCCACCTCATTTCCTGCAAACGCCTACGCGGCGAGCTTGGTGTACTGGTTTGTCTCAAAGCCTCACAGGGGGACAGCCAACTTTTGGAGGAGGATTCCCTTTTCATTTTTCAGAGTCTCAAAGCTATGCAACACGTCGAGTCTGTGCTGTAACCTCCTGTTTATCACGGAGCGACTAAGAGTTTAATTTGGATTAATTTCACGTATGGCTTCTATCAGACCCTGGAGAACCTCTGGCTGCCCTCACACTTCTGTATAAACACCAACTAGATCCAGGCATGAGGCTCTAGAGATGGGAGGAAAGAAAGCCTCTGCCTCAAAGCTTTGCAGCACAAGATAGGCAGGAAGGACTAAAGGAAGGACACCACAAATGACTCTGAATTTCCCTGTGCTCCCATGGGAGCGCAGGCTGTGGTACAGAGGGCAGGGACATGAGGATGGATCCCTCGGAGGGTGGCAGCACTAACTCCTCAAGCCAGCAGTGCCACCTGCTCTGCAGCAGCTCTGGAGGAGCTCTCACCACCCAACAAGCCCAGTCCAGTCTTCCCACATCTCCTGGGGGGGGCCTCTTTCCTTGCCCTTCACTTCCAAAGACTCCAGCAGCAGAGACCTCACCACCCCTTTCCAGACCAGGATGTCCCTTCCTCCCTTCACCAACCATCTCCCTACAGCTTGTCCAGATAAAAGGGGCACCTCTGGGATGATCTTTAGATCAGCAAGGGCATCTCCACTCGGGCCATCACTGGGTATCACTCCCCATCAACCTCTCTCTTCCCAGAAAAACACAGCAAGTCAGACAACGTAAAGCTGAGGTCTCACTAGAAAAAAACTGGTACTTTCATTGCCTCTAGCAGGTATTTTATGCACTGCACTGTTATTTCTCTCTGCTTACAGCATATAACACCTCACCCACAAATGGCTCAATGTCTTAGGCCAAAGAGGGACAACAAACACAATGAGGCTCAGCAGAAAGGCAGTGGGGTCCCAATTTCTTCCTTTTAACAGAGAAAAAGAGACAGATCCCTGTTGTGGTCCTACATGCACACTCTGCAGGAGCTACACGAACACAGCTGGATTCTAAGGAAGGGAAATGTTGTTCCTCACCTCGTGCAACAGTAAAGCCCGACCTAATCACCACAGCCATAGGGAAATTACATAGAAGGTTTAGTAAGAAGAGCAATTAACTGCAATATCACAGCCAAATTCCAATTAAGCATCAGCAGTCCAGCTGGATGCACTGTCCTAAGCAACTGGGTAGCTGATCAGAAACTATTTTCACATGTGCTGTAGCTTCCCTACCCACTTCAGTCACAGAATCACAAAATATGCTGGCTTGGAAGGGACCATCAAAGTCCAGCTCCTGGCCCTGCACAGGACAACGCCAGGAATTCCACCATGTGCCTGAGAGGGCTGTCCAAATGTTTTGGAAGACTTGGGACCATGGGGCTCCCTCTGGGGAGCCTGTCCAAGTGTCCAGACCCTTCACCATCCTCATGTCCCTCCTTTGGATGCTCTCTAATGGCTTCATATCCTTCTTACACTGTGGAGCTCAGAACTGCAGAGTCCCTCCCCTCTGAAGGAGGTGCTGAGGCACATCAGTACATCAAGGCAAATCCCTACAGAAACATCACCTTGTTTCAACTCCTTCTGCAATTCCAGATGCCTCTCAGTCAGCTCAGCCCTTCCTAAACACAGAGCAGCCTAAGTCTGCTGCCTGTTATTCCAGTGCCAGGCCTCAAAGTGAAGGGAGCAGCACAAGCCAAGCACCACCTCCCATATGTTCTGACAGCTGCACTTCCACACCAGCACCAGGTTTCACCAGGAGCAAAATGACTTTTTAGGCCAGCACAAGCCAGGGTGTCAAGCAGTTTCTCTTCACAGAGAATGAAACACACAGCAACCACGGTTTTTGTTCATGGTATCCCCGTGGTGCTTTCACTAATGAATGAATAAATTATCATTTACAGCAAAGGCAACGTTTCCAGTTGGAGTTATTTGCTTTCCCCTCGATCACAGCAGCTCTGGCAAGCCAACTCAAGATCCAGATGATGCACAAGCCAAGCAGCAAGTGCTCGCATGCTGGGAACTGTTCAAACAGGAATAATTCAATCTTTTTGTAGTCTCACCCTGGCTAATTTGCCACAAGCTGTCTCTTTTCAGATGCTACATGAAACGCAAGGGAAAAAAACAAGCTGGATTAAGCTGCTCCGTTCACAATCAGTTCATCTCCTGAGAGTTCAGGTCAGTTCGTTTTCTATGTAAAACAAATCCATTTTTTTCAGCTTCACAGGGTTTAAGGAACAAAAATTTACTGCAGTAACCAAGCACTGCTCACCAGACAAGCGTGCAGCGATTACTTAACTAATGCAAACGATCTCCAGCCTGCGTGCAAGGAATGCATGGGATAATTCCAGGGCACTCTCCTCCACCGGCATTTCACAAGTACTTTTTAGGTAGCTATGGAGACGTTGCAGCCTTCTTCCCTTTGCTGTCATAACCAGACAGCTATTGATTTCTTTGTAAAATTCCTTGGAAGAGTGGGGAAGGAAGGGGGAGTTTCAAGCACCACGAGGTCTGAGAGCAACACGCTGAAGAAAATGGTAACAGATTTCAGACAGAGATGACAGCACAGAGGCTCCTTGTAGGAGGCAGCCCTGAACTCCAGGTCCTGCTTTAGTACTTCTGCAAGCAAGGAGATTAAACACACACCACTACACAGCGTGCAGGTAACAGAGGGATGGGCTCCCAGCCAGCTCCAAAGGGGAGAACATGCCCAGCTACCGCTGCCATCACAAAAGATGCCCCTCTCAGAGGCTGTGCTGTGGTTTTGCTCCTACATAAAGCTCTTCTGGAGACACGGTGGGACTCCATTCTTGCAATCACCGTGCTGGGCTGCAAGGTGTTCCCCTCTCCCTCAGGTCACACTGAAGTCTCAGCCCTGCCAGGTAATCTGTGCCTCCTTCTCCACCCTCCCCGGGCATTACAGCCCGGTCCAACAATCCTGTGCTTCCCTGTCCTTCCCACAAGCCCAGGAGCTTGCTGTGAGCTGGGACATGCTGGTCCTCAGCAGCTGGCTCTACCATGATGCCCAAAATGATGCAGAGACAAATGTTTTTCACCTCACCGATCCTCTATGACCAAACACATCTGCGTTCGTGGATTTAACTGAAACCCGAGATAACGACCTGCAAAACATTGTGACACACAGATAAGGATGTGCAAATAATTATGGATTCGGGCCTCGTTCAGAAGCTCCCTCAGTAATGAGGAACACAGATCAGGCTCTGAGCAGGTATTTCCCCTTGGATAAAACAGAAAGGGAAGCCTGTTCAACCAAAACATTTTTCTTAAATTCACCTTAGACCCAGTCACAACAACAGAGCCAGAACCTGCAGAATTCTCTCTCCCACCAAGCTGCAGGAAGTTTACTGGCACCACCCCAAACCCAAATCGCAAGCCTTCTCATCTCAGGACTGCTCACCAAAAGGACACTCTCAACTTAGACAGCAAGTGAGGGGAGAGCAAGATGCTGCTGCCAAAGCGTCTGCACCTGTGACAGACCTGCTCCTGCTCCTTGCAGGTAACATCCATCTGTCTGTGCCTTTGTTCCTGGTGGTGCTGCACATCCCAGGCATCCCAGGAAACACAGTTCTGCCCAGCACCAAGCTCCAGGGTGAGTGTGGAAACATCTGAGAGGATACTCCTGGTTAGGACCTGTTAGTTACATGTTTCACACCCAAGGGGAGGTGTAGACCAAGGTAAGCCACTATTTATTTTTCTTTTGTCCAAAAAGAGCACACAAACAAAAAACACGCAATATAAAAGAAAAAATCCAGCCTTTCCTTATAAAAATTCCAAAACCAAGTCTTCAAGCCAATTTAAGCTTAGCCAAGAAACATAAATGTGCATTTCTGAACCTTCCCCTGATGTTTCCTTTGCAAACATAACAAATTAAAAGTGCTGTCACAAATCAAACTGGCCTCGATTAAGTGGAGGGGGGAAAAAAATGCTGATGGCTCTAAGATCCAACTGACAAGCCTTTTCAAGTCTGCTCTGAAGCAAAACCAACCTCCCAGAGATTTAAATTAAGAGTAAAGAAATATTTTCCTTCATTTAATCCTGGTTTGGAAGCAGGACAGAGGATAGTACAAAGCCAGCACCTGGACTCACATCCCATTTAGCAGAAACCTATCAGAGATGTTTCCAGTGCAGGAGGGAGAGCAAGAAAGGCTGAGCACCACAGAGGGCACAGCCATCAAATCACCACCTCCAACATGTTTTCCAGCTTGCACACTTGGATAAGGAACACAATGCAGGTTCCAGCACCAGGAATGATCCCTGCTCCCACACAGCCCCACCCCAGCCTCCATCTCCCCCCGCATCCTGCACACAGCAGCTCTCAGAGGCAGCACACTCCCCACCAGGCTCCCTCCCAGCACTTCTCTGGGATGAACAAAGATGAATCCATGCTGCTTTTAGCACAGGTTTAAAACCTACACCAGGCTGGTAGAAGAGACGCTTAGAAATCCCAAGGAAAGTTTCCAAAATCAAGCAGAACAAAAATCACGCATCTACAAACACCTGCCAGTGCTTAAGCCGAGGAGATCCCAGTGCTCCCTCTCCTTGCCAATGCCTTGTCTCCACAGGAGCAAACGACCTGATCCAAGTCTGACAGAGAACAGCGAGTCTCCCAATGGCAAGAGGCATTTTGACAGATTCACAGCAGCCGTGTAAGGACACAGACCAGGTGAGGTAACAATTTAATCGCAGAAACACAAGAACAGCTATGTTTTCACAAACAAGATACCTCCCTCACCTCCTCTTCAGGTCAGGCATTAATTATCAGCATCACACTCTGCAGAACCTTAATTCGATCCTGCAAGTGCCCAAAAACATGGAGACCAGCCCCAAAGGGTCTGGATGTTCTTCTGCCCATCCCTTACACTCCCCGTGACATGGGTTAGTCTGTGCAAGACTAGGTTAGGAATGCAAGACCAGACCACTATCACTGCCTCTTATTTTGACCTATCTGTTACAGACCGAGAAAAAAAAAAAAAAATTGTTCTCACAAATCCATCACATTCGGAGCCACGAGAACTGTTTGATTTAAAATGTGCTGATTCACGCTGGTGGTTATCAGATTTTTCCCATCTGAGGCACAATCAGACAGCTGTCTGGCAGCACAGAGACTCTCCACTTCAAAGTTCAGGGGCTGGAACAGCCGGCTCAAGTCTCAGCCTCCTGTTTTTTCACTAATATATAGGAAAAAGCCTATAAAGAAAGATACAAAGTACAAACCAAACTTGATCGCGGAGCCTTTTGTTCACCGGTGCCACTGGAGGAGAGGAGTTTATTCATGCAGGAATGGCAACACTGTGCCTCCTGGAAGAACGATTACCATCAAAATGCATGCAAATGACTCCTTAAAGTCACACTTGTTATTTTTTATCTTCCCTTTACCACAAGCTAGAGGCTGCTTAGGTGGCCTCTGGTCCTGTTCTCCGACACAGCCTGCGCTGGGCAGAGAGGCAGAAGGGAAAGGGAGCATCTTACCCCAACACAAACGATTCCTCCCAGCCAGCATCAGCTCTGCCAGCACAGAGGGGCCAAGCCCAAGGGTTCCCAACAGCAGGTATCTTGGGTTTGGGAGGTACTGCACAGCCTAAGCCCTTCCCAAGCTCTCCTCCTGCCTCCCTCATTGCAGTGCTCCGAGATGGAGCAGAGTGGATGGAAAGTCCCCCGAGGGAAAGCAAGGACATGCTGCGCTGGTGACAGCGGCTGGACATGAGCCCAGGTGTGCCCAGGGGGGCAAGAGGCCGAGGGCACCTGGCTTGGGTCAGGAATAGTGTGGCAGCAGGACCAGGGCAGGGATTGTCCCCCTGTGCTGGGCACTGCTGAGGGCACTCCTGGAACCCTGTGTCCAGCTCTGGTCACCTCACTGCAAGGAGGACATGGAGGGGCTGGAGCGTGTCCAGGGAAGGGAATGGAGCTGGGGGAGGGTCTGGAGAGTAAGTCCTACAAGGAGGAGATGAGGAGCTGGGGGTGTTTAACCTGCAGAAAAGGAGGCTTGGAGGGTGACCTTATCACTCTCCACAACTCCCTGAAAGGACACTGTGGCCAGGTGGGGGTCAGGCTCTTTTTTCCAGGAAACCAGCAACAGGACAAGGGGAAATGGCCTCAGGCTGTGCCAGGAGAGGTTCAGATCAGGAGGAATTTCTTCACTGAAAGGGTGGTCGCTCTTAGGTTGGATTCGATGGTCTTGGAGGGCTTTTCCAACCTAAATGACTCTCTGATTCTCTTATTAATGATGAAAATGGCCCAGGCCCAGAGGCAAGGAGTAGAAAGGCTTTAGCTATGATGAACTGCAAGACCTGTATGTAAATGTACTTCCATTGAGGAAAGAAATCAGCTTTCCACACAATTGGTTTATTTTGGCCTTTTGACAGAAACAGAAGCACAGACATGCTGGAAAAAGGATAAAGCCTTCACCCACCACACTTTCCTCAAGAACAGCAGAAGTCACAGAGGAACAAAGTGCTCTGGAAATTAAAGGATATCAGGAATTCATATGTGCTCACAGCAAGAGCAAAACACATCATGGGCAAGCAACTGTGAATGACTGAATTATCAATGGAAAATTCCACCCTTTTGGCACAAATAAAGTACTATTTTTGCAGCAAACACTGCTACAAAAATAACAAATTTTTGGCACCGACAGTCACTGTCCTACCAAGACTCGGGGAAGGTTGGTGCCTTAGTGCTACTCAAACTAAAAAAGAAGCAGAAATATAAAGACTGATGAAGAAGGAGGTCTAGGCACAGCCCCTCTGCTCAGGAGACACTGAAATTACACCACTTAGGCTCTGGACACTGGGAAAAAATTACAGCACAGCAAGACAAGGGTGAGAATTTGTACTAAATGCTAAATAAATGTCTGGGCATAAACAGCAGCACAACGTAGTTTACCTCTCCTGGGCTGGATCCAAGAGCAAAGTCACTAATGGGATGACTAATGGGATGACTAATGGGATCTCACAATTACAAACAGGGGGGAAGGGGTTCATCACTCAGCCTAAGCACAGGAAGGTACTAAGTGGTTTTATTTATGAAGGTTTTAAGTGTTTTTATGTATCCTTAATGCTTTGTGCACACGCTCCACATGAGAGGAGTGCACACAACAAAACCTGCCTGAACCTTCCAATAAACCCGTTCCTTGCATCTCTAAGTTTATAGATGTGATTTGGCCAGGCAGAAATAGGTCAGGTTTTAAAGCAGTGCCATGACCTCAGTTTTGCTTTGAAGCCTGAAAATAACCAAGGTAAGTAAGCGAAGAAGCTGTCTCAGGTGCACCAACCTCAACTTGTGCATCACCACTGACCAGCCAAGGCAGAGGTCACCAGCAGCTTTTAAGAAAGGACATGCAAATTCAGCAGTGGAACGGGGGCTATACCAACCACCTCTCATTTCCAGGATGCTTTATTACCTCCCTAAATCCTGCCTAATATCTGAGCTTTTACTTTCTCTGTTGAAAACTACTGCAAACCAGTGGACTCCCCTGTCAGAGGCGTTCAGGTTTTCCTGCACCCCTCTTGCACCACCCCAGGAGTCAGGGATACATTTCTGGAACATCTGTACTGGATTTGTGATCCAGCCACCTCTCCACTCTCAAAGAAAACATACAATGCAAAGCACAACAGAGGAAATTAGGCAGTTATACAAACAAGTTTACACCCACATCACCTTGTCCTGAGTGAGCCAAAGGCCTATTTTGACACAATCACAGGCACCACTGTCAAGAAAGTGACTAAACCTTCTTTTGGTTTTAAACTTCTTCAGGGGAAGGATTTCCACTTCATTGAAAGTGTTCCTGGAAGCAGTGAAAGACAGAAACATCAGAGAAACCCCACCTGGATGGATTGAAGAGACACAAAACCTCCTGAAGGCACTGCACCGTGCACTTCTGCACATGCAGCACTGCCTGACCTGAACAACTGAGCACTGGCCAGAATCTGTCCTGCTCATCACCGGGGAGCAATTGGACCAGACAGGCTAGCAGCAGCACCTGGGAACTCCTGGGAACGGCTGTAATTTCAGGAATGTTAACAATTACCCCCATGTTGCCACGGGTCACAGGCAAAGCCTCCCCATACACCTCCACAGACGTTTTCACCAGCACCCCACTCCTTCCTAAAGTGTTTCACACTCAACATGGAAACAGGACTTGCATCTAAGTAGGGAAAAAAAAGATGATATTCACGGCAGTTCTCTGCCCCATGTGACATCCGTGATTCCAAGGTGCTCCACCCTGTGTTACAGGGACAACAGAAATGTTACTCACCAGTTTTTTCCCAGAGAACGGATCTGCTGCAGACACATGTGCACAGGACACATCAACTCAAATATTCTGCTTAAACCCAGATCCAGCAAAGGGATGAGATCCCAGGGCACCCTGTTCAAAGGCAGCGTGTGTTTCAAAGCAGGAGATGCTAAAGAGGGAACCCGCCCCCAAGGGCCCTGCTCCACAGCCAGGCAAACAGCTGGAGCTCCCACTGCCTTTGGGGAGGAGGGAAACATCAACTTCTTCACACTCCTGACACATGAACATCGATTTTAATTTATGAGCATCATGGCACGTCACTGACAGCGATTTTCACTTCGAGGAGCTGATCTCTCTGATACAGCTTGTCAAGAAGCTGTGTTAAATCCTATTGCCAACACTCCGCTGGGGCAGGTACTAAGCCAAACTAAGGAGCACTCTGACTCTTAATTTCCTACCGACGTGAAGAAGAGGCCAAAATCTCTGCTTCATTTGGAACAGGATGTTTAAGCAGATTTCAGCTTTTCTGCTTTCCAGAACGCCTCTCAAACCGAGCTGCCATGCTGCCTCACTGAGTGCACTGGTTTTACTGAAACCTCTTACTTACATCCTTCACAAAAGTAAATCCTCAAGCTATTGCTTTAATAGAAGCAATAAATCCGGACTTGGCACACCGTAACCATCTCCCTCCCAGATACTCCACCGTGTAAACCCTGAGAATATTCTCACTCTGTGACCCATTTTTGCTGTTTACTTTTCGGAGTGCAGAGGCACTCGTATTGCTCAATGTACTACCATTGCAATACATACCAGAGCTGCCACATGGTGCTGGTGGTGTTACCTGTGCTTGGGCCAGAACACGGAGCCAGCAGAGCCTCTGAAGGCTCAGACACAGCCAAGCCCGAGCCTGAAACACTTCATCTGTGTTTCTGCACTTGCACCAGAGCGCACACACGTGTTACATCACAGCAAAGCATTTAACACCAAAGCTTGCTTTCCCCCCCCCAGAAATAACTCCGGAGGTGTAAAGCACCTTTTTACAGCCCCAGCTGCACCTCAGCCAGGGTGTGAGCTAGCACAGCTATTCCAGCTTTTAGAAGTCACGGTCCTAACAGAAACAGACCCAGAAAAAATAATTACAGGATGTAAGAACCCCAGGCCTTAAATCAAAACACATTTGTTAGTTCCAGATAAAACTCCTAACTGCAGTTTCACAGTACGAGCGCCCGAAGCGTCCAACTAAAGCCCGAAAACATTAAACCGGAGCCTGCCTACCTCTCCCCAAAACTTCCCTAGAAGTTATGTCACAGCACACAAACAAGGCACAAAAAACTCGGGATCTTAGTGCCGAAAACGCTCTCCTCCCCCTTCCAGCTCGGACGCCGCACGGAAACACGGACACGGAGGCTGAGGACGGAGGGCCGGCTGGATTTTGGCACCCCCGGCGCTCCTCGCTCCGGGGCGATGCCCATCCCGGGGCGATGCCCATCCCGGGGCGGCTCCCGGCTCGCCATTCCCCGCTCCCGGGGGGACCCGGGCCATGGCGGCTGGAGAGGAGGAGCCGTCGGGGAAGGGCACGGCGGCCGGGAGCCCATCCCACCGGGACACAAAGTTCCCGGGACCCGCTCCGGAACCCAGCGGAGCACGGGAGCCCCGGGAACTTCTCGGAGCGCCCCTTACCTGCGCACGGACCCCGCGGAGCCTCCGCGGCGGCCGCGCCTCCGCCGCCTCCAGGCAGCGCCCGCCNACCGCCCCGCATTGCCACGGACCGCCCCGGATCGCCCTGCACTGTCCGGCACTGCTCCGAACCGTCCCGCCCCGCCCCGCACTCTCCCGCATTGCCCTGCACTGTTCCGCACCATCCCAGACCGCCCCGCACTGTCCCGGAATGTCCTCGACTGCCCATCACTGCCCCGCACTGTCCCGGAATATCCCAGACTGTCCCGCACTGCCCCGCACTCGGCGGCGGCACCGGCGGGGCCGCGCTCCGGCCCCGGGGCCCGAGCGGGGAGAAGGGCCGGGCAGGGGGTCCCTGGAGCGGGGTCTGCGGGGCCCCGAGTTCCCCGCGCTCCTCACGGTGAATCCCAGGCTCGCTGGGATTGGGAAAGAGGTCCGAGGTCCCCGAGCCCAAGGTGTGACCGAACAGCCCCGTGTGAACTGGACCAGGACACCGAGTGCCACGTCCAGTCCTTCCCCGAGCATCTCCAGGGACGGAGTGTGTTTGGAGTTGACACATCCCCTCTCTACAAAAGCTGGGTTAAGATTTTTTTTCTCTAAAGTTCTATACAAGGAGAAAACTATTCTCTTGTACGCTGTTTCTGACCACATCTTGTAAAGAAGTGGAAGTTTCCATTCAGAATGTGACATGTTGAAAATAAACATTTTGAATTTACAACAAACATGAGAAGGTACCATTTGTTTTTTAAGCACAGTTTGCAAAGAGAACAAGTCGATCCAAAACACTTTCCTGGCGAGTTACCAGCCTGTCACGTTGGCCACACAGCTCCAGTGTCTAAGGTTAAACAGGACTGAGTTTCAGACTGCAAGGGGGGAAAAGGCAATTTACAACTATCTTTTATTTCTAGTACCTCTGGTTCAAAATTCTGGTGCCTAACCATGGCTTTGGTGCTGTACATTTGGTCTTTTTGCCAGTTTCCCTCAACTCCTGGTCAGTTCTCCAGCAAATGTTACCAGCTTGCTGTCAGCTGATGGGTAAGTGCTGATCACACTCCAGGTCACACCAGGCTGAATGAATCGCAGGGATCTCACACCCAGCTCTCCATCCCTCCTGAAATGGCTCGACTTGGACCTGTCCAACAACAAGCACTCGGAACAAATACTGATCCAATATTCTCTAGCCGTTGTTTTCTGAATTGACTGTTTCGTTGGTACCTTTTCTTATGCTTTCACTTTTAATCCAGAAAGTGAAGATCCTTGTTAAAGATCTTAATGCAGAGAGCCTTCGCGTGAGTGAGATCGCTGAAAACAAATCTGAGCAGACAGAACATCTCAAACAACTGTTTGGATTCTTTCATCAAAGAAAATACCTTTGCAAGTTAAGACAAATCTCTGATAAGGCTTCCTGGCGTGCTTATCTCTCATCTCCCAGAATGGCTTAGCCCTTTTTGCTCCAGGCTGGTTTGCAAGGAATGGTTGATTCTCTCCACCTTTGTGAAAACGCTGCAGCTTCTGAGAAGGCAAACAACTCGCTCCTCCCTCCTGTGAGGGCTTCGGGAGGTTACGAGGAGTAATTTCCAACACTGTTCAGTGCTGGAGGAGGTGAAGGAAAAGAGCTTTTCCCTCGCTTTGCAACGGGAACACGCACTGTCTCCGTGGTTACAAATCAATAAATGGCATTAAGCCCAGTATTTCAGGAGCTGTCAGAGGCATTTTGGAGGAGCAGCATTCACTTTCTTACAAGATCTTCACAGCTCTTACATGATCTCACAGATCTCTCATGATCTTCACACCTCCCACTCACTCCCAGCATGGTACCACCAGGGGTTTGGTGTCACAGAGCAGTTAATTTTCAGCTGGATCAGTGGGATATGCTCCGAGATCCCTGGCACTAAATGGGTGTCTGGGTGTCGGGTGGAGGCACGAGCAGGACCATTCATCCCACAGGCAGTGACTCTCAGACAAAACTCCTTTCAGAACAGCAACGTGCAGCACTCATTAAATCTGTAGTGCATCTATTCCGGGGGTTTGCCTCATTGCCAAGGATAAACACGGTGCAGCTTTTAATGCAGTTATCCTTGTTTCATTATCCCAGGCATTACTGTCTCATTTTAGACAGTTTAGGGACTCACCTTGGTTTATCGGGAGTGTCGGTGACCTGTAGCGATCCACATTTCAACTTCTTCCGTAAGTCTTCTGTTTTTAGCAGCACACTGGTCACTAGCCCCATGCCTAGATGTTTAGATTAGATATCAGGAAAAACCCTTCCCTGTGAGGGTGGGGAGGCCCTGGCACAGGTTGCCCAGAGAAGCTGTGGCTGTCCCCTCCCTGGAAGTGTCCAAGGCCAGGCTGGATGGGGCTCTGAGCAACCTGGGATAGTGGAAGGTGTCCTTGCCCTTGGCAGGGGGTTGGAACTGGATGATCCATGTGGTCCCTCTCAGTCCAAACCATTCTATGATTGTAACAGTGCTAGCTCTGAAATACAATAACAAGCTGTGTACGTCGCAGCCAATTTGTAATTGTTATTTTTTTTGCAGACTTCAGCACCTTGTTGGGCCCCAGAAATTTTCCTTTAGACCGAACCCAACTCCCAAAATAAAACAGCTGAAAGAGCCAAGGGATCTCCTTCCCAAAGGGCAATGGTTTCACAGCTTTCATTTCAGGGCAGCTCAGAAAGTGGATTCTGGGAGTCGCTCTCTTTATTCCCAGACAGGAATTAACCCCGAAGCTGAGCCAGGGTGTTTTCAGGTCAGGTCTCTGCTGCCGACTCTCCTGGCACAGTTGTGTCAGTCAGAGCTGTGATAAGATCCTGGAGGGCAGAGCTGTGCCAGCACAGGCACCTTGTGCAGATGTAAGTATGAGCAGAGAAAAGGGAGCTTTTGCCCTGGTGGCTTATTTCGCTCCAGGGAGCTGGAATTCACTCTTTCAACAACAGCACAGTTTTACTGTTAGAAGCCATAATCTTGGAAATGCTTGCTCTTCTCACCAACTACTGTAGCTGGGCTGTCCAAGCTGTCCTGGCTTTCAGCTACTTGAAGTATTTTGATTGCTAAACACTCAACAGACAGAAGGGTTTTAGTCAAAGCCTTGAGGTTCAGTACGACATGATGGTCATTCCTGGGACAAAGCACTGCACAAACAATTTCTAGCTGTCAAATCCATAACTGAACCTTCCTCCTCATGCCTAAATTCCCCTCCAATGTCTTCCTAAAAAGGAGAGATTCAACGCCCAAAGGATTCACTTTATCCGCAGCAGCTGAAATACAGAAATGCTCCCAAACTGTACACGCTGAAAACAGTCAGCTTCTGACCTTGGCTGTCCAGCCCTGGGACTTCCCACAACGTTTGGGAATTGGGATTGTTTCAGGTGCCCAGTTTCAGATGATCAGTCTTGTTCATTTTATCTGGAACCTTGTGCAGCTAGCCCCTGAAAACCAGGACAAAGCAAACTCTAGTTCTTTTTCAAGTGGCCAAGAAAGCTTTCCATAAAACTTCACAAACCTATGAGGGTGATAAAGTAACCAGCTGCAGAAACCTCTCTAGCCTGAACACTGAGGTGAACCTCAGAGATGTGTCAGTGTGCATCTGGAAATCACGAAAAGTAGTATTACAAAGTGGATGATGCTGCATGTTTTATGTAAAATGTGAGCAAGGGAAAACCTGTGACACGAGCGGGAATTCCATTGGACTTGGCTGGAGGAATCCATACATGTTCAGTGGCAATAGTGGAGCTGCTTGAAAAGGCTGGATGTTCCAGATGGGCTTTGTCTTCCCGTTATTTTGAATAATTGCTGCCATTAAAAGCAGGAAAGGAGAGATTACATTTGAAAGTTTTACATTCTTAAATGACTCCAGACCTACCAAACATTTTTTTTTCCTCCTCTCCCTGGAAGTCTCTTGCTCACTAATTTAGGTAAAAGTGCCAGAAACTCAGTTTGTAGCATCTGCCTAATCTGAAGGAGATTTTTCTTCTAGATACAGCCAAATCCATCCCTTGCACGACTCACACTGTTAATCACTGACCTCACTGCTACCCTTCATGCCTGGCTGGTGATGACACTCTACTCCTAAGCTTTGGTCCCCAAACACTGAGAGAACTCACTTTTAATTTCCCACTAATTCTGAGCTCATATTGCTTTCACTCCTTTCAAAAATGACTTTCATGTTCCCATTCCTTGGGGAAATGTGTGACTTTTTTCCCTTAATTTTTCCCTGTTTCTCAGATACCCAAGCATACCTGGCATCAATTTCTACATCACAATGAAAAACCGCCAGTGCTCCTAAGACAGTCTTTTCACGGTCCTGATAGAACCAGGCTTACAGGCATTCCCCAAAGCCTTGCCAGCACAGCCAGAAGGTGCTTTTATTAGGAGACTCTCCAACATTCCACCCTACCACATCTCCTCAACATCAGTGAGGAAAACAAGGGGTGAGGAGCTGAACGATGTCTCTCAGCTCACAGAGGGACACGGTACAGAGTTCCTGAGCACACTTCCACGCAAGGGGATGAGTTTCCATGACAGAGAGCAGCCCAAGAGCTGCATTCCCCCCGTGGAGCTGGCAGGAGCAGCCTGGAGCGGTGCCAGCCCCTCTCCCAGCGCCGTGGATGTCTCTGCCCGGCACGCTGCAGACACAACTGCAGTCACTTACTCCAGCTCGCACAATGAGTCAGTGTCAAAGCTGGCTCAGCCCAGGCTCAAGCTTTACCGGCCTTTAGGAGCGGAAAACAACATTCCTTAAATATTCGGGCTGAAAGAGTTGCGGAGGAAGGCGACAGCATCCTGCCCAGACCGGAGCAGGAACTGCGCTTGCTTCCCATTTCCAAAAGCCCTGGGCACATCACTTGTTCCTGGGCTGACCTCTCTGGAAATGCCTCTTGCTGGTGACTCACTGAGGTGGGAAACCCAAGCTCCCAGACTGAGTCAATCCCGGCTGGAGCGGGGTGGGAAGGGCGGCTGTCAGGTGGAGGGACCCAAGGGAGTTAATCACCCGAAATTACTGGAATCTTCTGCTCGGGAGAGACAAGAGGTGATCAGCAAAGTCTTAGAGGCTGACTTGGGTAGTCACCAAGCTGTCTTACTGGATCAGTCAGCACAGTACTTGCCCCGCTCCAAGCGAAGTGACAGACAACCATGAAACGGGGATTATTTAGTTCTGAAAGAAGGGAGAAACATGGCACGTACAAAGGAGATTGGGATCATCAATTTAGCTACTATCCACTTTAGTCTCCCTCTCCTTCTCTCTGCGTCTCTCTCCAGAGATTTTACGCCTTAGGAATGTGGAAAATAAGGCTTTCATTCACAGAAGATACCTATATTTAGGTTAGAAAACCCATCAAAATGACCTTTATTCTCCACTTCACTTGTGAGCCCTGTCTTTTTATGTTAAGGTTAAGTAGAAGAAGAGACAAAGGGATTTTCAGTGGGAAGTAAGTCATGTCTGAGTGAGTATGGCTGATGTGAATGGTTTTAAATAGAACTTCACTAAGCCTACAGAAAAAAAAAACATTTACATTATTTACCTAAAACAAATGATTTGAGGAAACAAACAAGGGGGTAAAAACTAAAATCTTGCTTCAGCATTCCTCCCAGAAGGTGTGCAGGAAGGCCTGAATTTCAGTTGTCTGCTGGCAAACAGGAGAAACAGCTGTCTCCTTACATTGCAAAAGTGCCTGACTATCCTACTGAAGTCATTACACTGTTAAAATCTAGATGTCATAGAATCATAGAATGGTTTGGACTGAGAGGGACCACATGGATCATCCAGTTCCAACCCCCTGCCAAGGGCAAGGACACCTTCCACTATCCCAGGTTGCTCAGAGCCCCATCCAGCCTGGCCTTGGACACTTCCAGGGATGGGGCAGCCACAGCTTCTCTGGGCAACCTGTGCCAGGGCCTCCCCACCCTCACAGGGAAGAATTTCTTTAGATTGCCTTTGTTCAACAATAGCTCTGTTAAAGCTGGTTCAATGTTTTAACTCCTATTCCAAAGTGTTCATATAGGTGTTTTAAGAGAAACCAAGCCATGTATTTGGGATGAAGAGATGAATATTTAGGATTTTCATGAATGGAAACATTCTAAGAACAACAGCTAAACAAAATAACACGAACATCAGAATTGAGCTATTTCGTGGGAATGCCTGGAAAAGGCAGCGGTGCTCAGGTGTGGAGGTTACATGGCAAAGCCAAAGGGCACAGGAGTTCTGAGGGGTTGCTCTGTCTTGGTGAGCTGTACTTTCTATATTGGTTTTAGGTGTCCTGCTGCCACTGCAGCTCCTTCCCAGGGATAAGATGGACAGGCTGGATGCAGCACATGCTGTGGGAGAGAGCTGGGCTGTGGACAATGAAAGGTTTAACTCATGCAAAAGAAAAAGCAAGGCATAAAAAGCAGGTGACCACAGCAACACAATGTAAGGGCAGATAAGTGAACATGTATTTCAGATGAGATTAATTAATTACATCCTGAGTGTAATCCTGCTGGAGATGGAAAGCCTTCCCTGGCAGCTTGGCTTCATGGAAATACCTGCAGCTGTCAGGTCTTGCTTGGCTAAATGCTGTCCTGCAAAATGGTTTCAGGAGCCCTATCAGCTCATTAAGGCCCAATTTGCTAATGCACAGGCATGAGGGATCCTGCTGCAGAGGTCCTGTTGTGGGGTTTTGTCTTTCAGCAATTTTTGGCACAGACTACCTTTAAAGAGACAGCTCTCCTTGAATTCAGGTAACCTGAAGGTCTCGTTCAGTTTCAGAAAACAGCTTTGTCCACCTTCTATAAAAATGCTTTTGGTTCCTAAAATATTTTCTCTTCAAAATATTCTTTAAAAAAGTTTCAAATTGAAGGGATCAAAGTTACCTTCTTAACACCTTGGATATTTCTTCTATTTCAAGGTTCTGTAAAGAACTATTTGAGCTTCTCCAAGTAATTTACTCTCCCATCTCCCTCACTTAGATTAATTCTTGTGTACTTACACAGAGCACTGCTGTATTTGTACACAAACCACCTTAAAATTCAAACAAAAAATGTCAGGAAGTTCAGACATGAGGCTTCTAATTCATACACAAAACACATGCAAGGAACATTCAAAAGAAGCTTCAGTCCATCTCAGGCATCCAAGGAATGATGTTTTCACGTTTAAGATGAAACAAAAGTCAGAAGTAACCATTATCTTTTGGCAAGTGTTTTGCAAACACTAAAGTCCTCCTTAATGTTTGGAAATCAGGGCTTTAGACTGGATGATATTTTAAAATCTTGTCTTCTTTTAAAGTATATATCTATACTTTTAAATATAAATAAGTAAACACTTAAACTGGATTCATGAATAATTCAATAGCCTGCTTAAGCCTATATAAAGCATGAAATGCTTATACTATTAAAACATAAGTTAAATATACACTTCTTCAAATGAATGAAATAAAATTCAAGGTGAAAATCATAAACATTCACTGTTAAAAGATTTAAAGGACATAAAATCAACCAAACTGATGGAATTACCATCTGAACATTTGGAATGAGAATTGGCTGAAGTCAAGCAGCTTTTGATAAAAGGGATTTTTCTACATGTGCAGAAAGGATATTGGAGCTGAACAAGCTGAATAATCTGAAACAGAAATAGTTTCTGGGCTTTGAAATTATTGCTAACTGGGAACTAAACACCAAAAGCTGGGAATAAAAAGGGATGAAATGACACCTCTCCTCAAGATTATCTTTTGAGGGACACTGATGAGCAGCAGGCACTTGGATTCACTAGCTGCAAACTGCCTGAATCAGCTTAGTTTTACGAAAAATATAAGATGATGAGCTTTGTCCGTGGGCAGCACACTTGTGGCCTGCTTGGTTAATTAGATATAATATACAAACAGGTGATACATTCACATGTCCCTGAAGGGGACAAACCCATCTCCCCCTCTCCTGCAAACTCAAGAGATCCTGGGAATGTTGCAACAACACAGGACAAACTATATTGCATTTCTTATGATAAAGTATGTAGAAAAAAAAAAGACTTAGAAATCCCAGCCTTTCATGTCATTCAGCCCACAGGATCCCCTGTGGTTCTCACTTTGGGCCCTCAGCTACCAAAGCTGCACTGAATATGTGGGGGGATTTTTAAATTAAACATGTTGTTATTTCACACGTAGGAGGACATTAAGGCAAGTTGCACTTCTGCTTTTCATGAAAATTATGCAGCTCATTGCTCCTGCATTAACAAGTTGGGAGACACACATCAAAGGAGAGCTGGGAGACTGACACTGGCCTCCAGTGATTTCAACCAACACAAGTTTCAGGCAGTTTGAAAAAAATTTGTCTCATCCAACCCCGAGGTACCACAGGATTGCCAAAAAGGGGGTGTTAGAAGCAAGTCCTCATTCTGCACTCAGGCCTCCAGATTGGTTTAACCTGGAATTTGCTTTCCCTGGGGAAGCAGCCAGCCTGAGTGTTCTCCAGGTCTGGCAGCAGCTTTTGGAGTGTCACGGGGGGAAATAACCTCTGTAAGTAATGACTTGAACTTCCAGCATTAATAAAGAGGTTTGTAAAAATGACTGAGTGAGCCTCCAGAGCCTGTTGCTGTGGGGAGGATGAGGAGGTAGCCTGGGAGGAAGTGAACAGGGAGGACAAGCATAGAACAAGCGTCCAAAATGGGAGGTGTTGTGCTCATGTTCACCTCAGATGGACACACACTCTTCCTAGGGACTTCAACACCACAGGAAAACTTGGCTTATATGTCCCACTGTCCTCCCACAGTGCCTGGGCCAGAGGCAGATGGAGGAGAAGGACTGAGAGGATGAGGACAGCGCCACTTGGAACAAAGCCAGAAATGAATCTCAGCAAGAAGAGATGCCAAGAGAAAGACAAGTCTTTCTCCTCCATCCCTTGCTGTGACCTGGTGTAGGTCTTTGCCTTCTGCTTGGAACTGTATAAGCAGCTTCTGAAGGCAAGCACCTACACCAGGCTCCAGCAAGGGATGGGGAGAAAGACAAGGGGAAAATGACTACAGATTGCCAATGCAGGACACCACAGAGCTGTGCCTCCCTCTTTGTGAGGTAAATACTGTGATGGCACAGGAGGAGCAGGTACATCTCTTTGACAGCTGAAATTTCCATCTGCAGTATGTTTGGTGAGGGCTGGTATCATTTATCTGTTGGTGCCCTGCAGCAGATCTGCCTCTCTGCTTGAATGCTCCCACTTCACAAAAAAAGCCCCTCCAGCTCTCTAGACAAGCTCTGTAGCTTTGCAGAAGGGGGAAATGTCAAAACAGCACAGGCTGATATTTAAAGTGAAGCATTACCCACCAGAGCAGGCAGGTCTGGAGGGGATGTTTCTGAACCGAAGCTGGGACAAGCTCTGGAATAACATCCTGCTGTATGTGCACAAGTGTTCTCAGTGAGGATTTACCTGTCTCTTTGGCCATCCCCATCTGTCAGTTAAATCCAAGATTCCCCTCAGTGACAGACCAGGGCAGATGCTGAGGAAGACAATGCCATTGCTGTGAATTTGTGTGGCTCTGCAAGCTGAGGAGCAGGTGCAGTACCCAGGGAGGATCCTATGAGCCACCGGGGTTCCTTGCACATTCCCAGCCTCTGCTGCACACACAAGATGGTGAATCTTCTGATTCCCACCTACTTTATGATCATGATGACCAATATCAAGCCTAACCCGAGTCCTGTCTCTGGTGGGAATGTTCTGGGTGATTCTTTCAAGGGCAGCACTTTCAAGGCATTGAGAGCATTGATTTTAAGAATCTGTGTGATTTTTTTTTTAATAGAATCCCTTAATCTGAGATATATCTCGAAGTAGATGACCTGGCAGTAATATCTGATGATGAAGGATAGAGAAGAAACAACTGAGAGGGGATCCCACCGATACATAGAAATATCTTAAAGGTGGATGTCAAGAGGATGGGGCCAGATTCTTTCCAGTGGGTGTCAAGAAGATGCAACCAGGCTTTTTCTAGTGGTGCCCAGTGACAAGACAAAGGGCAATAGGCACAAACTGGGAAACAGGAATTTCCATTTGAATGTGAGGGTAAAGTTTTTTTACTGTGAGGCTGACAGAGCACTAGAAAAGGCTTCACAGAGAAGGTGTGGAGTTTCCTCCTCCAGAGAGATGCAAAACTCACCTGGATGTGATCCTGTGCAACCTGCCCCAGGTGACCCTGCTTGAGCAGGGGGGTTGGACTAGGTGATCTCCAGAGGTCCCTTCCAACCCCGACCATTTCTGTGGATTCTGTGATCATCAAGGTCAGGAGCAAAACAGAGGTTACCTACATCTGACAGAAATGTGTAAATTCAGGTATTTCTATGCACAACTTTCTCTCTGAGATTTCAAACCTGGCTCAGCCTTAGGGAACATCATCCATTTAACACTCTGCAAACCACAGGGAACATGTGCTAAAATCACCTGAGGGGACAATTACAAGCACAAACCCAGCAATGCCCCAGGTAAATCTGCAAGCAGGGGTGCTTTGGCCACACAATGCTTTTTAGGGAGCCACTAAAGCCTCTGTATCTGTACTAATGTAGCAAATGTACAGCTGCCATTGACACTGTGCTGCACTGCAGAACTACATCTTCTGTGCATCATTACTTGGGATGAGTATTCAGCTATAGAGAAGACAGCTGGGTGGGCTATTGTGAGACAGGAAATCCTATAGATAGCACATGCCATTTTCTCCAAAAACCTTCAAAAGTGAAGTCACAGTAAGAACTCAGACTCACTGTCAATCTGAGGAGATTTAAATATAAACAGCTATTGATGTAACAGCAGGGTAGGGGCAAATGTGTGCACAAGCTCTTATTTTCTTCAGACATCACAGATCAGCTCCATATGCTGGTTTTCTAGTCAACAGCTGTGCCCCAGCTATTGATTAAATTTTAATTAATCAAGCTGAAAAGTGGTGTCGCTGCTTGCAAGTTCAGCTTCTCAAACTCAAGTTTGGTTCATTGTGCTTATTCTGCTTTTCAAGAAGAACTACCAAGAAAATCATCACTTGAAGGGCTGCAGGAAAACCAGGAGCAGGACACAACTGAATTCTCCAGGCCTTGAATTCTGGCCACTCCAGCATTCCCTGATATTCCTCATCCTGATTTTATCCTAATGGTGCACTAATTCATTAACAAAGTAGCAAGAACTTTCTGTCCCATACCTGAGCTACAGTACAAGCTACAACACTGATTTCCTTATGGCATTAACTATCTACTCAGAAACACAGCCTCAGCTTGACAATAATTCCACTTGGCAATTATTAACTCTCCATCTGTGCAGCCTTCCCAGGTAGGAGAAGCCTTCCCTCTGCCTTGTGCACTTTATGACTGTACTTACTGTAACAGTAAAGCAATTATTCCCAAGGAAAACCTTTGAAGTGTGGAGAGCTTTGAGCCGTGTTTTCACAGGTGGGAAACAGAGACAACAGTATGGAGTGAAGTCCAAAGGTCACCCAGGTTTCCTGTAGCAAAGCTGCAAAACTCAAGGGACCCCAAGCACCAGGCTAGTTGTTTAAAATGCACATTTGTAGTGATGTAAAGTAGAATCAAAACAGCACTGGAAGAGCTCCCTCCCTACTACATAGCTACTACATGAATGAGGATTAAAAGTAGGGCCACTCCCGTACCTGAGGCATAAGCAACTTCCACACTACAAAACAAACTGGATCACAACCAGTGCAACGCTAAACCTGGGTTTGCAAACCTGCCAAAGCAGCCAAGGAAACTGAGGGTGAATTTAATGGATCCTCTTAGGCTTAGGAAGCATCTCTGCATCCACATTGAGGTTGTGCCAAGAGCACAGCATGAAAAAATCCACAGACTTTTAACACATATATCCAGGTTTCTGCTTCCATAAAAACACTAACATGGAGGTTCAGGGAGTAAAGTTGGAAGTTGCACAGTGTCTAAACATACACAAACTTACTCCTATAAATATCTAAGAATTATATTTAGTCTACATTGCACCAGTCCTTAGAGAGGACAAACTTCACTGGCATTATTATTAATCCAGGTTATTTCAGTAACAGTCTAAGAAAAAGACCTCCCTTTCTAAACCTACAGGTAAAATCAGCACTGGAGTTTGGTGAGCCCCAAACAGCAGGAACACCCACAGTATCTTAGGAGGGTTTCAGATTTGATGGTCTAATTCCTCTTCCCAGCATTAAACTCATTTAAGTGATGTAATTCAGCCACAGCACTGACAAATAACCCCAAATGAAAACCCAGATAATGAGATTTCAGAGATTAAGTCTGTCTCACTCCAGGTTTCTCATTATGAAGACTAAGTAAAAACCTATTGGAATCCTCCTTATTTCAGAAGGCAGATGAGGTGGGGTGAGACACTTGAGTTGCCTCCATTGCAACACATGGTGAGACTGGGGGTAGCTCACAACACTCACACATGAGAGTGTCAGTCTTGGTGAGTGTTTTCATCTGGACCCATCTTTACACCAAGACTTGCTGCATATGGAAAAACACAGGGATTTCTGAAGTGGGAGAAGGGTGGGCCCTCACTACTCATGGAATTGCAGCCAGAGGCAGCACCACACTCCATTACACACTTAGGAAATACAAGCCAAGTGAGAGTAGTAAACTCACTCCTTTCACTGACAATTAGTCTTAATTTTCTTTATAATTCATGTATAATTCATATTTGGGAAAAAACCCCTCCAACTTCAGCAGTGAAGGGCCAGTTTTCACCTTGAGTAATGTGATGGTTTTAAGAGGGACTCATTCCTTCCTGTGAACACAAATGTGTCCCTTCCTCCACCTCCTCCTGGCCCCAGGAATCTTCCCTTATTCCTGTACCAACAGGCAGGACCAGAAGACATTTTCATTTAATTTTTAGAGTTTAGGAAAAGAAGTTAATTGCCAAAAGTACAGAGCAATCATAGGAATAGCTGTAACACTGAGAGCTGACAGGCAAAGTGAAAAACCTGGGAGTGGTATCCCCAGTTTACAAAAGGGAAGTCACATCTGCTTAGGAAAGTTTGCAGCTATTTCTGTGTGGCTTTGCTTAAGCTACATGATGGCTGAATTCACATGTTTATCCTGGCTTTGCTCTTCAGCCAAGTTTCCTATTCCCACTGTAAAAGTTCTGCTCAGCTCATCATTAACATTTGTCCTGGAATTCCAGCAAACCCTTGAAATCGCAAGTGTTGTCTCTGATGTAGGAAGAACTCAACAATTTGTTAGTGTCTACTGACGTATATTCTAAAAAAAAAAAGTTATGATTTTTCTAATGTTAATGATACTGTTTCTTTGAGAAATATTGCAGCTAAAACTGTTGCACTAAAAACCAAATTTAGTTTAAAATTGAGGTGCAGACCACTTCTTTTTAATTTTTAACTGTAATTTTAGAAATATCTCAATATAGTTAAGATGCTGCCAATATTTGCTGAAAAGTGATTACATTTTTTTGCCTGTGGCTCCACCGGCTTTTATTTTACCTCTTTTTTACTTCCAGTGCAGAATGACTGTGCTGCCACGAGCTTCCACTTAACCACCAACCAAAAAAGCAATTTAATTGTGGAGTTTAATTCTACCTTGTACACTCCAAGTGCAAATATTTATTCAAACACATGGATAATTCTAAACAGAGCTAGACAAGTGAATAAAGCTACTTAGGTTAAAATATCTGCCAGATTAAGTTTTTAGGCTGTTTACACCACACTGAGAGTGCTGTGTGGAGAATCCCAAGCTGGATCTGGAGGTAGGTGGTGGAAGACAAGCCAATTAGGTTTGTCTTATGGGCTTTGCTGCTGTAACTAGATTATTTCTGGGATTCACTGGTGTGCTGATGGTGCTTTCTTGTTTCTCAGCTATTAACAGCTATACATGACTTAAAAATCTACAGTTCCTAAAAAATCTACAATATTTAGGAAGTTTGGTCTTATTAAGGGATGCATTACTGTGTCTACAAGTGGCAAAGGAAGTTCTGCAGTAATGATCTCATCTGCAGCCTGTGCCAAGTAAATATGTATTGATTTATAGATCTAAAAGCCCATAAATGTGTGCAGTGGGAACTGCAGAGGAAGAACAACAAAAAAAAATACAGCCTGTTTGCAGAGAGGATTTATACCCAGCCCATTTTTATATCTAGAACTGCAGTTTTAACAGTCACCTTGCAATTAATCTTAAGATTGATCTTGGCCATGCTGAAGGCAAAAGATTTTTACTGACTGCAGTGGAGTCAAGTTTGCACTCGGTTTTTGCTGCTATTAATCAATTAAAGTTCATTTGGGACATATTAAAAATCCTATAAATTCCAGTCTTCATTCTCAGTGCTCAACTTTTCAAAGAAACAAAAGCTCATTCTCTGTTACAGTTGTTTGAAGGGATGGAAGATGTTTCCCAAGTTGTTTAATGGCAAGGAAGGGTGTAATCATCCTTTGGAATACACGAGATTACATTGGGCATTTCACAGAATTACAGGCACAAGTGTCATAAATTTCCTTTTACATCAGTGAGTAAATGAAACTATCTATGAGTCTGATAACTTTGGAGGAAAAGAAAATCTGGACATCCCACACAACATGTGCCTAATTCACACATCTGTAACCACAGTTATTTCTCAGAATTACAGAAGCATTTAGGTTGGAAAAGACCTTTAAGATCATTTAGTCCAACCACAAGCTTAACTCTGCCAAGTCCACCATGTCCCTGAGTGCCACATCCACAGACATCTAATGGACTGAATTAGGACTGGTGGAACAAGTTAGGAGTTCTGTCCCATGAAAAGCTTCCTGCCATAATAAATTATTGAACTCTAAGTTGCATCTGCCAAATTTCTTATTCTAAAAATACCTGAGCTATTCTGACTCTGTGTTTGAGTGGGACAGTCATTACAGCTGGACGTGTCTCAACTCCTAATAGTGAGTAAGTTTTCCAAATTAGAATCACCTTGGTTGGAAGGGACCTTAAAGACTATTCCATCCCACCTCTGCCACGGGCAGGGACACCTCCCACTATCCCAGGTTGCTCAGAGCCTCATCCAGCCTGGCCTTGGACACTTCCAGGGATGGGGCAGCCACAGCTACTCTGGGCAACCTGTGCCAGGGCCTCCCCACCCTCCCAGGGAAGAATTTCTTCCTAATATCCAATCTAAACCTAATCTCTGTCAGTTTGAAGCCATTCCTCCTTGTCCTGCCAGAGTCCCTCTCTGGCTTCCTTGCTCCCCTTCAGATGCTGGAAGTAATTGTCCTTCCAGATAGCTCCTTATCCTAAGGAAGTATCCTCAGCTTGACCAAAGCAAGGTACCAAACCCAGGATGAGAAGTCCGAAATTGTATCTTGCAGTCCTAAAAAGGATCATGTTTAACGCAACAAGCTGTTCCAGCAGTGCAAGCTCTGCTCAGCACTGTGCCCAACTCCTTCCAGACTGATAAGGTGAAGCTTGAAATTCTGTTTATATAATCCACAGAAACCTAAAATCAACAATTTTGAAGTGAGTTTGATAATTCAGTGACTGTCTGAAAAGGGCAGCAGTTGCACACTGGCCTAAGCAGGAAAATAATCCTGTCTGAGGTATTTCCCTCTCAGACAGTAACTTTTAAAGTTACTAATCCTGATGCTGAAACACCATTAAAGTGACCATGATAAGAAAGCTTACCAGAATTAGTAAATATTTGCTTTAAATGCTGCAAAGGAGAGAGAACAAACAGTCCAAAGTGCTCCTGTGCTTTATCCCAAAGTTGCTGAGGAAGCAGCATCCCACAGCCCCACTCATACATGCATCGTGTTTGCAGCACATTAAGTTGTTGTATTTTAGATTATTTATATAGCTACTTGTTCGGAATCTGTGTCCTTTTTTTTTTTTTG
>VXBA01005702.1:802746-828033 GCA_013399895.1 Serilophus lunatus | reverse complement strand
TGTTGCCCTGTTTTTTTTTTTGGGGGGGGGGGGGACAAATGTATATTTTTCCTGCAACTGTGTCTGGAGTTTCATTCCATTGGATCTGTTTATCTGCAAACTCCCACGACACAGGAGTGTTTCCCATGACTCTCTAACAAAGCCACTGCAGGAATCCTGGAATAACAACCTCTGATTTCTGAGATACCCAACACATGGTTTTCCACTGGAAATTTCAAACTCCTTACAGAACTTGGATACAAAATATAGAAAGAAGTACCACAGGAAAGTAAATGCATGGTTGTTTTGCCTGTTTGGTTTTTTAAAAAAAAGACACTCTAGGAGCAGGCTGCAAATTACTGTAATAAACCACAAGTAAGGCAGCTGTGAAAAACCATGTCATGTGAAAAGTTTTAAAACTGCTGAAACAACACTAAGTTAACCTGCCTGGTTTTTTTCTTTTTTTTTTCTTTTCTTTTTTTTTTTTTTTTTAAATTTATCATCTCTCCAGTGATAATGAAAAAATTATCTGACACTGCAACTGTTTTTGCAGAAAAAATAAAGGTGTTTTCTTAAAGATCTGGTAAATCAAAATTTTGCTGCACACCTTACAGTCCCTTCTCGAAAAATTAACGTACTTCATTGTTAGCCATTAACAGTGTTACCCATTAAGTACGTGGCTTTCTGTTGTGCCAAAGTTCCTTGAGTGTTGTAGGGCACATTTCTGATGTTAGGTCATGCACACTTGGAATCTGCAAAAGCCAGGGCAGAAAACATTTTCTCACTCCAACAAAACCAGGGTGATGTTTCTCTCTGCCACATTCTCATTCCCTGCTCCTAATTCTGAAGGGAATTGCCTCATGTTTTCCTTCTAACACAGGAAGTGGTTGCCCAAAAAAGCTGCAGCTTGTGTCAGAGCTCCTCTCCCATCAAGATTTTCTTATCTTTAGTTCCTTGTGTGCCCTCAGCAACAAATTAGTTGATCCATCTCCAAGTCCAACCCTGATAAGCAGGCAGGCTTTAAGAGCCTGTTGACACCTGTTTCATCACTTACCACACCTCCCTAAGGATCATATCCATGGGCTCTGCTCCACAGCCTCTCCCAGGTCCAGCCTGCAGGCACCTCCTTCTCCAGGGACAGCCCAATTAAACTGCAACCCCGGGGGTTTTAGCACCTAAAAATGCACATTAGTTTGGATTACAAGGTTACCCTGGGCGCAGAATGTCACTCTGAGCTCCCAAAATCCATACTAGTTCAATCTCTCTTTGCATTTGCAGGGAGGAGCCTGGGATCTGAAAGCAGGAGTGCCTTGTATTTAAGTTCAGTATGGGATAGAATTGTTAGCAAACTAACAGCAGTGCATTAAAATAACATTTATTGACCTGATTTAACCACATCCTCTGATTAACTGCACCAAGAACAAACTGTCCATATCTTACTAGAACCGTGTTATTATACAAAGGGAAATAAGCACAAACTATCTCAACTGTATTGAACTGTATTCATTTCACCATAAATATTTACAAGTGACACTTTTCCTTGTAAATACTGTTATAAGTGAGAAAAATTCACAAATAGTTAAGGGAGAATCTAATAAATGAGTTGAGAGCCACAATACTGATCACTGATTGCAAAATAACAGTTACAAGTTTGTTTTTATTTTTTAGGGAAAGCCAGGAATCCAAAAGTAATGGTTTGACTCTAGACATTTATATCAAACTTGTGAAAGAACTAATATGCTCCTTCAGTAACAACAGCTGCCCCACTTTCAAATTAATCCTGTTTAAAAAAAGCTAAGAAGAGGAAGATCTGTAAAATTTTAAGTTATTTATGTTCTCATTTATCTATTAGCTACTGTATTTCCTGTTTTATCTAGAATTTATTTCTAGCATAGAAAAAAGAAATGGCAAAACCTCTAATTCTCAAGTTGAATTTATGCAAGTAGATTTCTATCAAGTCTTAGAAAATGCCTGTTTATTTTTCTCACTTTGCCCAAAATTCATTTGCTGTCAAAAACACAGAAAAGTTCATTTCAAAAAGCAAGAGAACTGATCCTTTTGGCCCCATGTCTGTAAAAAAAAATAAATTAAAATTAAATGCAGGAAATTACATACAAGTTAAACACAAAAAATAATAAAAAATTCAGCCCAACAACCATTCTAACAAATCTGGACATCAAAGTCATCACTTAGCAAAAGGAGTCATATCTCTAAGATATAAAGCACAGGAGGCCAAATCCAAGCCATTAGGACGAGGTGGTTGCCCAGCAGCACAAGTGTGACATCTAGTGTCCATCACATCCCTGCATTCCCACGCTCCAGCCTTCCTAAAAATACTGGAACAGGTTGCCAGTCCCTCCCCTGTAGTGTTAAGTGCCAGGAAAAAACCAAAGTTTTCTGATATATAAACAATAAAAAAATTTGTCTAAACCTTTGATAGCAGAGATAAAAAGATCCACTTTATATATTAATGCTCTAATACAACCAATAAAGTGCCACAGTTCTTGAGTCACCTGCAGTAACTGGGATACAATCCTTGCAAAAGCTGCTCCCAAAGGATCATCCTGCTCAGCATTCCCTGACAGGCAGGGTTATGGTACAGAGAGATTTTAAAAAGTCACAGACTCAAGCAATAGAAAATTCTCCTCAATTTCAAAACCAGACTATAAAAGAGGACTTAGAATTTAACATTTTTTCACCATCAGACAGTGGAAGCCGCACCCTGGAAGCAAGACAGTCTATCCAGACTCCCCTAGTTAGTAAATAACCTGGGACAAGACCAAAGTGCTTTATTACAGTTAAAGCATTATTTTTCTCAGGTTCTGTGCACTGCCCCTCTTATAATACACTACAAATAATACAAAATTAAGAGTTTGTTGCTGTTTTCTTATACACTCCTGTTTGTGTACTGGGGAAATGGCTGTTTTTCTCAAAACATTCTCTTCTGTTTGTTATGGTGATCCACTTCCAACCCTTGCTCCCAGAACTGCCACCTTTATTTTCACTTTTGACTACAAAAATTGCACTGCTGAGAAGTGCAAGGCATCACAAACTGCATCATTTGAGAACTACAATACCTTATTTTTACAACTGTAGTATGTGCAAATCATCATTTCAATGAGATTTAATAGTTACAAATAGTCTCAAACCATGTAAGTACAGTAGGTTCTACAGAAAGCAACATGGATAACCAATATTCTACTGCTTGGAACAAGAGCAATAAATAAAAGTTTAAGTATTAAAACTAAGAAAAAGTATTCCTGTACATTGTACAGTACCTTTTGGTTAAAGCTCCTTAGCAAAAATATACTAATGTGTTCTAAGCATTCCAGTTACAGATGGTTCAATATTAAAATTTCAAGGTTTCCCCATCATGAAAAAAATATTGCATTTTTCCATAGGTGCAGCAGAAGTTTTGTCTCTCTGAACAAGGCTTCAGTCTTTAAAAATATATAGACAAGTATGAATTCAAATGAAACATTAAAAAAACCTATCATACAGTACTGAGGATGTGTGGTTGTTGTGCATTAGGGATTTTACATTCCTTCTTTTTCCCAAAAAGCAACACTAGAGAGCCCATTGGATGTCACTGAGATCAGCTGGATCTCCAAGTCCTCCATCAGCCTCCAGGTAATTCATGAGAGCTGTCATAGCAGTGTCATCATTTTCACAGATTGCATCAAAGTCCAGCTGAGAATTACCACCTGGGAAAGGATTGAAACAACAGCAGAAGCAGGAGGAAACATGAAGAACATCATTGATTTTAAATAGCACCTTCCTCTGAAGTCAAGGCAAACATTTGCATGGAAACATTAATAATAATCATCAAGTAATAGAAATAGTGGCTGAGTTCCTGTGTGAGCTCTAGAAATCAATGCTGTACCTTTGCCTTTTAACAACAGTAAGGAAAAAACCTTCAGCTCAAGAAAAACATTTCCTTGCCTATCTTGGCTAAATCATAGAATAATTTGGGCTGAAAGGGACTTTTAAAGGTCATTAGTTCCAAACCCCTGCAGTGAGCAGGGACATCTGCCCCATTCACCAGGCCTGGAATGTTTCCAGGGATGAGGCATCCAACATCTTTCTGGGCAACCTCTTTTAGTGTTTCACTATCCTCATTGTAAAAAACCAATAAAAATTAAAAATCTTCCCTGTATCTAATCTAAATTGACCCCCTTTTAATTTAAAAACAATTACCCTATTTCCTAATGTTGTTGGCTTTTGTTTGTTTGGGTTTTGTTGTGGTGGAAGTTTGTTTTTTATCTTTTGATTGGTTTTTGTGTTTTGGGTTTTTTTTTAAATTTTTTTGAAAGGGCTTGTAGCTGAACTGGAAGAAAGCTACAGGTTATAAATAAATAAATCTCTACTAACTGAAGCAAAAATGGGAAATGGAAAAGTTTCTAAGAAATATTGGAAAAGCACAAACATTCCTTTCATAGCATTTTGCCTTTGATGTTAAACAGAATGCAATGACATTCCCCAATACAGAGCCAGGGAATCCTGCATCCAGACTGCTGCCTTAGTACCAACTTAACAAAGGGAAAGAAATACGAAAAACATCCCCCAAAATATCCCCAAGAGAAATAAATCTTACTGAGGAGAGGCTCGTTATTGGGAAAGGGAAGAGCACCCCGGGTTTGTTCTGAATTCTCTAGAACTTCTGTTTCTGAAGGGCACAACTGAATCAACTCTTTGTTTGGCACCTGGAAGAGTAGTAAAAAAGGACAGGATGAAATACTAAATTTAGTCACAATTATTACATTACAGAAACACTATAATTTGCTGCCAAACTATTAAGAACTGAATAGAGAAAGTGAAAAATAGGCTCCAACAGGCATTTAAAAGGAACTTCATAATGATGGCACCTACTTGAGGCTCTAATTCAATATTCAGCAAATAAATCCAGCATTGTTACATACTTTCCATGTCTACTACTGTAAACTACGAATTCTCAGGTTTGTCAGTATCAAAATTTTCTTTAAAAAATCTTTTATCTGGAAAAGACTCTCACACCTCTCATGTTTTCTATGCATTAAACTATATTAGTCACAGCAACAGCAGAGATGGAAATCCTCCAGACCCAAACATACCAGAAATAATCTTTTTCCCCATTTATTTTATGTAACACACACATATAATTCAGCATGTAATTTTACAGGTAATTTTAGTTTCTGGAATGCCTGATTTGTGTATGTTCTACCAGGGAATTAATAAAGTTGAAATGCTTTCCAAAAGTATTGAAGGAACAAATGAGATAGCAAAGCACAGAATAAAGAAAAAACTTCAATGAATAGAAATGCAGCAACACAGGGGGGAACTGATTATAAAAAAAGGGAGGAAGCCAAAAAAACCTCCTAGTCCAGAATAGTGTTGTTAGGAAATGAAAATTGCAATGGGAAGATACACTTTAAATGGCAAGAAATTTACCTTCAAATAAGTGTTGATAGAGAAGTAAATGTTTATTCATACAGTGCACATAACATTTTTAACCTAATTTTGTGTTGTGTTAATTATTCCACAGCTATGGTTAATAAGTACAATAAAGTTTGTGGTGCTACACACACACCATGTATGGTTCTAACCATTTTTAGACTACTGAAATACCTTCAAAGTCACAATTTCAAACATATCAAAACAATAGACTTTTCTTTCAAAGGGTGTTCAAGAAGATTAAGATTAAAAGTGCAAGTGAGAAAAAACAAGAAGTGATATTTGGGTGGTCAAACTGAACAAGGGACTGACATTAGCTTTTAATTTTAGATTTTGACAGGCAGTGGCATACTCACATCACTGCAGTTTGCAGTTAAAGCTGGAGAAGGTGACTTTCTCAGGAGATGTGATGGGCTTAACTCCCCTGATGGTGAGGAATGCAACCTAAAATTGCATATATTTAGTTGATTTACCAGGTCATACAAACCAAACACTGAAAAACAGTCTGTGTGCTTGCAGAAGCCACCAGACCCACCCCAGTGACAAAGCACTGGTACTTTAAAACAAGGATGTTTTAAATTCTATTTAACACTCAGATAATTGGCCCTGTGCTGATGGGATGGTATTGGACCTTAAAAAGAGTGGTTGGACCTTCTGATGAAGCTTTAATTCCTGGAAGAGTTGTGACTGAAAACAGGCTTTTTCTGTGCACAATCACCTCTCCCTCTGTCAGCAACTCAGGCACCACTGTGGGTGCACAACACATAAAATACAGAATATCTTCCCTTGAAAATTGTGCTTCTTCCAGTCAAACTCCTTGGCTGGGCTGCACTCCTGCTAAAAGCAGTGAATTGTAAAAGGATCAGTCTAACAATCTGAATCTTGTATGGATTCCCTTTTGGAATTACACAGAGGGTGTTTTTAATCTGTGTCTGGGGACTGGGAAGGAATTGTGCTGTCACTTTACATCCAGGGACAACACAGGCTATGAAAGTGCTCCAGTGGGAAGGGTTTCAAGGAAAATTTTTCTAGCAGAGCAACACTACCAGAAAAATACAAACCTTACTCACAGACAACTGATTTTGCATTCCCAGGTGGTTTATCTACCCAATTCAACACCATGTGAAGAAGCTGCATCCCAGTAACACTTTGGGAGCCACAGTTCAATAATATACTTGAATTAAAGAAAATTGCATGTCCAGAACAGAACTATTTACCAGCCCCAGTGATGTGTTCTGCCAGACATGACACCAGGCATCAGATTATACCTGGTATCTCATAATGCCTCTGTTCAACTGAAAAATATTTCATATATTGAACACAATAGAAATGAAAGTCCAGAAACCCCCACATAATCACAAGCACCTTTTCTTCATCTTTACTTAAAAGCCTAATCATGGTGTTAAGCATTTTTTACCTTTGCAATTCTAATATTTCATTTGCAATTTCAGTTCCTATACTTCCAGCACCAAGAACTGTTCCAGAGGACATGCCAGGTACACTTACTAAAGACTGTTTTACAGCATCTGGAGACAAAAAAGCCAAAACAAAACCTTAAATCTGTAGCAGTTTCATTGCACAGCGAGGGTTTATTTTAAAGCAGTTTTTGTTCTTTCTCTCTTATTTTCAGAAATTAATTTCTTTAAAACACTGATTCATGGGAGAGGGTGTTGTAATATAAATTATATATTTGCAATATAAAGGCAAGTGAATAATCTATTTGTGAAAATTGCTGCTCAGCTTTAAGCATTACCACCTCCAGTCTCTCACAGACAATGCAAAACATGTGAGGAAGAAAAACCCTTTGATTCCTCACAAACTGAAATCAGTTATTAAAGGAGCATTTTCAAAAGCAAAAATAAAGACTTTACAGCAAGATGACAAAAGAGCATTTAGAAAGCAGAATCCATTAGCATAAAAATATGAACAAAGTATGTATCTCCATCAGTATTGTCCTGAAATTCTATAGGAAAACTCAGAGAGCACAATTACATTTCTTCAGAAAAATGGGCAAAATATGGACAGAGTTTGTGACAGAAGCATAACATCCTGTCAAACCAAGTCCTTGCTACAGCAGAGATTGCTCAAAATGAAAAATATACTATATATGCTTCTGTTTGCAGTTCTGTGAATCATATGAACCAGGATGCTGTAAGGAGCTAGAAACTGTCACCAGAATTAGCTTCCAAAAAAATCAGGTTGAGTGCAAGGAAGGATTAGAGCTAAAAGCTTCCTGGACTGAATTAATCTGAAATGACTGACCAGGAGATGCACTGTGGCAACTCTAAGAAGCAACACTTGCCTTCTGCAGGCTGGGAACTGTAGAGAACCTCTTCTTCAGCTGACTCCTTGTGACCTCTGAGATTAAAATAAATGCAAAAAACAAAAACACACACACAAAAATAAACCACACAAGAAAAACCAGCACATTTTTCAGGGGAAAAACCCAGCACATTTACATTTGATTTCAGTAATACTTTACATAGAATAAAACCTGACATCCTCAAACTAGTAAAGATGAGATATTCCTCACATGTTTTAATGTTCAATCCTTTCTACTGTTCTTGAAGTGCTGGGTGAAATATTATTTGGGGCATAAGAGGGAATTAAAGAGAAAAGCCAATATGGTTGTCTGTATTCCCTGACAAGAGAACAAGGCTTCCATCCTTAATTCTGTGAGGGAAACTAGGCAACCAGGAGCAAGGACAGGGCAGTGGCTGCCTTTTGGCAGCAGCTGTTGCCTCCCTTCCCTCCTCCAGATTTCCAGCTTCCCAGATTTCCAAGAGCAGGAAGAAGTGTCCTTTGGCTGCTGGCCAGCACAGTCTTAACTGCTTTTCCCTTCCTTCTTGAGGAAAAAGGACCTGTGCAAAATAGGTGGGTGATGTTGACTTAAGGCATGAACCAGACCCAGAAGGGGTAAAAGGCTTCTTGGACAACTTTAATGGAATTAAAATCCTCTCTGTCCCACTCTCAAAAACCCAATCGTTGGCAAAGATCCTCAGTATCACTGGAACAGCCCAAATTAATGAGAAAGAAGGATTAAAGTCATGCATTTACTGTTCCACAGGTGCCTTCCTTGCAATAACTTTGGAGAGTAACTTTCTACCAATTGTTCTTCTCCACCTTCTGACACGTGGCAGGAGAGGTAGCACTCAAAATGGGGTCAAGCTTCACAAGCCGCCTTGTGAAGCTAAGAAGGAAAAGCAGAATTAACTTCACATTTCCATTTACTCATAGCTACTTTTCTTAAAAGATCCTTCCTTTCCTCCTTTAAGAACAAAATCTTTCACTGGGAAACAACACAGTTTTCAAAGTCAAATCCACGACTTGGGCCTGAAATAAAAATAGCTGGTAAATGCCAAAAACTGTAAGGCCACTCAGCCCCTTTCTGTGTTGATGTTTTCTAGCCTTGTTCTGCCTCTTAAACAAGTTGCTTTGTGCTGATGTGTAATTAAGACAAAAGAACATGGAGATTGAGATGAATTACTTACAATACTACAGTGTTGTTTGATACAATGTACTCCAGCTCCTTGGTCCATGGATTCATGAAACTAAACCACTGACTCTTTAAAGTAACAAAAGTCCCATCTTTTGCTCTAAATTTGTAGGAATTTGTAAATACTTTTTCTTTATTCTGCAACACTAGATAAGAAAGGAAAGTTACAATCACCATATTTATGCTTAGAAAGGTAAAGTTGAAAAAAGAAACAAATTTGGTTTATAGCATCCTAAAACCAAAGTGTTTTTGTTGTCCAGACACAGAAATTAAATGGACAAGATGGGACCTGTTCTAAAATCAAATTATAGTTTCAGCAGTATTAGAAATCTTACATTCAAGCCCAAGCACCAGGTTTCTGCAAACCACCAGAAGGGAGATTCAGGATCTGGTGAACTTTCCCAATCAGTGTCTTTAATTCTATTATTTTGTACCTTCTTTATGTTTTTCAGCCAGATGATTGTGATCATCCTGATGGCAGTACTCGTAACAAGAAGTTCCTAGAAGCTCTTGGGGCAGATACCCTAAAATTGCTGTTGCACTGTGAGAAACAAGAACATGAACTACAGTGGATTCAAACAACTGCAAAGGTCTTTCCTTCAGTGTCAGATAAAGCAGAAAAAAATAATATTTAAAGAAACAAAAACTTGTGTTTGGGAAAAGAAATAAAGCACTGGTAAAAGCTCTAAAAGAACTTTTGTTCACTGTAAATTATCAATTTGCAATGAATGGCAATTCAAGGACATAAAAACCAGTGTTTAGACAGGCAAAGCACATGTACACACAAAATAATTATGATCATTAGGTCTTCCCATTAGCCAGAGTCCTGCTCACACATAAGGAGTCATTAAAAAAACCCAGCAGTTGAACTTTGCTCTGCCTCTCAAAGGAATAGGTTTAAAGTGACACTTTTAGTTGAAGAAAAAAGGTGACTGAAAGCAGTAGAGTTTCCAGTGACAATAATGACATTAGAAATGCAAAATGGTAACTGGGTCTCTACAACAAACAAAGGTCTGGTTCAGAAAGTTTAAAAAAATAGGATCTTGGCTTTCATTTCTAATGGAATTATTTGGTACCTCATTTAGATATAATTTATTTTTCCCATATAATAAGATTTTAAGAGGCAATAACTTTTGGTTAAATGTTTATTACTCTAGTCATATGCAGAGCCATGAAGTTCTAACTTGAGATTTTTCTTTATGAATAAATAAATACATGAGTGCATTTTAGAACACATTTTCATCTTGCTAGCTGACCTTTTTCTGTAGGAAAATACACTTCCATAGACTATTTGATAAAAAACAACCCAGAGGCCAAGTCCTCACAGATTCAGAATGAACTAACTCCTGTGTATAGCAAGAAAAATTCTGAAATCCTCTCAAGAATTCTAGTTGGAAATTCTATCCTGTTCAAGAAATCACAGTTCTGACAGAGACACTGAGGAAATTTAAGAAGTGGTGTTATTTTCATTTCCCCCTCATCAAATAACAGAACTCTTACCGCTGATCTACGTAAACAAATTTTCCATCCATGGCAAATCGTGTAACAAATTCTGTTGCTTTGACTTTGATTTCCCCACTCTTTTGTGGAACAATGTAAGGGTGTAACCTTCCAATTGCAACAAGACAGTTAAAGTTACTACTGTCCTTTTCTACATCATTTTCCTCTTCTACTCCCACCTCATTAGGAGGCCAGTTCTTCAAATACCCAGTACAGTGAATGGTACAGTATTTTCTGTGATCTAACAAAAAGAAATGAAATAAGAAGCAGTTATTTTTCAGAAAGTAAACCAAACTACTTTTTTTACTCTATTGGCCATGAGGCCAGCAACTACATTTTATGTTTACCTACACCATCTGTACAAGGCTATAGGTAATTTTACAGAGTATTTTTAAATTAATTGTGTACTACTTAATTTTGGCTTACCTGGAGAAAGCTCTTCTAATTCTATGTAAGATTTAGGAAGATAAGTTATAGGTGTTGGGAGGTTAAACACAGTGTTCACAGAAAAAAAAAGCAAACCAACAGCCTGGAAACCCTCAGCTCACTTTGTCTTCATATGGATTATAAATTGGAATTCAGTGGAGAGGCTCCTCAGTAGCTTCCAAATCAATTTACCTTCTGTGGGCACAACGGTCTTAATCTGTGCTTGCTGCTATTGCTAAGAGAATCAGTTGAGAACAATCCAAAGCAATCTTTCTTATTTACCTTAGGCTTCTGAATTGCACAATTTTCTGGGAACACAAATATTTTCAATGTCTTAAACTACAGCATGTTTGCTACCTACAGCATGTTTGCTACCTACATAACATGCAAACACTCTCACATGCACCAAGGCATAGAGATGATTTTACATGTCCTACATTAACTGTCTTTCCAAAAAAAAAAAAAGCCAAAGCATTCCTGTTATCTTTATGATGAAAATGATCCTTTCCATAGGTTTGATTTCCTCTCAACTAGAAAAAAAAAAATTTATCACCTCCATAAAATGAGAAACTGAGTTATCCTAATGTGACTTGGTCACAGTTGCTCAGGTGCCTTCCCTCCAAACTGCTTTCCCAACAAACAGAAATTCTTATCTCACCCAGTTATTTGGCACATCAAGGGACACCAAATTCTATTTACTTACAATTATGGGCCTCTTAAAATTTACAGTTGTGTGGTGTTATCTCAACAGTAACAGGTTACATTGAAAAACAGAAGCTGGAGGATTTTTTCAGCATCAAACAATCTCAGCACACCTTGGCAAAAAAATCAATACTAAGGTATTAAAAGCTGGAAATCACATTTTAAAATTTAAATTTTCACTGAAAGCTTGACAAGAGTATACTGCTGCACAGGCATACCAAAATAGGAGCTAAATTAAATTTATTGGAAAAATGAATGGAGTTACACTGATAAAATAACTTTATTTGAAAGGGGGAAAAAAAGGGAAAACTCATACTTTTAAATACACACAACACAAAAAGTAAATCAGAAAAAAAAGTTGGTTTACTTGCTTTTTTTCCTTCAAAATAGTAGAGTTTGCAGGCCTTATTCACTCAGTTACCTTCAAGACATAAGTTATTTAGTTTCATTCTTCTGATCTGCTCCAGTTCTTTCAAATATTTCCCTGAGACTTCTAAAATTTGACCACAACAGACCACAGCTCCTAAACAGGCACTGTACCTCAGGTTCCTTCCTCCTTCCCTCCCTCTTTTCCAGGAGTGAGCAGGGAGGAGAAAGAGGACAATTAGACTGTTTTTTCCAACCGTGTCCCCGGCACACGTTTTGAGACCAGTGGTAACTACAAGGGACTTGGAACTTAAAAACACACCAAATTTTAAGACAAAGAGCCCCCACTTCATCTACACTGTTTGAATACCTTTCTTCTTTGGGTTGGGCAAGCACTCCTTCTCTTCTTTGACTGTAGTCCTACTACACTTGATCCGACAGAAGAAGGAACGGCGAGCGCCGGAATTCAGCCGAGCTGGTCCACCTTGGAAATCTGTGTGTACTTGCAAGCCAGCTTACAAAAATTTAGTAAAGTAGTTAAAAAAACCCCCAAATCAAACACAACTTGCTCATTTTACCTTCCAGTACATTCTCCTGCTTGTTTAGCTGCCTAAATTTTGTCCTTGCAATGAAATAACAGCTTAAATAGGGCAAATAAAACATGACTGGCACACGGATTCCGAAATTAAAAATGAGCTATTTTTAAACCCTCCTTGATATTTTGAATGGCATTTTAATAAACTTTCAACTTGTATTTGGCACAAGGAAGAATTGCAAAGATGTTTGTAAAAGCCAGCTATAAAAATGTCATGATTTTAAGCTGCACAGTACATAAGGCTTTCCACATTAGAAATAACTGTACACAAAAGAAGGTTTGGTTACATTAGGTTTGACACTTAGCATTTTCAGAGAAGACAGTGATTCTTGATATTGGAGTATTTTATCCCATCAGGTCTTTTGTATTGACAAGACCTAGCAAATACAAGAAAAAAAAGGAGTGTTCCTGGTAGGAAGAAGGTCAGACCACATCCTGGTAAATGTTTAACAGTGCAAATTTCAGTCATTCTTAGGATCTAAAAATCAATTCTTTCCTGGGCTTTTCAACTGCAAATGCATTCTGAGCTGCAGCTACACATTCAAATGGTTCTCAGTAAAGGACACCCATGCACACACAAACACATCCTGGATAATAACTAGATTGGATAACATCTCTTTAAAAACAATCTGAGCACATTCAAATATGACTTACTTTTGCCATCTATGAGTTTCTCCCTGGGTGACACATCCGATGAAGAAAGTTGCTCCTTAACTTTTGCAACATCTTTTGGATGCAAGTAATCAAATAAACTTTGTCCAATTAAACTGGCCTATTAAAAAACCCAAGAAAAACAGAAGAGATGAGAACCACGCTATTTTGGAAAAGGGCCCCACACATGTTATTTATCTCAGAAAAACAACTGTCAGTGTAGAAGTTTAAAAAAATAAATTAAATTTGCTTCATGCCTGTTCCCCTAAGATGATTCATTGCACTTCAGTTTAAAAAGATAGTTTTGCTTTTTTTTTTTTTAAAGATAAAAATAGATCAATGAAACAGAGTCCAGATTGGCTATCCTTGCATTTATCAAGAAAATCCTTACATTTATGAGGAAAATGAAGACAGCACAAATGGTTTTAAAGTTACACAAGTAGACAGATGGCAGCACTAACTGTTTTAACCTCTCCTTGTGAAACAGAAGTCACAGATACACCAGCAAATTCCCATGCCTTGATTAGTTGTGGTAATTGCCCATGATGTTCAAGGTCAGCTAATCAAGGCTACTTAGATTTTTCCTATTTCCCTCATCCTACAGGCTAAGCTCACCCCCAGTGAGTTTCCTTCAGGTTAGGAGGACACACTCAGGTAGTCATTGTGGATCATGTGTTATGTAGTGCATCCAAACATAAAGACATCACCAAGGAAAGCTTTAATTAACTTTCGCTGCTGAACTACCAATTTTCCTTGGCCTAAAAAAAACTTCCCTGAAAATCACTTCTTTATGTAAAAGAAAAATCTCTGGCTCACAGAAATTAGGACATCTTCCAATTATCCCTTTCCTCCCAGACTAGCATTCTTAAAGGTGATCAGCTGAAATATGGGGCTGTTCCTCAGGTCGGGAACACTGACTGTACTTGCAAATACTTTGTTACAGGATGTTCAGCCTTACTCTGAGGAAGGTTAAGACAAAGAAACGATACATCCTTATGTATGGCTTTGAGTAATATGGAATTAAATGCAAAAGTTCTAAAATTTCTCAGAAAGCGCAAGGTAAAAGCAAACCAAGAAACTCAAGTATTAGCACCTGATCATAATTAAGTATTTTGCAAACTGATTCAGAGACAAACAGAATTTTTCCTCTGTTGCATCCAACCACGAACAGGAATCCATCTGCAGCCTGAAAGTATAAAGATACTGTCTTTAGAAACATACAATTAAAATATACAGTGGATATTAACTCCTAAGGGAAAGGACACTTCTAAAACTGATTTTTAAAATTAAAAGCAAGAAAGATGGAGAGGGACCATTTCCAAGGGCCTGGAGGGACAGCACAAGGGGGAATGGCTTCACACTGACTGAGAGTAGGTTTAGATGGGATATTGGGAAGAAATTCCTTATTGTGAGGGTGGGGAGGCCCTGGCACAGGTTGCCCAGAGAAGCTGTGGCTGCCCCATCCCTGGGAGTGTCCAAGGCCAGGCTGGATGGGGCTCTGAGCAACCTGGGATAGTGGGAGGTGTCCCTGCCCATGGCAGGGGGGGTGGAACAGGATGATCTTTAAGGTCCCTTCCAACCCAAACCATTCCATGACTGTGTAAAAAAGCATTTAAGCCCAGAAATCATTTAAGCCTGCAAGGACCAAATCAGCCCTTCAGCTGCAGATTAAACACAGCTTCACTTGGGAGCCATTTACAGATCCTTGGCCAAGTTTGTTAGAGAAACTCAACTTTAATAAGGACAGGATTTAATTGAGAGTTTCCTTCCACTTACCCTAAGGATTAACTGTCTGAGTTCATCATCCTTTAAAAATGAAGGTTTATATCTGACTTCTGAATAGGAGCTACTGGAACCTGGAAAATGGATTATTCAGAGACAATGTCACAAGTGACATTTCAAATTTATACTTGTTACATATTTTACATTTTTCTCTCCGTGACCACAACAGCTGAATAAAAACCCAAATAATTAAGTGTTCTAGAAATTCTAAAAATAAATCTCAAACATACAGGCACATAACTATTTTTTCTTGCCCTTTACTTCACATAAGCCAAGGAAACTTCTGTTCAGATTTCATTAATTATCTAGAGAAATAGTTTCTAGCAAATTCAGTTCTCATAATACAACTCAGAATCCTTAACATTTGCTGAAACTGGATAACTCCAATGTTATAATTACCCTCTGACATAAATAATGCTTCATTAATATTACACATCCAATAATCCAAAAACCACATTATTGTTGTTAAATTGAATCTCTCACTAAATGTAGTGAGAATGACTCACTACAGGTGTTATTCTTGCACCCATAGCAAGTACTCAAAATAAATAATTTTTAACCATTACAAGCATTTCTATAACTTTTTCTGTATTTTTTGAGGTAAACAGCAGTTGAATTTTCCAGCAATAATTCGTAATTCACTACAGTTCCACATAGTACTTTGTATTTTTAAAGCACTTATTTTGAAGATATAAATACATAACTGTGCTGGGTGAAGGCCAGTTTTCCTATCCTATTGTTAAAATATGTTTTGAGCTGGAGATTTCTTATAAAAGCTTGTTAAAATTGCAAAACCCCAAAATCTTGTGTGCTGCTGATAGGCTATAAAATATGCAACTTGTTTTGGGTAAAAAAAAAAAAAATCCCCAAAGCCAGCAATAGCAAAAGGAGAGGAAAGAGTATTTCCTGGGCTTATCTTGACACTAAACCATATCCCTCGGTGACTGAGGGTTTCAGAAATTTATAACTCTTTTTCTAGGTATTCTCTAACAATTAGGACTTTAATGTGATCAAAGTCATCAATCATTTTGTTAAAATATGTTTGGTCTTGCAACATTCTTTTTGACTCCTGTACTTTTTGAGAAAAATCAAAGAGAAACTAAACTGCAAGACAGAAAATACCAGACACTGAAGAGTGGCTTTTTTTATCCTATACTAAGGAAAAAGAAAAAAATTAAGTGCTGGAAGCTACAGCCATGTAGATTTAAATGAGGAACAGAGTCAGAACTAAATACAGTAAGGAAATGTAAAATAAATTACCCCTGATTTACTTCACATCAAAGGAGATACAAGTGTAACTCCTGTTAGAACAAGGATTTATAGGATTAAGTTTCCCAAATCCCACCTTTTAAAGATTTTAGGTGCTGCACAGCCATCCTTAACACTGTCAGCTTGTCCAGCTTTCGGGCCATGGGGTTGCACTGAGGTATCATAGCAGACAATTCCTCTATCAAATTATTCATTTTGTCTCTTCTTCGTTTCTCTGTCTGACTGTGAGCCTCTCTACAAAGCAAAAATATTTAAAGAAAAGATGTAAAACATGATTTTCCCTGTAACATTCACCAGATCACTTTTGGGAATGGAACATACCACAAGCCATCCTGCACTGAGACAGTTTTTCAAACACTACTTGTATTGGAAGAGTGGATGGGATTCACTTGAACAAAGGTGGAATGGTTACAGCAATGATGTGAAAAACTGAGGAGGAAAAACATCTCAAGGAACAGTTTGAACAAGAAACAACAGGCTAAAGACTTGATAATGACTTGGGCACCAGGAAACTCTTGATGTCATTAGGAAACACTGGAAGACACTTTTGCTCCCTTGCTCTATCTCTGCCTGACCTGTGTAACTAAGAGGGGCATTTATTCTGCTGTTTTCTTCTTTTTAGAAAGGACAATGTCCCAGCATTGCTAAAACCCCTCTGAAATCTGTTATGTTACCTCCCAACAACCTGAGACAGCAGGGCTGTTAACTCATTACCTTCCAAATCCCTTGGATTGAAGGCATTCAAACACAAGGATTTACTCCCAGCACAGCAACAAACACCACATTTCCATGTCATTCTAAGACATGCAGTGGAAAGTGAAAGAAAAAGTTGTGCCTTGTGCCACTTATCAGAAGCAGCCCAGAAAACCTTCCCTTTGCTGATAAGGTGGTACAAAGGGTTTCAGCCTCTGGCCAGCTCTCACCTCCTCAGCCCAAGAACAGAAAAGGCTTCTCTTCTTGCACAGTTTGCATCACAAAACTCCTTCTAAGGCCCATGAGCGCACATCACAAGTGTATTTATAACCCAAGTCACCTTTTCTTTGGTTCTTCCTAGGGCAATATGTTGCTTTTCTGCTGATCTTCTCCCCTCTAACATCCTCCAGCAGATGGAAAAGAGTTCAGTTCCTTTTCCTCCCTCCTTTCCCAGAAGACAATCCAGCCACTCAACTAAAACCAGGATGATTTTCCATTCTGAGATCAGACCCAGCAGTACCTAACCATAAGTTTAACCATGGGAATAAGTTTTGGTTACTCTCTCTCTTCCTCTTAGACAGACCATAACAGAAGTTATTAAAGGTAATAAAGTTAACTACACCTGGCCTCTGAGAAAGAACAAAGTACACTTTTAAAGACCTAGGTGTCTATAATTTTTATTATTTTTACACACAATTAATTCTGAGTCATTCAATCAGCTTTTCTCTCTCTCTAAAGCTTTTTTTTTTTTAATTTAATTTTATGAGTTATGCTCAGCTCTACAGGTGCCCCCAGCTTTTTCCTCATGTCAGGTAGGAACAATCAAGTAATATCTTGTGCCCCTTGAACTGTGAACCTCAGGAAGATGGATACAAGCATTCCAGGAAAGGGAACAACCTTCCCCATCATTAAGGGTCAATAGGAAGTTATAAAAAACTGGATGCAGAAATTCATGTGATGACTGGATGACTCAAAAAGCCTTCTGTGACATTCCCCAGTTCCAAAGGGGAAGGGAGAAAAGCAAGTTTCCCCAAGAAGTTGGAGGAGAGAACATAACTGGGACTCTAACTAATGAACCAAAACTCAAGGAAAAAATTAACAGTACAACAAAAAGTCATTAAAGCAATGTACAACACAATGTTTTGTAGCAATCTGTGTGGAAAAACTAATTTACAAGTTAAACCAACTAAAAATATACCTTTTTTATTATGAATCCCAGTATTTACTAGTAAAACATGCTTCTATTGTAAATTAGTACCTGAAATCTTTTACTTTAACATGTTCTTCATCTTCACTCCTAGAAAAAAACAAGATACAGAGTTTTACATTGCATATTTAATACTTGGCACTTCTTCCCTCCCACAAATTCCAGAAGATATAAAATGCTACAAATTCACTTTGGCTCCAGCAAAACAAACCCACAAAAATTCCTAAACCCAAACTGATCTGGCAAGTGATGCATAACAAAAAAAGAACAAAACACTGCTTCCAGTATCCACAGCTGTGTGAATATATTATGGGGATATTTCATAATTATGGGGCTATTTTTATCTTGGAAAATGTTGGCACTTCAATGTAAGCTTGATTTTATTTATTTTGCTTAAAATTTTGCAACAGAGATCACCTATTCATGGTTTTATTTTTAATACCTTGCTGTGAAATGATGAAATGAGCATTCCTTGCCTAGACTGGGCCTAAATGACACTTTAAAAAGTAAAAGTTAAGTGTTTTTCCAATTCCTACAGCAATGCCTGAAAAGTTTATGTAATAAAAGGGGTAAGGGGAGGCCAGACCAACTGCAGTGCAACATGTGCCCTATTAATTAACTTTCCTTCTGCCTCAGGAGCTTCAAGGGGAAAAAAAATAGGAAAAATTTGCTGCTCAAGTGATGAGTCCCAGCTTTCAATGGATTCATGCAGCCTCTGTCCCAACAGCTGTGGAACACCACCCTGTCCTCTGTTTCCTCAAGCCATTTATTAAACACTTGCCTGTTTCTTCTGAAATGGAAGCAAAGGTTTTAAAGGCAGGAGAAGTTGTAGATTCCTTCCAATTGAAATAGTCTTATTTTAGAAGAAAAGAACTATGTGGCTGCTTGTAACAAGTGTATTTTTTAAAGGTAGGCACCCAGATGCAGAAAAAAAGATGTTGCAACAAAGTAATGATGCAATAAAGTATATAAAATAGATACAAAAAGGGTTTTACTTACGCTGCACAGCCAAACTCTGCTTTGTCACCTTGTAACAGCATTATTTTAACACAGTTCTATTTAACAAACAAAGTGTGACATGTTTGTAAGCTCTGAAAACAGAAATGGGTTCATTTATGGGAAGTACCTTTTCTGAGGATCACCATCCACTTCAGCAGTGTCCCTGCAGAAACAGGTGACAAAGTCAGCAAAATGCAGTTTGAGTCACCACAAAATGACTTGAGACACCCAAGGAAGCAAAATCACACAAAAATTTTAGTGCAAACCCCACTTAATTAGTTAATTTCAGCAAGAACACCACTTTCTACAACCTAATTCCTACTTTTTTTTTTCCTTATTACCTTTTCAATTCATTTTTAAACTTGGCCATGATTTTTTTTTAACCAGAGAGATTCAAACTTCAGGGAAACATTGCTGATGAAGCAACACTTTTACTGAGCAGGTAAAAATCAACAAGTGCTACTGAAAAAAGAATGGAAACTCTCATTTTTTTCCCCATAAAAACTAAAGTATTGCTGGATTTTTCAGTGATCTACAAGACATTTGAATCTTCAAGCTGACAACTGTATCAACATCCACAGACCTGCATTCTGTAGAAGAAAAAGGGATTAAAGAGAATTGCTTCAACGACTACAAATAGATGCAAATTTCCTAACTGCCAACCTTTTTAAACATGGATTTTCCACAGTAGTTTGGAGCTACTTGTAAAGCACCACATCTGACTTGTGTCCCTTGCTCCTGCCTGATGAATTCAGCTTTGAACACATCACTTTTTTTTTTGCTTCACTGGCATCTCTTTGGCAGCTACAGAACAGGAGGGAACAGTTCCCAGTATCACCTCAGCAGTCCAGCCTGACCCACTTAAAAAGCCTGAGCTCTCCCGTGGGACAGTCCCAGATTTTAGGTCACAGGTCTGTCTCCACATTTCAGGAAGTGGCAGGGATGGAGTCACTGGAGAAGCAGCTCGAGATCAAAAGATTAATATTGCTTCTAGGTAATATTCCAGTGTGCACTTGGGAGACTTCAAGCAACTTCAGAACTTGCTTTTAAGAGGAGGAAAAGCAGGGGGGAAAAGTGGATGCACTCACTGGTTATCAGAGTCACTCCCTTTGCGCTTCCTGGGAACCTCAGGCACAGGGGCAGTGAAAGAAGTGGTGCTGGCAGGCTGAGCTGGGGGATTCATGAGGCTGGAGGCTCCAGAGGCAGCACAGGGGCTCCCATCGACTGGGAAATGATCTGTGAACAGGAATAAAGGCTCAGCTGTGTCATCCAGGACAAACACTGGGCTGTGAGTGGTTTCTGACACACAAAAAGCAAAGGTTGCACAGCTCCAACCTAAATCCTGCAAAGGGCTTGTAACCGTCTCACCAACACCATCAACATACCAATAGGTAATATAAACACCAACAATATTTTTATAAAATATAATCCCCCCACACCCTGAGACAGCCTGTTGTAAAATCACAAGATGGGGCATTAGCCAGCACAGCAAAACACTGTGGCTCAAAGTAAACTAAAAAATATATAGTGAATATAAATATATATAAAAAAATACCCACCAAACAAACCAAAGTTTGCTCTACTTCTGACCTAAAATATTGCAAGGGACATTTGTCCTTTAAGTTGGAAGAGTCTTGAAAGCCTGTCAAGTTCCTTTCCCAATTCTCCACTTCAAGAAAACTGCTTTGTTCTGGGAAGGACAGAAGAGAAGTCACAAGCCAAAAGAATCCCAGCAACCCACTGGGAAAGGAAAACAGCCCCAAGGAACTGAAGTACTTTTACACTGTTTTTCTATCTCAACACAGGGAATCATCCAGCTGATGTTTAGGTAAATAACCAGAATGAACTCTGTTCCAGCAAATGCAAATGACAGATAAAAAATGTGCAGGAATGATACAAACATATTTTCTTTTCCCTTTAGGTGTAAACAGATCTAAACACCATAAAAAATGACCTTCTAGGTTGTCATTTGCTGGTGGAATAGGACTGTGGGGAGTTAAATGAATGTAGGCTAATGCTCAAACAACAGCTTGTCTGGTCTTCCACTAATCCTCTCTCTGTCAAGTCAGACGACACAAAGTCAGCCTCTGTTTTATTTTAGAAAGCTCTTTAACTCACTAAGTCATACAGGAAGCTTAAAAATAAAAATTACAAAAAGAGGGGGAACTCAAAGAACCAATAAATACCTGAAAAATAAGTATCAGCCTTTGGGCATCTGCAGCCAAAAAAAATTTGGTTATTGCAGAAACACTTCAATTTAGGGATGTTAAAGAGAGAGTAAAAGAAAGGAGATGATAAATACTCCAAAGACACGAATGGTAGATGTTGGAAGTATTTTGAAATATTTTTTTAAAATTAATCTTCTCTTCCTGTCTCATGTTTCTGTTATTAAGATAATTCTAAGACAAAACCCAGCCCTGATTCCCAAGGAACTGTTTATTTAAAAGGAGCAGCTTGAATTCACTGAGCTCCCAGCACCCCATAATTACCAGCTTAAGCTACTGAAGTATAATCAGACCTGATGAATATTCAGAAAAGAGGACTCGCTAACCAGAAACCCACATGATTCCAGGACAAGGATGCCTTCAGCACAACAGATCCTCTCCTCCTGGCACAAAGCAGGACAGCACAGACCCACTGACCTAAATACTGCTGTGCTCACAGATGGCCAGGCTGCTCCCTCAGCCTCTTCCCTTCAGAGGGACAAAGCACAAACTCAATCCCACATCATAAAATAAATAAAAACTAAATCCCTGTGCCAAATTCTATGCCATGTTAAGATGTGGTTGAGCTTGGAGCAAAACATGAGGTTAAAAATGCCTGATGTGCTCAGAATTCTCTAGAGACGTGTTGTAAGATTCTCCAAAAAGACCCACAAGCCAAACCCCCAAAAAACAAACAATGCAGAAGGAAACAAATAGAAAAAGAAATGTAAAGGTTTGAAAGTACAGCTGTGCCTTGGGAGAGCTGCTGAAAGATTTCAAATCTTTGGGGGGTCACAAAATAATGGTCTGGAATTCACCCCAATAACCAGGGGATGTTTCCATGGGAGGAAGAAGTTGGATTTTCACTTTTCCTTGGAGCACCTGCTTGTGTTTCTTATCATTCCCATTCCTGTCAACATTTTCATACCATAAACATCAAAACCAACCAGGGAAGCAAAAGGAAAGAGTTTCCTAATTTCAAAGCACTGCTGCTCCATGAAAACACCATATCCAGGAAGGCCAAGCTTGATTACAAGTTTGTGTTCCTGTAAAATCATTAGTCATGTTTTTAACTACTAGAAACAGTTTAATCCAGCTGGGGATGTTTTGTTCTCCCACCCCACAGGCTCTAACTTCCACTAGGTTGGTGTGCAAGCCAAATAAAATTCCGGCTGGGAATTTTATGGCTTTTATTACTGTTCATTTCATTGTTAATGCCCTGCCAGACTAATAATTGGATTTTAATGGCAAATGAGTAGTTCCTCAAATACAAGTCTATTATGATCTATGCCTGGCTCCTATTTTAGCACTAATTTTAATATATTTCATCATCAGGCAAACCAAGTGTAAAAGGAATTGTTATCAATATATTCAGTTATAAATGAAAAATATACAATATATCAATTATCACATCAAAGCACAAGACCAGACCTCACCGTCTTGTGTTTTTCTACCAGAAATAAGAATTGGGAAAAGGTTCCTATCCCAACTGCAGCAGCCACAGGAGGGGAGATCCACCTGAGCCAACTTCCATGTCCACCTCTGAAGTGGCCATTCCAAGGCCTCCTGGAGAGGAGGCATTTCCAGGGTGATTCATCTCCCCCCAAAATAGATTCCTCCCCTTGGCTGCATGAAATCCAGCAGCTCCATGGTGATTCATCCCCAGCTAAAATAGATCCCTCCAGCCCCAGAGTCAGGAATTGTGCAGGAATTGGCTCACACTGGGATCTCTCCTCTGTAGAATCCCAGCCCAGGTGGCTCCAGAACCAGCCTGGAATTCCTAAAATGTTAACAGCCACCTGGTTGTATCCCATGCAACAAGCTCAAGGCCAAAATTAGTGCCTTAATTACTCCCCCTGACCCCCTGCAAAGTTACCTTTTCTCCTCCAAATTACTGCTTTGGTCCTAAAACATCATTTTGCCTTGGTAGAATCATCAAAAAGAAATTACACAAGACACACTCCAAAAAAAAAAAAAAAAGTCAGCAGAAGGATACAAGCCATGTGTGTATTAATAAATTAATATAAAAAGCTGTCAGTCAACCCTCATTTAGCCAGTTTAAAAAAGAGCAGCCAAATCCAGCTGTCAGGGCTGGAAATAAAATGTCAATGTCATCTCAAACTTCTCAGGCTGGGAATAAATGAGACTTGGAGAAATGTGGCACAGCTTTTCCAAGAGCAAGGAACTTGCCATCCAGCTTTTCCTATTTTGAAGCACTTGCTGGCAGAAGGAGAGGAGAAGGAAGAAGTTGCTCTGAATTGGAATTTCCAAGAGCAGAGATGCCACAAACCATTCAAATGTGCACCAAAAAAATAGAAATTGAAGCTTTGTCAAGTTTAAAAGAGTTAAAATTGTGTTTGAGGGATCTGCAGGTCCCAAAGATCTGAACACCTACAACAAAAAGGGCCATGACTTCTAAACTGGGCTGAGAGCTGAAGCCAATCTTATTTTTAATTTATTTCTTTATTTCAGACCTTTAGAATAAGCCATGAAAAGCATCTTCAGAGTATTTACAGCACCCAGTGTCTCTGATGAAAAGCTGGGGCAACAATTTTCCCTGAAGGTCTGAAAAGAGCAGAAAGGTACAGTCTGCTTTAGTTTATTCTTTCCCCAAATTTTGTAAGAATATGTAATGCAGGAGCAAGATACAGAGCACTCAGAATCTTATGAACAACACTACATAGAGAATAAATCCTTACGCATTAACTTAAAAACATTAGATCTGCTCTCAATACCAGAGAATGAAGAAAAGTTACAATATCCTGAGTTGCAGGCATTAAAATCAAACAAACCCACAGGCAGCTGATCACTCTCTGCTTCTATTCTGCCTTATTTTCACCACTCAGAAGTGAAGAATCACAACTTACCCACTAAACAACCCGTTTACTTAACAGATTTCAAACACCAACTATTTGACCAAACCTATTAATGTATTAAAAAGTGTAATAAGACAGTTAGCAGAGAATGGAATTACCCAAGCCCTGCTTGCCCAGACACTTCCAGGTTCACACCAGGTAAAAACCACTGCTGGAAATCAAGAGTCTCACAGATCATTGAGATCATTACCGAAAAAAACCCCCAACAAACACCACCCCACAAATCCTCTCCTGAAGGAATGCTGGGTGGCTGCTTTCCTGGCACTTTTGGCATCCTGTCATTGCAAACTGCGGGTTCCCATCGAGCCACTTACAGAATTCCACTTGGACAGGTCAAAACATAGTTGGGAAAAGAAAATAAGGAGGGGGGGGGGTTATTTCACAAGAAAACATGAAAGCCTGAGGCTCACTGATTTCCCAAATCCATTTATATATAGAAATGTTCGTGCATTTGGGGTTTTCTTTAGCAAACAACTGCTAAGCCCAGAGGGGCCGGTGTTCCCGACCCTGAACTGCAAGGGGGGAGCAGCACGGTCCAAAAATCCCAAATCCCGTCCAAAACGCTCCTTTCTCCCGGGATAAGGGAAGCACCGTCCTCCTTTCCAGGCAGCAGGAGCAGCTGGGGGTGGTTTACAACCAGCCCGCTTTTAGTACCAGAAACTTCTGATTAAAGAACAAGGAAGGAACAACACGAAGCGTGGGCACCCGCACCTAAAATACCGAGTTATGTTTACCTACCGAAAAAAAAAAAAAATAAATAAAGCACGCCGGAGTTGCCTGCCCCCTCCCAACCCCATGCGCGGCGGGGAACTTTGCGCTGAAATTCAGCGGGAATTAAACATAGAAAGACAACAACAACACACACGCACAAACACACACACACACACCCCTCCAGCGAACCATCACCACCATCACCATCCTCATCATCCCCCAGGAGGAGCCCCACGGGCACCCACAGCGACACCCGCCCGCGCCACATCACCGGGGCGGCGGGACAGACACACGGACACGGGCAGACAGACAGACAGACAGACAGACACGGACAGACACAAGGCACCCACGGTGTCCCCCACACACGCCGGGCGGCAGAAAGCGCCCCCCACATCCAACCC
>VXBA01005702.1:757512-802675 GCA_013399895.1 Serilophus lunatus | reverse complement strand
CCCCCGCCCCGCCATTTCCTTTGCCCCGCCCCGCCATTTTCTTTGCCCCGCCCCGCCCCGGCGCGGAGCCTCTCGCGAGACGTGGGGGGTGTGAGGGGACGGCGGCCCCTCACGGATCCAAGGGGAAATGTCTGGGCTGGGAAAGAGCCCCGCGCTGGAAAAGAGCGTGGAGATCGGCGGGGCCAAGCTGTGACCGGGCAGCGCCGTGTCCACGGGTTCACGGAGCACTGAGGGCTACGGGCACGCTGTCCTTAAACGCCTCCAGGGATGGTGATGTCTCCGCCTCCCTGGGCAGCACGTGCTGATATCTGGTCACCCTTTCCGTGAATAAATTCTTGTTGGTGTCCGGTCTAAACGACGTCTGGTGAAGCTTAAGTCTGTCTTTTTGTCGCTGGTTGGTTGGGAGCTGAGCCCGGTCCCCACCCGGTTACACCCTCCTGTCAGGGAGTTGTAGAGAGTCAGAAGGTGCCCCCTGAGCCTCCTTTTCTCCAGGCTGAGCCCCCCCAGCTCCTTGAGTCGTTCCTCACCAGACCTGTGCCCCAGACCCTCCCCCAGCTCCATTCCCTTCCCTGGACACGCTCCAGCCCCTCCATGTCCTCCTTGCAGTGAGGTGACCAGAGCTGGACACAGGGTTCCAGGAGTGCCCTCAGCAGTGCCCAGCACAGGGGGACAATCCCTGCCCTGGTCCTGCTGCCACACTATTCCTGACCCAAGCCAGGTGCCCTCGGCCTCTTGCCCCCCTGGGCACACCTGGGCTCATGTCCAGCCGCTGTCACCAGCGCTCCCAGTCCTTTCCCACCGGGCACTTCCCAGCCCCTCTGCCCCAGCCTGGAGCTGCAGGGGGGGTTGTGACCCAAAACTTGGTTTTTCTGAGCTTCATCCCTTGGTCTGAGCCCATGGATCCAGCCTGTCCTGCTTTCTCACAAATTTCCAGTGCATAAATTCCAGTGGGAATATCCTGGCCCCCAGTTGGTGCCAGTTTTTATGAGTGGAAGCTCCCAACACGTCTCAGATCCGATGTGGAAGCTCCCTGTCTGTGTGGGAGCAGCAGCTCAGCATCTTGCCTGTGGCTAATCTCAAGGGTTTGGGCATGTGGAAGGAGTGGGTGCAGGGCTCTGACAAAATATTCCAGGGAATAGGCCAAGGATGCTGCTGAGGAAATGCAATTGTGCTACTACCACTTTCTCCTTGGAAATCCAACTTTTAATCTCAGAATTTTGTGTTCTGTGTAACCCCACAGTTACCATTGCAGTGATCTATATATTCCACCAGGCTGGGTTCAGTTGGTCTTCCAGAATTTGTGTTGGACAGAAGCAGTTGCTCCTTCTGCCCTAAGTGAAATAAAAAACAGGAGGAAGAGCTGAAAAACAGGAGTTAGACACTATGAGAAAATCATTGGCATTGATGCACATTTGTTCTATTCATACACTACAACTGCTACTGGAAAAAAATTTCTAAGAATTTGTTCCCAGGAAGCTTAAATGTCATGTTTTGTCCTGCTAAAATTGTTGTTTGCCCCAGTTTTGAAGGCAGGAGCTGCCTCCTCCAGGTTTGCATCATCAGTGGACACCCAAATGTGAGGGAGATTTCAGAAGTGAGTCAGCTGCACTGACCAAAAATCTTTCAGCAACCACAGAAAGTTATAAGGCTCAATGAGTTAAACATTGAAATACTTCCACAAAACTGTTTGAACAACCTTAACAGCTTAACAGCTATTAAATACAAACTCTCTCCATATGGGAACATTAATGAGGACATTTAAAATGTGTTTATTTTTTAAAAACTGACTCATTAGAAGGGAGCTACTGTACCTTAGTCACGGTTATTTAATATTTTTGAGTGCCACAGGAGAAGTACTTGCAATTCCATACAGCAATTTTTGGCACTTTATATCTAGAAACTCAGATCAATCTCTTGGCAATATTTCTGCCTGTCTTGTTCCTCATCCATGGTCAGTGGCACTTGGGTTATTCCTATGAACACAACGTGCTGCCAAATCATTAACACAGATTTTAGACATCATTTATTACGCTTGTTTCTTACTCAAAGCTGGTGCTTGGTGTCTTCACTGAGCATTTCATACAACAGTAACTGGTGTTTGTAGCACACCCTTTGCCTCGAGCAGGATCCCAGTTTATGTAAGGCACTGATTTTGAGTAGGCCACACTTGATATTTTTGCCCCATTTTAAGGTGAGCACTTTCTCCTGAGTAGCTTCCAGCTATAAAATAGGGAACTGAATGCTTTATGTAAGCCAGGGACAGCCTCTTTTTCCCAAACAACTTACACAACCACTTGCTGAAGAAGTAAAAATAACAATCAAACCTCGGGCAGTTAAATAATGGCCTGAGATTGAGCACTTAAAGTGTCTGTGTTATTCCTCCTTTTTTCTTTTCTGTCACATCCAAAGCTTAGCATGTCTTAGCTGTTCCCCAGGGCATCCAGTCAGGATCTCTCTGAGAAGGATGTGAATTTCTCTGGATAATTTCTGGGGCCAAGCTGGTTCCATGCACCTCATTTCAGGAGCCGAGAGTGACTCTCCTCCTCTGAGGGAACACTGGGAATCACTCTCCATTATTAGGGAGACTTGTGTTACTTCACACAAAACCATCTTTAGGTGACTGCTCAGGGTGAGCCTTCCAACTTTTTTCTACTGAAACTTAAACTGAAGTGACTCAGCCTTGGAAATACAAACACATTTTTCATAACCTCCTCTCCCAGAACATGAGTGTTTATGGTTTCCTCTCAGACCACTTATAGAACAATTCCTGTGTCCTGAATCAAGTGTGTTTTTACAGAGTACATGTGAACTGGTTAGGTAGTTGCAATAAATAATCTCTTTTTAAAGTATCTATTTTAGCCTGATGGTTGTATTTCATTCTGCTTGAAGGTCACTGGATTTCAATTTAAGCAATTTACTGACTTTGCTTTAAATTCTCTGTCTCTGAATTAGTAAAATCTGCTGTCATTTTAAAGCAAAAGTTCTTCCTCAAATCAGTATCTTTTACATCAAAACTTATATAAATAACATAATCATACTGTAATCAGCAAATAACAAAAATAAGCTCTTTAAAGTTATTTCTGCCAAATAATTAGTACAGAAGCTTACAAAGAAGCAAAAAACAGCAGAAAAAATCGTGCTTTGCCAGCAATGAACTGTGCTATGCTGGCACAATCCAGGGAGTGGAGTTGTATGGATTGTGTTATTCAGTACATCCAGTTGGATTGTGATAGTGGTATAGCCTGGCCTTAGAGATCTGTGAATCAGGGACAAATTCCTTGCATGATGAAACAAGTTTAACTTGAGCATCCAAGTCCTATTTGCTCTCCCTCTCTAACCTCAGTATTGGAACTTGGTGGGTTTCTAACCAAATCAAAGCAAGTCAAAAAGATTAACATTATCCAAAGCGCCTGCTTTATTTTGGAGTCCTGGCTGGTGAGGTTTGTGCCCACAAAGTTAATTAATTTGCTTATAAATCTCTTACCCAAAAGTCTCTCAATTTGATGGTGCCACTTTTGATTTAAAAAATAATGTAGTTTTTAAGTAGCCTCTTTATTCCTGGCTGAAACTGGTGTTCTCTGAATACTTTCAGGGCCTAATGTCTCTGAAAACCAGTACTGCTCTTACAAGTATCTTCACAAGGATAAATAAAGCTGCCTGTTGGAATGAAAAGCAACTGAAATGGTGAAAAAGGTGCAGCCCCTAAGCCAAGTCCTACTTCTCTGGGATCAGGGAGAGCCCACCCAGTGCCTTTTCAGAAAAAGGCATTTAAATAAATTGTACATTATGCAAAGTTTCCTTGAGGCATTAGTCCAATTTTATTTAAAAAAATAGGTAATATTTTCCTCCTTAACAGTAGAAGCACCGTGCAAGTTTCTCACTGTGGTGTTTGAAGCCAGAAGGCCTCTTCACATCCTGCTTTTCAACTCACTGAGTTGCAGAGCTAGTGAGAAGTTTTTGTCTCATTTGTAAAGAACACCAAAGCGTGGCATCAGCAAGCAGCTCGCTTTGGAGACCATATTTTTTCCTGATTTCTTTGGGGTTTAGATTGGAATCTTCTGCTGACGTCAATGGGAGTTGGATGAGACCTCAAAGGCAGCCTACTGGATTGAAAAGCATGATGTGTGTGTCTGCTGAGGTCATGATCAAAAAGCCCCCGAGGTTCTTATCTGATCACTCACTATTATGAAATAGGTATATTGAAGTAAGAAGTAGAATAGGGAAATCAAGTATCCAAGAGTAGCAGAGCTGTTGCAGTTTGTGAGTAAGTCCCAGCACTGGAGAGATGTATGTTGAGATAACAGAATGGTTTGGTTGGAAGGATCTTTAAAGATCATCTAGTTCCAACCCCCTGCCATGGGCAGGGACACCTTCCACTATCCCAGGCTGCTCAGAGCCCCATCCAGCCTGGCCTTGGACACTTCCAGGGATGGGGCAGCCACAGCTTCTCTGGGCAACCTGTGCCAGGGCCTCCCCACCCTCACAGGGAAGAATTTCTTCCCAATATCCAATCTAACCCCAGTCTCTGTCAGTGTGAAGCCATTCCCCCTTGTCCTGTCACTCCAGGCCCTTGTCAATGGTCTCTCTCCATCTTTCCTGTGGGCTCCCTTCAGGTACTGCAAGGCCACAATTAGGTCACCCCAAAGCCTTCTCTTCTCCAGGCTGGACAATCCCAACTCTCCCAGCCTTGCCTCCATCCCTCTGATCATCTTGGTGCCTCCTCTGGACTCACTCCCACAGCTCCATGTCCTTCCTGTGCTGGTTCCCCAGGGCTGGAGGCAGCTCTGCAGGTGGGGTCTCACCTGAGGGGGCAGAGGGGCAGAGTCCCCCCTCCCCTGCTGCCCACCCTGCTTTGGATGCAGCCCAGCACACGGGGGGGATTCTGGGCTGGGTCATGTCCCTCCTCTCCCCCAAGTCCTTTTCTCCAGGGCTGCTCTCAGCATTTAAATGAATGAAGTATAAACCAGTGCTCCCATTTCCAGTGTGTTTTGTGGATGGCCACACATGCATGGACATGGCCGGGAGGAAATGTCATTCCAGCCCATACATCCACATCCCGGGACACCTCCCTGGAAGGAAGCAAGGTGTTGCCTCGAGCTGGTGTGTGTAACACTTGCTGTCTGTACCTGGAATCTCCCTTGCAAAATGTGGAGCAGGGGCCGTGGTAACGCTTTTACACAACAGCTTCAAGGTCACAGCCTCACTCTGCTGACGAGCCGCCCTCTCATCGTTTAGTTTCGAGGGAGGAAATGTAGAGGCAAAGGCAAAGATTTTGTCTTTGGAGCAGGGAGGGTGGGCAGAGACACCAGGAAGGGAAGGAGGTGCTTCCAATGGAAGTGAACAGCCTGGGGAGAGCAGTGAGGGAGAGCATGGATTCCCGGAGGAGGGAAAAGCTGGAGCAGATGGCAGCTCAGCAGAAACACGTTAAAGCAGCTGGTATGGAAACCTGGTATGGCACCGAGGGTCAGCTCAAATCTGAAACAAACTGTTCCCAGCAGAGCTCTGGCTTGATTGGGAAATAAACCAGAGTTAATTTGCCTCCTCAGCAGGAGAAGGTTGAGGCCTGGGTGCCCCATTCCCACCAGGAACTATGGAATAACCTGAGGAGCCATGGTGGGAGCAGGAGGACGAGGTCAGGTGAGCTCTCACCTACAGCTGAGCCCAGGGTGGCTCACAGGGTTCAGGAACTCACATTTAGAACCTCCTTCCATCTTTGAAATCCAGCCATGGGACAGGCATTTTAGAACCTCTGGGATATTTAAAAATCTGTATGTGTGATAACTCACATTATCTTAGAGAAATAAAATCACAGAATCCTTTAGGTTGGAAAAGACCTCCAAAATCACCCAGTCCAAGCTGTGACTGAGCACCACCTTGTCAACTAGACCATGGCACATCCAGTCTTCCCTTAAAGACATTCAGGGATGGGGACTCCACCACATTTTAAGCACTTCCTGAACAACAACTATATCCTTGTTTAATCCGGAGCTGGGAACCACTATTGTCCTCACTCCCAAAACAGACAAACTATTTTGGATACTCCTCCCTTCTCTTTCCACAAGAAGACTGTCAAAAAAGGGTTTTTATTGTCCAAAGTATAATTGTTTGGCTTAGGTACAAGGCACACTTTGTACAAGAATAAAGCAGTTAAAAATGCACAGATAGTTGCATTATGGTTTACAAACCTTAAACTAAAATGTGATTTTAAAAATGTTCACACATGCTGAAGGCATAGTCTTTATATTTGCCATTAAAGTGCTTTTTTTGAGGAACACTGAATTTGGTAATGCCAGGAGATGAGCCCTTGACCCTGAAATTCAATATGAGAATCCACAAAACAGTGTCTCAATTCCTAAACAGTGTCTCAATTCCTTAGATGTCTCCCATTCCAGAAGAGAAGTCCAGTGCCATAGTGTGAAAAAAAAAAAACCACCAGCAAAACCACAACTTTACAAAAAGAATGCTACTTTTATTTTCAAATGCTGTAAAAAGCCTCATATAAATTTTTATAATGCTTCTATGTAACTTTCCCAACCACAACTAATGAAACAGTCTAGGAAAAATATAGCAGTTGCCATTTCGACTCCAAGGACGAGCTGCTGGAGGATCCCAACGTCAAAAGGACAAGGTACAGTATGTTACAATGCCTCGTGTTATTGGAAAAGTGAGAGCACTTCCTAAGCATTAACTGGGCTAAACTGCAGCATTCCCTGCTTGCTGTGGCAGAGGAGGAATGTCCCCTCTTGAGAAGGAACAGACACAACACCCTTGGATGCCCCCGGGTGAACTCACCACCTCAGGGGCTATTTTCCACACTGTATCCAACAGCCCAGGTGTTTAACAACTGACCTATAAAAATAACACTTATATAACTCTCCAGCAAGGCAAATTTAACAGTGCAAATGCAGTATCAACAATATTTGATTTCTGAACGCTGGCAATTTTTTTTTTTTTAACTCCTTTTGCACACCAAACAACTTCTGCTGATGTCCTGTACCTAAGGCCACTCACTCTCTCACGCTGATTAGAGATGGAACAAAGTGCAAAAGCTCAGCTGCAGTTCCCAATCCAAGCTTCCTCCCTAGTTTCAGGGTGTTCAGATCCAGAATTTGGATTCAGGCTCTCCACTTCCATCGGTGCACTCAAGTTTTCCCAGCTGGAATAGGTTACACTTCCCAGCAAACCTCTGGTAACAATTTGCATACACAATTCCACGTTTTTAACAAAAGTTTAACAAAACATACTTCCAGAAAATAAATTTTCACATGGTTGCAATCATCAAGCCATTTCAGGATCTTTGGTACTCCAAGAATAAGAAAAAATAAATGGCACAGTGACAAACATCACCAAAGGAAAACACACAACCATCCAAAGGAATCAAACAAAAATTAACAAAAGATATGTTGCACTTCCATTTTTTTTTGAAAGCCAGTGTAGATTAACCTGCTGTTCTCTTTAACCCATTGCAGTGTCACAGTTTCACCTTTAAAAAAAAACCCTATCATCCTAAAAGCAGTAGTTAATATTGTTTAACTTGACTTATTGATTAAAATAATACTATGTTTTTTTAAAAAATTAAAAAATCAACTACCACAATACAGGAGTTTATGCTAGATAGGCTGCAGGCTGTTTCCCTATGGATATAACTCCTATGTGAGCACTGATATGATTAATCATCTGCAGTTTTAAATGAGTATTATATTTAGTGTTGCAATTAGAAGGGTTGAGCTTTTTCCCGAGTTTGTAAACCAGTGAGTATGTACAGACACAGTTGTTTAGTAGATAGCTTTAAATTAAGTGTGTATTTACCTGCCCTACCCCAAACCCCACAGGAAAAAAAAAATCACCAGTATCACTGAGCATTTGCAGCTTCCATGAAACTTGTCTTAGCAAGTTCAAGCAAAGACTTGTTTTTAGGTCATGTTAAAAGGGTTACTGTGGGCTTTTGAAAGGTGGTGTTTGCAGCAATTCCAATTCCAGTGCACACAGAGCCCCATGAGTGACCCTGGAAATTAAAACCTATAAAAATTGGCTTGAATAGCAGTGTCCTTTGGGGCCAAGTTTGTATCTCTGGAATTTTCTGCTCTGTCTTGGATTGAAGGCCTTTCCTGAGAAGCCTCAGGAGCTGTTTGGGCGCTGGCAGAGTGAAGCTTTAAAGGTGGATTTAAGTGAGTCCTTGTTCTTTACAGTACTGGAGAATTTTTAAGGGAATTTGCCCCAACAGCAGCAAAAGGGCATTAATTACACAAAGTCTGGGTAGAAAATCTGGGAGATCAATGAGCTGTTCCCACCTCAGCCCAGCATTCAGGCAGAAGTTTAGGTCAGGCATGTTCTGATACAACACTTTGTAAACTATGGGCCCGAGGCACTGGCTACCCCTCTTGGATGAGCTGAAGACTGAAATATTTTATATAAATAACAGATAATAGATGCTTGAAGGGAGACAAAACATCAGAGGAAAGACATCACTGAAGGAGCTGGATCAGGGATCCTATAGCTGGATCAGGGATGACTACTTTGCACACCAGTAAGGCACTGATGCACAGAAATCTGGCTGGTAAATGGTCTCTTGGGCAGCAGATGGACACCCAGTGTGTTTTCCAAAGCATACAAGTCATCCAGAACAGCTGATACAGCAGTAAATAATTCTCCAATGGCTTCATATCAGTCACTTCCATATTGCTGCAAAAGCCAATGCAATGGAGTCTTTCCTACTGGATGTGTCCAAACATCCTGTGCTTCCCTCTGAGGGACTGCAGAGTTTTTTAGGGTGCCTTTCATTGGTGTTCAGAGGAAGGAGATAGTGACTCCATTTCCTCTAGCTGGGCAGAGGCTGCTACAGGGTATTCTGGAAAGAAAAGGATTACTTTTGCCTGGAACTTCTTTGGGAGAAAAAAAATAAGAAAAAGCACCAATTTGATCACTTTCCTAGAATATGTTTTATACAGAAAGAAAAGGCTCTTTGAATTATGAGCAGCACTAAGATGATGTGCTACACAGCAGAGGCAGGAATGCAGTGCTGGAAACCACACCATCCCTTCCAGACTTCACATCAGGAGATTTCCCTTCTGTTAAAAATCTTGAGAATTTCTATTCAGATTCCTTTTTTCTTCTGAGGCTGGCAGCAGCCATCACCACCTCAGACAGCAACTGTCATTAAAGGAGAAATACCACTAAAGAGATCACAGGGACTGTCCCACTGCCATACAACATGGGAAAAGGAAGAGAAAGTCCTGCAGAAGAAGGCCCACAGGACACTGCTGTTTAAAATGTTGCTGCACTCATGGAATATCTGCAGACCACCAGTGGAACACCCTTGAGCAACTGCTCGGAGGAGTTTGCAAATGTGGGCAGTTTCTTTTATACTGCATATCTAAACCCCACCAGGTGAGCAGTACAACAACAATGCTGCATTAAATGATATGTTTCCCCCCTGGGTGGATTAGATGGTTTACAGTACAAACCAAGCCACAGTACAGAGAGGCATAATTAACCATTATACACACATAGGCAGTGCAGGGAAAGGGATGCACGTTCCTTTTATTCCAGTACCTTTGTGTAATAAAGTTAACAAAAATATTCAAATATTAAAAAAAAAAATTAAGGAAAAAAAAAAAGGAAACAAACAAACAAAGCCAGCTGGCACTGCCAACTAATTCCTGTAGTAGTCTTAGAAATCCTAATCCTGTAGAATTTCCGTGTGAAGTCGATGCGCACCAGAGTCGGTGTGTTGATAACTAACGCCAAGCGGGTCTGGTGATGCAGCTACCTGAGGTTTGGAGTTTCAATTGCCTTTGTGGGTTTGTGTTTTGCCTCACAACTTCCCAGCTTTCATGTAGGAAGGGATGGAGCCCCGCTGCGTGAGCCCTTCAAACCTCTTGTAGGTGTAGTTGAGGAAAACCCAGTCTTTGGATTTGTAGTCAGGTTCCGTTGTGTTTGGCACTGCAATTGGGAAACAAAAGCAAACACACGTCGAAATAGTTAAAAGCAGCTCTGCTTCTGAGAGGACTTTTCAAATATAAACAGCCCTGAACTCTTACTTCCCTAGTCAGCAGAAATTCCTGGAAGAAATCCTGTTTCTAATCAGGTCAGTTGCCTTTTGTCAATGGTCTGAGAAGAGCTGTAAACTTCAGAATATAACTCTGAAGTGGAAAAGGGAGTTTTGTTTGTTTGTCTTGGGGTTGTTTTTGGTTTTTTGTTTTTTTTTTATATCTACACACTGTACCAAGTTCCCATACCTTGTCAGGAATCTCTAACACACCCCCAGGAGACAGGATTACAAAACCCATAACATTTACAATGCTTCAAGCACAACAAATGCATCTACACACCACAAACAAGGTATATCCCAGTTCTCCCAAGAGAACTGCACATACTACACAAATATTAAGTCTCCAAGGACTTCTGTGCTTGTTTTATGAGCAGCCCATGTGGGCGACATGCTAAACACAGTCACTGCTCTGGGCTTCCACATTTAGCTCTAGTTGCTGCTTTTATACTCCTGTAATAACGTTTTCAACTCAAGATGCCAAACACACCAATAGTAAAGTTTGTATTTAGGGATCTACACGTACAATGCCATTTTCAGTGGGTCTGAAATGCCAAAACTATACAACTTGTCTTGGCATCATCCAAATATGGACTTAAACAGCTTTATTGAGTCACTGGAGATGGATTGCTTTGCACTAGAAGGAGATTCTAATGAAAAGCAATCAAGGACAAACTTCCTTGCCATTAAATAAAAGCCATTTCAGGAAATAAACCCCTAAAAAACAAACAAACCAGCTTTTTTTATAATTCTTATGGTTGTTAGCACAGCTACACTTATCAGCCAGCAATAAATCACTGTTAAACATCTGCTGAACTTCAAGCCATAAGTAACTGAAAACAGTGAGAGTTTTGGCATGTCAGAGAATCAAGCCTTTTATATGTAAAAATTTCCTATTACTTGCCGATAGAAATTAATAATTAAAAAAACCAGAAGTGATTTCCAGAGCCACTCAGGCTCATAAATCACCATGTTAAATTGTCAACTGTCTGAAATTTTTTACCCACAAATATCTGAACAATTCTGTTTGGCACAAAACTCAAGAGTCATTAAGGATGAAAAGCAAATCAGTGGATAATGTCTTACCAGAATCTGCTTGACAGAAAACTGTGCTGCTTTCTGTGCTCACTGTCTATGCAAACTATTTAGCTCTTAAATAAATCCCTGGGCTTCTCTTTTTTTTCTCCCTCCAAAGTTCTAAGGAAGGAGAAGCTACAAGATATCACAGCCTTACACTTCAATTTCCAAGAAAGTGTCTAGGTCAGGCCTGAGTATTAACTCAATGAAGGTATCAGAAAAATGAATATAAACAACAACAAAAGCACCTGCAGAATATTCTGGCCATGCCAGAGATGGAACTGTGGAGTTTACAATGACAGTCTCACCTGGCTGTAAAATATCAGATTCAGGAAATTCATCGAAGTTGGAAGTATCATCAATACTTTTGATTTCTATAGGAATTGCAGCTGGTCTTTCCCTGCAAATAGAAATAAATGCCAGAGTAGTGAATATTAGGAAAAGACCCTGAGTTCTAGTTTTGTTTAACTGAAATTTTCACAGTTACAGCACCTCTTTAATCCAGAGCCCAAAGGTTCCCCTGGATCCATCCAAGGTTCATCTGACTCGCCTGTTTGCTGACACCATGGGAAGATTCATTGCTTCCCTATCTAGCACTGGGATCTTCTTGGCAGGCTTGGGGAAAACATTTTCCCATTAGCTGGAAGAGCATTCCAGACTTATCTCACAAGCCCAGCCCACCCAGCCAAGCAGGATTTCACTTGCATTTGGAACTGTCAGATGTGTTGCTTTACAATCCCAGTGCTCATCAGCCTGGACCTCATCCAAACACCTTCCCACTGGAGCTCCTGCTTCCTGACACTCTCACCAGCATCCCTCATCCAAAGCAGGTTGGCTCTGACACTGCTTTTTAGCAGTTCCACAATTAGGGAGCCCTTGAAGAAGTTCTAAGGTGGCTTTTGAAACTGCCCAAGGGATCTGTCCCACGAAAGCCTTCACACTGGGACACAGCACTGTGGGAGAGTCAGGGATTTACAGTTGGCAACTCAGACACTTGTAATTATTCCAGTTACAATTAAATCCACAGCAACCTGAGGTATCTCAAGACGTTTAAACCCTTGATCAGATCTCTGAATGCCAACAAGGCCTGAAAATCTTCTCTGTTACTCACTGACTGCCAGAGCTGCCTTTCAAAAGCAAAGATAAATTGGAAATTATTATCTTTTGACATCATAGGACATGAAATTCTTGCTTCATGGCTTTCATGGCTTTCATTCTCTCACTAAAATGCATGTGTTTATATATACCTGATATGTCCCCAGTCTACTCCTTCAAAAAACGGATGACTTTTGATTTCCTCTACTCCATTACTACCAATTCTATTTTCTGAGTCGATACAAAACCTGAAAAAGGGGAAAAAATAAAGGGAATGTTACAATAAAGGCAACCAGAAGCAACAGTATCAAGAATTTCAGGAAGTTCTTTCGAATTGTTCCACTCCGTGGGGTAACCAAGCAGCCCCTTGCATCCAGGAGAGATGGGAAATGGCAGAAGCAGAACATTGTGAGTCCCAAACCAACTATGCCAGCAGCTTACCCCTTTTCTAAGCACTTCCATCCCCATCTTAGAGGTTTGTGAAAAGTTTCTGAATGTTCTCACTCTGCAAGATTAGTTTGGGATGGAGGCTCAAATCCCAACCACTGAAAACTCCTCTGCCTGTTCTCAACTACTTAAACATCCGTGTTTGAAAGCCCAACTAACAGCAATGGATACACTTAGTGGAGCAGGACTACTCTCTGATGCCACATTTTGGAATTACAAGGATGCATTCTAAACATGCCATGCCCTTATTCTCCCTATCAGCCCCTCTCCTTGGAGGTGCAGGTGGTGCAAACCCCCACTGGTACAGCCCAGGCTCCAGAAGAAATTGTCACTTTATGAAAAGCAGCTGTGAAAAAGTAGGAAGGAAAGAGTGGCATCTGAGACAGAGACTGGGTTGTTGAGATGAGGACTGTTACCTGCTCAAGTAGGCAGGACAGGAAAAGTATGAAATCCTGAAGAATTAAAACAGGGAGGTGGAAGCTCTCTGACAGCAAGGCAGTGTCCTCAGGGATTTGTTCCAGGGAGCAGCAGAGGTTGACCTTTCTCCTCTGAACTGATCTGATGCCTGGATGACTGGAGCAGCCTCTGAGAGGTATCTTACCCAGGAGATGGTGAGCACACCAGTGCTTCACCCAGGAATTCACCAAACCCCAGCAATCTTTTGTGTGTGCTCCAAATACAGAACTGCTTTTTAGTTTTCACACTGCCCTTGTGGCCTCTTTGTGGGTGGCAAAAGGTGTCACAGTGACACAAAAAGGGAGGTTTACAATAAGATAGAACACCCACAAACAAAAAGCTTGGTCTTGCCAAGCATGAAGCCACCTGGTGACCTCCTGGAAATGGGGAATACTTGGCAGCATGGGCATGTGGGCCTCCTGATGTTGACTTAGCCAGCCTAAACTCACATCATCCAGATTCACAAAGCACTTCTCCCATCCATACATTGCACTATAAAAAAGGTCACCTTCTCACTAGTGGGTGACATTTTCAGCAGGTAATTTAGAAACACAGCAGGTCAGGCTATAAACTGCCTCCAATTATAGACTGTAATGTTCTTTTGTAGTTGAGTGTCACTGGGGGAAAAAACCTGCTTATATTTTTATTGCAGCTTGGCCACTTGGTGGATGCCAAGTACCAACAGCAAACCTTGTAACAACAGTAAACCAGACCAAGTGATGGGATTTATCAGGCTTTGTCTGAACATGAGCTTATTTTAGCTTGGATTTCTCTGTATCTACAAAAATAAAGAATCTTTAGCTTTGTCTGCATCTTCCTTTAAGCTAAAATGTGTGTTCCCTAACTTGTCCAAGACAAAGTACACCATGCCCAGCTGTTTGCTGTCCAACCTGCTGTTTTAACCTCATTTTAGATTACCCCTAACTAAAGAAGTTTTAGCCTCATTTAAATCTTTCCATATAAATTCAAGTAGTCACTGTGCAAGTAAATTCATAAGCAAGACATGCTAACAAAAAAGCTGCCCTCCCTCAAACCTCCCAGGACAAGAGAGTGTTTCTGCCTGACCTTGTCACCAAAACCCCTTGCAAAAACTTTATTGCAAACTAATGAAAATGGATTTTAAACTGGAATTTTGGAAGAAGTGAGCAAATCTAAAATATCCAAAGGTTTTTGTTCAGTGCATTAAATGCAAGCAGTTATTTTCTAGTCTCCTCTGGGAAGAGAAAAATTGTGTCTTAATCACTTTTTTCCCCTCCTTTTTGTTTTACTCTGCTGTTTCTCCTAATACTGTGGTACAAATCAAGGTCATTCCAGACTATTCCTTCCTGTTAAACATATAGCAAGGGGGAAAAGACTAAAAAAATCCATCAAGGATGGAGGCAACTGTCCCTCCAACATTAAGCTTCTCTCTTGCAGGACAGGAATTGAACCCAATGGAAGATGACCTTGGCTGGGAAAGTGGCTTTTTTGTTACTGACCTTAGAATTAAATCCTTGGCTTTCTCTGAAATGGGCACCTCTGGAGGAAATACCAACGTTTCTTTCCAGTTCATAACTTTCCTGTAAGTCTCTTGTGGTGTTTCTGAGCAGAAAGGTGGATACCCTGCACAATCAAAGAGGAAATTAGTAAGTTTTTCCCAGGAGAGATCCCATAGGTTCTGCTTTTGTCTCCCAAGTCTAACAAATTCCAGCCAAAAGTTTTCTCCTCTGAACAAACCCTGTTACCCTTTGAACAATTCTAAATTTGGGGTCCTGAACATACCTATTAACATTTCATACATAATCACTCCCAAAGACCACCAGTCACACAGCTTGTTGTACCCAGTCTGCATAAACACTTCTGGTGCAATATAGTCTGGGGTTCCAACAGTAGAATATGCCTGGAAAGAAAAAAGAATAAACCTTTTAAAAGCTAAATATTATGAGTTTACATTTTGCATTTTCCTGGGGATCCATATAAGATCTTGTATTTGATGGACAAGGAGGCTTAAGTTGAGAATTCACAGGAACTAAAATCCTGAGAATATTATTCCTGACTCTTAAGAGTTGAACCAATGGAAAAGCAAAACCTTGTTCCTTTTCAAACAGTGTTGATACAAGTTGATTTTGGCCTTTTATTCTCTCTGTTGGACTGTTCTTCCCCCACACAGTTCTGCCACATGTCTTTACTGATCCAGAGGTGCAGTTTTTTCAGGGATCTAATTCCCAACAGGAATAAGGCTGTAGAATACAGCCCTTGTGAGGCAGAATGACTGCAATCTAATCTCCTTCTGTTTCATGAGGAAAGAAGAGAAAACTCAAAAGCCTTTTGGGAACAATGCAGTAGATCACTTTTTAAATAGAGTGAGCAAAATAAACAGTTCCAAACTGTGAAAACTGACATTTTTTGCAACTGCTGTTTGGTAAAAATCATGGGCAGGGGTAAAGCTTTGAAATCCCAGGGCTGACAGACACTTCCCTTTGGTTCATTAATGCCAGAGCTCCCTTTATTACATGCCCACTCTTCATTATCAAGCCAGGCTGAAGTATTCCAGTGCCAACACCCTCCCACCGCCTTTCCATCATATTCCCATTGAGAACAAGGACAAGTTTTCCCCACAACTCTCTAAAAAGGGTTTTTCAGTTTTTAAAAACCAGTAAGCATTAACACTTTTCATTAACATTTTCTCTAAATAGTTTAAAAGCAAAAACCCCCAATATTACTTAATGAACTCACCAGCTGTCGCCTGTTCTTCTTCCATGTTTCTGCTTTCCTCTTTGAGTTCATATTCTGAAATGCTAATTTATAAAAATAATTATTAGATAATAAATGCATTTGTGAGAATTGAGAGGAAAAAGACTGGTAAGATTTTGTTCTTAAAGAATAACTATGTTGTATCTTTAGAATCCTTTAGTCTAGAAACAAATATTTGATGGGAAAATGAGAATAGCTACTGTCCAGTTCACAGCTGAAACCCATGTAAGCAGGACACATCATCAACAATTCTAAATTAGAACCTGCTAAAAGTTTCAGACATTGATCCAAGATCAGTTTCTGAAAAGCTTCACAAGGGTGTCAGTGACTTCAGTTCCTTGGCACATGAAACCTGTGTCCCTCCTGAAAGAGCATTTCTGTAACTTCACTAATGTTATAAAAACCACACAAAAATATAGATACACTACATTAGGGATTCACATCTTTGTATGAATGTGCAAAAATACATGAATGCTGTAGAAATCACTATTTCTTGCCTGTGAAATGCTCCCATGTGCCAGGGAACAAGCATTTCCAGTTTTCCAATTAAATGCAATCAGCCTGCCCAATCTTGCTTATCCCAGCAGAGCCACATGTACAATGTAGAGCTGCAGCTCCAAGCTGTTTAAATGTTTAACTAGGACAGCTCATACTCACAGAAGTCACTTGGGGGGTTGTGTGTAAGGTTCCTGTAGAACTCTGTTCTGTGAGCTTTCTTTAACCCTGTGCAGAGCCCAAAATCAGACAGCTTTACGTGACCCTAAAAATAATAATCAGAGAATATAAAACATTATTTAAAAAGGCAATGCTTGGAAAAAAAATAAAAGTTTTAATAACTGCACACACTTTTCTTAGGCCATGATGGACTTGCACAGGACAAGGAGACAAAGACTGAACCTTGGTGAACTGAAAAAGTGTGTTTTCTCTCAAACAAGTTATTCCCCCCCAAAATAGTCATATCTACAATTTTGCAACAGCTGAGGGCAGCTACTTTGCCTGGTTTTGTTTTGAACTGGGTACCACTGTAACTGAGAAAGCCTCCAGGACAAAATTCCTTTGTCTCGTTTTGGTGGCAACCCTGGCTTTAATCAGGTTTCCAGACATCAGTGTCAGATGGAACCTCCCAAACCTGACAGACTCGTGCAGGGCACCACAATAGTTGGACTCAACGATCTCAGAAGTCTTTCCCCACCTAAACAATTCCATGAATCTGTGATGCTTACTGGGCTCATTGTGTGGCCCAGTGTGGTCAGTCAGTGATTCCACTGGTGAGGGGTAATAAAACAAATCAGAGAACTGTAGGAATTCCAGTTACTTCAAGGTGCTTGAAGGCAAATGTAACACTTTTTAATGAATGTAAGCATCAGGACATCCTAAGTGGGTCTTCTCCCTTAATAGCCTTGCCTTAAAAGGCTTCCCAGCAAAAACCAAGGATGATTTTGCTTTGTTTAAGCACGTTGGTGTTCCACAAGGAAAATACTCCAGCCACCTGAAATCACTGGGGTGGCACTATTGGCTCCCACCACAACCTGCAGAGTGGGATCTTAGAAGTTTCACATGCCTTGGCATCCAGCAGAAGGTTGTCTGGTTTAATATCCCTGTGGATAAATCCCAGCTGGTGAATGGCATCTATGGCCAGAACTGTTTCAGAAATGTAAAACTGTGTCTCCTCCTCTGACAAAGTGTCTTTCTTCATCAGTAAGGTCATCATGTCACCTAATCAAAGAGAAGAAAGAGCAGCTTAGGAATCAGAACATTTGAACCACAAGACTGTAAGAAACCCCAGTAGAATCCAAATTTAACCTTGTAACTGGCCTTACAGCTACTAATTATAAAACTGTTCCTGCAAGGACCTACAAACCCAGCTTACTTTTTTAGTAAAATGGATGCAAAGGCATTGAAAATCCTAAATAGGAATTTTAATTGGGTAGCCCAGGAAAACACAGTGAATTTTAACACTCACTACATTTATTGCACAAACTGTTTGAATAAGGGCTTTTTAAAGTTTCTTCCCACTATTAATAACTTCAGCAGTAAAAAGCAGAAATTTGGATTTGGTTATTTAATTCAAGTCTACTTAACACCCCTTCTTAACCTTTCCCCTTCCCCTAAAAATCAGGAATGATCACATGCCTGGAACATCTTTTTATGAAGCTGACAAGCAAAAGCCAAGGAAGAAGTGCCTGTATCACCTAAAGCCACAGCACACAACTTACCTCCAGGTAAGAACTCCATGATCAGGTAAAGATTCCTTTTATCCTGAAAGCTGTAAAACATTTTCACTACCCAGGCTCCATCTGCTTCAACCAAAATATCTCTTTCTGCTCGGATATGGGCCACCTGAAAGATTTTTTAAATGACTGTTAGTAAAGTACAATTTAAATATTTCAATGAGGAACATCATATATTTCTAGTCCTATAAAATAGTTTCATGATCTTGAGCAAAGAAATTAATGTCCATGTGATTTTCCTACTCATTTTTCCTCATTTTTAATAGATCCCACAAAGTCCTCAAAAAATTACCCACTAGAAACCCACAGAAGTGAAAAATAACAGTTCACACAACTTTGCCAAAGAAATCTCTAGAAACACAAAACAAAATTTGTTAAACTGGTTTTGTTTGTTAGAAAGAACTGGTGGAAAAGATGGAACCACTCTCTACTGTGGAATCCTTGCCTGTGAGGGTGGTCAGGCCCTGGCACAGGTTGCCCAGAGAAGCTGTGGCTGCCCCATCCCTGGAAGTGTCCAAGGCCAAGGTTGGATGGGGCTCTGAGCAACCTGGGACAGTGGGAGGTGTCTCTGCCCAGGATGATCTTCAAGGTCTCTTCCAACCCAAACCATTCCAGGACTCCAAGTGATGTTCATGAGGCTGGCCCAGAACTGATGTGGCCACTGCTGCTGCTGTTGGTCCTGAACAAGTGAGTTTGGGAACATCTGACCTTGCTCAGAATATTCCAGTCCCAGCTGAGGCTTTGAAAAATGTGGCTGTCAAACAGAGTATTAAAACCTTGCATAAAAAATAATAAGGATATCTCCCAGACTTAAAAAAAAGAGTATTTTTCTTTTTTTTTTTTTAATGTGTCCTGTGTTGCTCTCCAGTGAAGAAGCCAGGCAATGAAAATAACAGCAGATAAACACTCTCCAGGGAAAATTACTGTCCCAAAATAAAAGGAGAGCATGATCTCAGCCCCTTGCCACATCAGGTCATGAAATGGAGGCAGGACCACACACATCCTGGCTGCAGAGCATGGCCTGCTGTTCCTCTGGTTCCTTAAATTCAGGACATGGAGACAAAAAGTCTGTGCCAGGAAAAAGAACAAGTACCACTGCAGGGAAATGTAATACAAGGGAAATGACGGGTAAGGCTTGGACTAGTTAAGAAAATTCCTTTATTATGTGCTCTTTCACTTGAGGCATCCACCCCTGATTTCTTGGCTTTATGGTGCCAGAGAACTTGCTGTGTGTGAACTCACAGGGATTTGCAGTGAAAACTGAACCCAACAAAAATCAAAGCAAAAAAAACATAAGACGAGACCCAACTAAAAAGCAAAACCCAGGAAAACAAAGTCAATGAACAAGGTGACATCTGTTGGTGTCTCACCATGAAAACATCAAGTACCTCAGTTTTTACTTTGGCACAGGATTATTTGTCAAGAAGTTTCCTCACAATGCAGTTTCACAGGTTCAGTACTAACATGTCGATAAAGGGAGAAAAATAAAGTTTTTGTGACTATTCCAAATTGGGGTTTAAAATTTTTTTTTTTAAATGCTTGTTCCATGACCTTATTTCCTGATTTCTGCTTCTTTTGTGCTGTGGTGGCAACTCCACAGGCCCTTTGGACTGCCAGACCATTATGGGGTTTCAGAGATGGAAAAGTTTGAAATTGAAGGGATTTACAGAGGACGAACCTGCTCTTTCTCCAGCATATCTGCTTTCCTTAGTATCTTCATTGCATAAATATGACCTGTATCCTTCTTCTGAACCAGGCGTACCTGGAATGAGAGACAGAACCCACTCAGCCTTCCCTGCATCAGAAACTGGTGTGAAACCCCCTGGAAGGCTCAAAATTGCAAGGCATGGAGAAGTTCTTTTATTACATATTTAAAAGCAAGTCAGAAAACTCCAGTATTTCTACACAACACTAACCCCATTTTAATAACCCGCTCAAGGAGGAGTGCCACAAACCTCCCCAAATGCTCCTCTTCCTATAACTTTCAGAGACTCAAAGTCATCCAGGCCCAGTCTGGTCCTCTTCAGCCTCAGGAACTCGGTTTCCTTGCGGGCGTGTTGTGACCTGCGCAGCTTTTTCTGAGGAGACACGGGAATTTTTGAGTCATTTGATAGTAGAAAGCCAAGAAAAAATAAAGAAAAAAAATCCTACTGGTCCAAACAGTGTGTCAGTGCCAAGGTCACTACCTGGGGCCAGGACTCTGCTTTTTTGGGCAGTGTGAAGGATCAATGAAAGCTGAAAAACGTGCCCCAAACTAAAAGGAGCGATGACAGGCAACAAAGGAGCCTGACAGGGAGCAGAGATCCTGCTTTCTTATCCTTAGCAAAATCCATTTGGTTTCTGGCAGGCAAGCACTCACATTTGAAAGAAAAATCTGTCCAAATTCTATCTTGGATTTTGTTTGATGGAAGTGCCCGAGGGATTCAGCCTGAGAGAAGACAAACAACGACCTGTGCTTCCAAAGGCGCCCAGAGGATCCCAGGGACTGCCAAGGATCAGATCCAGGTCCGTGGATCAGGCTGTGCTTGGATACAGCATCTTTTAAAGCCACAAGATGGCATCACACCCCCACACTCCCCTTTCCACTTCCCAGCAGCCACAAAACCTCAGAAAGGACTGAGACACTTACTATTTATTTCCCTGCCTATCCTGAAGGCAGACATGGTGTAATGGGCCTCAAAAAAGCAACTTAGTGACCAGAGTTCTGTGAGGAGGCAGAGATCCTTCCTGATCCACATCCAAATGGAGCAAAGCTGTGCCAGTTCATTGTTTAAATCAAGAAAAAACAGTGCAGCATTTTGCTGTCTACCCACTTCTGAGCACATCCCGCCCTTTTTCTTGCCAAATATAATAGCAAATAATCTTAACCTTGGAAAAACATGCTATAAACTTGCTGTGGCCTTGTCTCTTAAGAACTATGAGTGGCATGAAAAGCCTTAGTTAGCTATTGGAAGTACCATTCAAGAATATTCCCAGCTTCCCTGAGTTATTTACAGGGGCTACACTGATTCACAGAATAGCTGGCTGATGTTTCTGTGAGCTCCTCAAATCCTACTTGAAGCAGTATGACAAAAGCAAAGCAGTTTTTGAGGTTACTTAAGTAGCATTTACCTCCTCATCTGCAAGGCCTTCCTCTTCCATAGCCACTTCCAGCTTCTTCTGCCTGCCAAGGGGAAAAATGAGGGATTATTTATGAAAAACCAAACATAACACTACATTTGCTTCACATATTCCAAACACTAAAGAATTTGCCTCCAATGGAAATGTGAAGGCACACAGTCCACTCCACCCAGTTACATTTGTGCATTGTGGAAAACATCAAAGCAAATTGAAGGACCTACTTAAGTATTTGCAGAATTAGGCATTAAACATATAATCGCTCCAGTGACTTGTGTATCTTCATATGTCTTGAATTAAGGTTGGTTTTATCAATTGGGACAACAAAATCAGAATAAAAATGGTGGGTTTTCACAGTTTCTGTCTCAGCTCTTCCCCTCAATGTCCCAGTCAGGGCTCACCAGTCCCCACCAGTCTTCCAAGTGGTGCCATGCCAGGCTGGGAGGCTCTGAGAGGGGAGCAAAGCCTGGGAATACCCCAGAGATAGCAGGGGGTCAGCACGTGGCAATGTGGCTGCTAGACCCCTCTTTTTGTACCCACAGGATACTTCTCTACAGTGCAGCTTTCCAAAGGCTGGTTATTCACTAACCAAGAGTTCAAAGGCTGGGAGCCAGGCTGCTGCTGCCTTTGTGCACTTTGGGAAATTCAGCAGGATCCCCTAAATTAAAGGCCCTCAGTAGACAGTCTATTCTCCCAACTAGAATCAACTCCATTACATGGAATAATGACTGAGTATGATGAAGAGAGTAACCCTGCTGCTCAACTGAAAACCCCTCAATTAAAACCATATTACCAGGGGAATGATAATTTCACACACTAATGACAATCTGAAACACAACATTCATTTTAATCAAACACTTGGTGCTTTGACACTTCATTCAAGTGACACTTCAGCACATCAGAGATTGGGCACTGCTGAGAGAAGCTGAAGTGGTGGTGACCAACACACCCTCTCACACAAGGGCAACCAGGCAACACCACCCAAGCAGAATTTAGAAGTCTACCATCTACATCACCCAGTGACTGTGTGCAGGAGCAGGGGATCTTCTCAGCTCCCCCAAAAGGCAGCTTTGTGCCCTTTGGGATTTCACTCCCTGAAAACTTCCCAGAGCTGCTCCATCCATGGGGATCGAGGAGCAAACTCCAAGGGAAGTGAGAGGGAGCAGAGCCAGTACCTGGTTTCCCTCTCCTCGTGCTGGATGATGAGGTTGCTGTAGAAGTTCTCCAGTGTGAGTTTGGCCACCGTCACTCTCTCCCGGGTGTGGTTGCTCATGGGAAAGGATGTTGTAGTCCCTGCAGTCATCGCCATGGTAACATGTACTGCAACAGAGCATGGCAAACCATTACTCACTTGAAAATAAAATTCAAAAAATAGTCCTCTTTCCCACTCTCCAAATCCTTAGATGCTCCACAGTTCAAACTCGGTGTGAATTCTGTTCTTTAGGCACAAGAAACTCCATATAAAAAAACATTATAAAATTATCCCAAGACTGCAGGAGGATGTGCTACCCACTCTCTAAAAAAAATGTGTTGGCAAAACAAAGGGTGAATCATAGCAAAGAAGGATACAGGGGCAGCTCACCCAGCTGTGCTTGGCCACAAGTAAGGGAAATGTACCTCAGAGTGAAGCCCAGCCCTGGGGAGGGAAAAGTTGGGAAGCATGGAAGGAAAAAGGGGAAGGTGAGAGGAAGAGCAGGCAGCTCCCACAGCTGCACAGTTTCAGACTCCAGAAATTCTAGGTGCTACAAAAAGACCAGGATAAAATGAGAAAGTACATGAATAAAACCCCTAACCCCAAACCAGAGGAGAAGCTATTTCAAGGGTAGAAACAACCATCAAATATCTTTGAATTTTCAAGCTGCTCAACAAAGTTACTCGTGAACAGGTAGGGGGGTTTCTAGAAATCATCACATCAAAAAATACAACAGTTCCAGGGTTGTATTAAGTGGAAAGCTTCTGTTGCTGGGTTGTTTGTTTTTTTTTTTTTTGTTGGGTGAGTGTTTCAAAGCAAGAACCAACTACCAAGAATGGAAAACCCTTCCCCACCACAAGGCCATCAGGCAACTAGTCTTTGTTTCCTCTTCAGCCACCTCTGTGCCAATGGCTGCTCCTTACAGAGCTCCCTGTGTTTGGAATCTCAAAATCAGAGGGGAGTCTTCCTAGGCAGCTGTAAATACATTTTCCATGTTGATAAAGTACTTGTAGGTTATGGCATGTGGTCACTGGGCATTTAAAAACTGGGAAGAAAGAGGAAAGAAGAAAGGCTGCTCTCCCTGAGAGCTTTCATCCCAAACCCAAAAAACTTGGGATGTACTGGAACAACGACCTGAAAGATCATCACATTCCACTCCCCTGCCATGGGCAGGGACACCTTCCACTATCCCAGGTTGCTCAGAGCCCCATCCAGCCTGGCCTTGGACACTTCCAGGGATGGGGCAGCCACAGCTCCTCTGGGCAACCTGTGCCAGGGCCTCCCCACCCTCCCAGGGAAGAATTTCTTCCCAATATCCAATCAAAACCTACTCTCCCATCAGTGTGAAGCCATTGTCCCTTGTCCTGTCACTCCAGACCCTTGGAAATAGTCTCTCTCCATCTTTCCTGAGAGCTCCCTTCAGGCCCTGAGCTTCCTGTTTATTATCTACATAATCCCTCTATTTCATCAGGGGATTGTGAGGAAGACAAATCCCGAATTAGGATTATGATATTCAAGCAGATCTTAATACCTTTTAAGGTGAACTGATTACAAGTTGCATACAAAAGGAAACTTGCCCATTCACACCAGGGCAGAAGAATTCCTCAACTCTGCTCCAGGCCTATTTGGTTTGATTCTGCCTGCAAGGACAGGATTTTATCCTGGGAATATTTAATTGGATTTGATGTGACAATAGGATATTTGTTGCCAGAGATGCAGCTGCTGTGTCATAAATAAAGGCCTTTTACAGCATTATGTAGATGCTATTTTAGTTTTGTATTTTGAAGCCTCAAGAGTTCTGAGAATAAAAATATCTATCTCTACATAAATACAAACAGGTTTTAATAGCACTGCAGCTGCCTCAAAATGATGTCAATACTTCTATTTTTTAATCAATCTTTTATCCCCTTCAGTTTTCTACTAAAGAAAGGTGAGATCTGTCAATTCTTAACAGTTTTTAACCAAAAATTAAGGGGTTCTATTCTTCACACAAAGAACATACCCCATGCTGGGCAGGTCTCCAAAAGCTGGGAGAATTTAGCACTGATTTCCCTGTTGAGTTTGTTGGAAAATATGACACTTTTTTCCCTGGATAGGTGGGAAAAGATAAACATAAAAGAGGTAGATGAGACAAAAGCTGACACTGTGTTGACAAACCCAAATCAAACAGAGCAAACTGTGATGGAGTTATTTCAAGAAATGACCTAATAGAGTAAAAACCCGCCTTCTGATAATTTTGGAGCATCAGGATAGAGCAGCATTAACCCAGGCTTGGAATGGATTAACCTTTACTTAAGGTATAATGGGCACACTCCAGCACAGGGTATTTCTCCTTTGCACTTCTCGTGTTCCTGGGAGGATAAAACAACGCTGCACTTTTGTTTCCTGGTAATTTGTTTTCCCCAAGCTCCTACAAACTCTCACAAAAAGCCAACCCAAAACCACAAGAAAAAAACCCCTATTTGTAAACCTGAGAAATGTCCTAAGCTTTCCAGATTCCCCAAAGTAAGTGGAAAAGAGCACAGACCTGCCAAGGTATCCTGCAAAATCCTATGGGAACTCAGCCGAGAAAACCTCTTCAGCCTTTTTCCTCCTGTCTCTCTGCTTCCAAGCCCCCAGACAAAGCACAAATCCACATCCCCAACTAAATATCCAGCTGGGAGTCACCAAGTACAGCCTTTAAGCAGGACCTTTATAAACAAATGATGCCGGAGGGGATGAGGGCAGGAAGGAAGGAGCTGCAAAATAGGACCTTTTATTGACAGCACAGGGCTTGTACTGACCTCAGCACATTGCCGGGAATGTTTGAAAAAGGTGCCACCCCTAATTCTTGGAAATACCCTCAAAAGCCTACTGAGTTCCCCTAAATTGATGGCACTTGCATAATGGAACCATTCCACTCCGGCTGCATCACCAGCCTTGCTCTTGGCTGCCTGGACCAGGATGAAGGTCACACCCACCCAGCCGGCCACCCCTGGCCAAAATTCCTCCAGGCTGGCAAGGATCAAAGACCTTCCTGCTCAGGAGAAAGACATCAAATGGATCAGACTGACAGCAGGCACCGGGCAATGCACGGCCCGCGGGAGCTGCCAGGAGCTGGCATTCCATATGTGCTGCTGGCCTGGAGACAGAGCCGGTGCCTCCTGGAGGGATGGCTGAGCTCCCAGCCTGAGCCTTTCTCCTCCTGCCTGCTCAGCTCCACAGCAAACACCTTCGGCACGGGGATGAGCAGCCAGGGAAAGGTGAGACACCAGCACAGAGAAGAGGAAGGATGTGCCTGAAGGACAAGGGAGAGCAGGGAACAGCAGCAGAAAGGGGAGAGCAGCCAAACGCTGCGAAACTGGAGTTTTCAAGACACTCCTCTAAGCAGGTCTCTCGATCTGTTCTCCTGGAAGAGATTCCACATTTGAAATCCCACACACCCAGATTCTGCTGCACCACTGGTGGCTCATGTCCTCTCTGGGGCACTTGTTGACAGCCTGTCATTAATGGTTTCCTTAGATTTCATTGGATTAAGACTCTGGTTAATGAGAGCAAAATCCAACCCCACCTGCTGCAGCAACTCTGAAGGGAGATGGGAGAAATCAAAGCACGCGGACTGATCTCCCCCTGGAACATGAAAATTTGTGGGATCACTTCCTAATCAGGAAGGGATGAGACAGAATCCATTCTTATTTTTGAATAAGCCCTAGAATAAATTTACTCTGGATTCAGGGCATGTTCGAGTCAGGGAGCAAACACCACATACAATTCCCCCAGAGAGAAAAGCACCTTTTTCCTACATGACAGAATGATGCTCCTTACTTCATTCCACCGGGTTTCCAATTTGGATTTAAAATGTCAAACTACACACACGTCCATCAGGACAGGGAATGCCAATCCTTCCTCCAAAATAACTCACAGAAAGACTGCTAATAACTTTCCTTTATCCACCCAAGCACACCCCTAAGGCCCAGCAATCAGGAAGGCAGTTTGCTGTTAAAGTAAAGAGTAAAACTGCAAAGTCCAATGATGAAGTTTCCATTCACAATCCAAGGGAATCTGGCTCACCAATGAAAGCCTCTGGATAAGGCAGATACCAAACCATATCTCTGCCTGCCAAAATTCCCACTTTTTTCAGCATGACATTGAACTTGCTCCTGAAATGAAGCACACAAATGGCTTTCTACAAGAAATAGAAGGTAAAACAGAAAGGAAGGAGGCTTTTGGTGCCAGACCTATTCCAAAGCAAACACCTACAGCTCAGTAAAGTGGTACCTTCAGAAACTGCAGTTACCACCACCGTGCACAGCGCTGAGGCTCCTCTGGGTGAGAAGGGAGAGCAGACTTAGAAATGCTGCTTGGCTCCTTCTAGACAACACAGCACAGCAACTCCCCAGTCCAGGCACTGTAAACCACTGCTGACAAGGAGTATATTTAAAAAATGAAGTGCTGTCTAGGAAAGCAGCACGGATACAGCGACGCTCCGAGCGCAAGCGCCAGCCCTGCTGTCTCCAAATTGTTTGAATTCTCTTAAAGAGAGACAGGATATATATAAAACCCAAAAAAACCCAACCCACCATACACAAATAACAGCATGATTCACACCAAAAGGCGGTGGGCAGGGACAGATAAATGAAATAAACAGCCAAAGGCTCAGCAGGACGATGTGGTGTGACATGTTCTGAAACAGAGCCGAGCGTGGTGTGAGCCGACACAAAAACAGACAGAGAAAAATGTTGTACAACAGCTGAGAGTTCCAAAGATATAACAGAAGGAGAAAGTGGTCAAACTGCGGGATCAGCCCGGAGGGAAAACGACTTTCTGCACTACAGTTTCTGTAACTGCTCTGCATATTTTGACCATCCAGTTGTTTATACTGAACCTCCTTCTGGGGAGAATTGTGGAATGGCCTGGCTTGGAAGGGACCTTAAAGATCATTTTGTTCCAATCCCCTGCCACGGGCAGGGACACCTTCCACTATCCCAGGTTGCTCAGAGCCCCATCCAGCCTGGCCTTGGACACTTCCAGGGATGGGGCAGCCACAGCTTCTCTGGGCAACCTGTTCTAGAGCCTCCCAGGGAAGAATTTCTTCCTAATATCCAATCTAGATATATTCTCAGCCATTCCTCCTTGTCCTTTCACTCCAGGCCCTTGTCAATGGTCTCTCTCCATCTTTCCTGTGGGCTCCCTTCAGGTACTGCAGGGCCACAATTAGGTCACCCCAAAGCCTTCTCTTCTCCAGGCTGAACAATCCCAACTCTCCCAGCCTTTCCTCCATCCCTCTGATCATCTTGGTGCCTCCTCTGGCCTCGCTCCAGCAGCTCCATGTCCTTCCTGTGCTGTTCCCCAGGGCTGGAGGCAGCTCTGCAGGTGGGGTCTCCCCTTCCCCTGCTGCCCACCCTGCTTTGGATGCAGCCCAGCACACAGGGGGGTTCTGCCTCCTTTTTCTACAACCCACTTCAAATCCACTTCCAAAGTTTTTGATAAACCTCAAACACACAAAATGCACCAGGATCCTGAAGTCCCTGAGCAACAAGAAAACCCTACTACTCCCATTTATGTCAATTATGGGCCAGTATTTTCCAAGTCTTGGAGCCTGATCTCAATACTTGTGTTATTAGTAAATAGAGCTTTCCATGTTCAGAACAGGACCTTGTCCTAAGTTCAGTCATGGCCATAAAGAAAAAATCCCTTCAACTCAGTAGGTTTTGAGCTAATATTCCCATTGCAGCCTTGGGATAATGGTAGCTGCTCTTACTGAAGCTTAGTTATCAGATCAGCATGTTTGCCAGGCATGGCTCTGGGGTATGTTTCAGACAGAAAAATAAATATGTGTTACTAAATAATTCATGCTTTCAGCAGTATCACCATTTACAAACCCCTATTTTACTCAATCTGCTACCTAAAGGAAGCAACATTCCCTGACAATAACTCAGATACTGCACATGGAGATTCTTCTTCTTCTCCAGCCTCATTGCTATGACTAGATCCTTCTGACACCCTCCAGTTTTACAACAGTTCCCATTGAGAAGGAAAAATTAAATAAGAGTGGAAAAAAACATCACTGAGACTTCAGCATTTCATTTACCTCATTTATATATCCCACTTCCTTTAGCTTGTTATTCATTCCCCAACATCGCATTAAGTTTGAGTAAGTTTTGCAGCTTTAAAGTTACAGAATGAATTATACTTGTTCTATTTAAAGCAGCACAAAGAAACTGAGCAAAATTAGCCCCAACAGAACAGGCTTTGCTATTTAAAAGCGAAAGATGTTCAAATGTTTTAGCCATTTTAAGTCAGTCCTGCTTTCCTCACAGTGTCTGGGTGAGCCACCCTTTATAGTCACAGCTAAAAGCAGAAAGTGCTCTGTGACTTGCCTGGCACAGCTCATAAAACAAACCCAGTGGATACTCCCAGTGCCTGAGAAAACCCGGAGGAGCCATTCACAGACATGCAGGACTCGGGGTGAAAACCCTGCAACCACTGTGATGGTGGTGGTGGCACCAGGGAATCCCAAGGGACAAACAGCAGCAGCCCCTCCCAGGCCAGGGCTGCACACACACTCTGAGCTGCAACGAGCCAGGACTGTTTCTGAGAGGAGCCGTCCCATTTTCCATCAAACCATCTGTTTGTTTCCCTCCCGCTGCCGCTCAGCGCTTTGTGCCAGCACGAGAAGCTGAGGAACCAGGCTGGAAGGAATTCCTTTAAAATGGATTTGGTGAGGCTGTTTTCACCTGGATGGATTGACAAGGCCCACCTTCCTTGGGCTGAGCCTGCTCCTTCCTTCCCATGGAGCTAATCCAAAGGGGAGGAGTGAAGGCAAAGGGCCTCCTTGTCTTTTAATTTGGCTCCCAGAAATTAATCTCGGAAATCATTCCAACACGCCCGCAGTAATGATAAGGAAATATTTCCTAATATGGAATAAAACCTGAATATTGGAGTTGTGCTGCACTCCAGGATTTCCTGCTATTCAACACGGCTCTCCCATGAACAGGGGGCCGTGATTCAGTTCTCTCCTACTTTTGACGAGCAGCAAGCACCACTGGCAAACACAGATTCACTTCTCTGATGGGAAAAGGGTGAAATCATGTATGGATATACAAAAATATGTAGGGAATATACATAAATGAGGTGTACATACACTTGTAGATATAAGCACTACCTTTATTTCCTTTTCGAGTTCATCTTTTGTCCACTTCAAGCAGCAAAGAAACTTTTGATCCAAATGGCATAACCTTGGTTTTCCCAAACAAGGGGAGACTTGGCATCCAAAGTTTAGAAATGCAAACCCACTCCTAAAGTCACTTCCATGTCGGCTCCACCTGCCTCAAGCTTTGGCCACACAATGATGTTCTCCATGCTCTACTGTCAATAGTCTGTCCTAAAGCTGGGAGCACATTTTGAGACATTCTGTTCTCAGAACACTCAGTTCAACATCCCAAAATCTTCACGAGCTCAGTTGTTTCAAACAACTCATTTGATTTTCTTGACTTTTTAAGACAATCCAATCATTTGAGTTTTAGCAGTACCCACCCAAACTGCTTCATTGTGCAAGGGAGGACTCCTCCAAGGAGAGCTCCAAATGGGAGGTCAGCTCAGGACAACACCCTGGATGACTAAATGATGAGGGAACCAGACCTGCAGTCTCACACAGCCATCCCTTTCTTCCGGGATTAACCGTAGCATCTGAATTGATGCATTTCAATTTACTGGGCAGGAGAGAAAGCAGGAGCTTGGCTGGAAAGCCAACAATGCTGAGCAGTGAAATAGCACTTCACAGCTTTGCTTCAGCTCACTTGTGTCAGTCCTTTTTCTTAGCTCTCCCCAAGTTTCACAGTGCTGCAAATCTTTGTCCCCTCAGAAGTGTCAGGAAGCTCTTCCATTTACTGGAGCAATTGCATTCCTGTGCACTTAAGCTTTTTCTCAGCTTTTAGCAAGTACTTGCATCCAGCCATAAGAAAACACTGGTTTAAGATCTGCTAAATGAACTGGTCTAAAAAAAATCCAGTGCTAAATATTTTGCTGCAGTGTTTTAGATAATGAAATAATTACAGAGCACGGTCAATGATCAAAATCTGCTTCCTCCTCAGTTGGTTTTCTGGACAAAGTTCTACTCAGGTCCAGCGAAAAATAGGTCCCACTCCAAAACACGTAAAATTGTCCAAAAGCAACATCCAGTCACAGTGAATTGCTCTGCATCTTTCATGGCCAAGACACTCAACTTAGGGCAGAGGTAAAGATAAGAGAAGGAGCTTCTCCTGCCTGAAACTGCAACACATTTTTGGACTTGATCCAAGAAACTCTACTCTCAAATTTCAGGCATGCAGTGAAAGCCCTTATGTTTTCTAAGGAGTCTGGAGAAGCAGGACTTTTGGGAACTAGGAGGGACTTTGCTTTGAAGAATGCTGGAGGAGAATAGAACACCCAGTTTGCTTTTTTTTTACTGATGTACATTTGAATCCCCGACTCTTGCCAGGCTCTTTTTAGATCCCATCAATCAAATTAAGTAATTACACATGATGAGCCTGTGCCAGCAAAGGAGCTGCTGCTCAATGAGCTGCAGAACACCAGTGACCTGCAATGGCCTGAGCAATGCCTCTGCTCAGGGCTAATGAGCACAACAGATCCCTCTGGCCCCACAAATCCGTAAATGCAGGTAGTGCACGTTGTTAGCACATGCACAGATGTTCAAATCCCACTACAACAGTAGTAGGATTCCTCTAATTATGATTTTTGGGAAGCAGACCCAGGGGTGGGAGGAGATGAAAAGATGTGTGTGGTACACGTGGTGCCACCTTCCTCGTGCCTGAAGCTGGGAAGCAGGTGGGGATGGAGCTGGGCCACATCCTTACCACCAAAACACCCATCGGTGATGAAGGTGGACAATGAAATATTATTTCATGAAGGAACTATAAAGGCAACATCTGATCCCTACAGTGATATCAGGGACAAATAAGAAGGGAAAGCATTGCCCTTCTGCCTTATTATCAGGCTGTTTTAGGGGAGAACAGTCCATACAATTGTGGTCTTGTATGTCAATATTTCCATCACACTGAGAACATATTTTATATCTATCTCACTGCATCAATCTAGGTATCACTTTAAGAACAAAAACACTCTGCAAGTGGGTAGCTGGGGCTTATCCCTCAGAAATTTGGAGGCTTAGGAATAGAGGAAAACAGCTCTTTCAGAGGCAGACTCACAAAGCCTTTGTGAAATCCCGCTCTTGCCACAGCTGTTCCTAAATGTCCCAACCACTCATCTCCTCCAGGGCTGGAGGGTGACCAGGAATGCTTTGTTATGGCTGTGTGTACATACACATGATCCCTCCTACACAGTCACATATTCACCCTTCTAGGAAGATCAGAGAAAGGCAAAAAAGGAAATCAAAGCCTTGCACGCAGGGGAAAGATGATGACGTTTGTGGTGGGTATTACCCAGTAAAGGTAATTCTCCAGTCTTGGACTGGGCGAGCTCACTCAGAATGGGAGGTGTTTTCCTTTAAATTAATCTCAGAGATTTGATTCCATTATCTGGTTTCCTAGTTAAAGGGCAAGAGAGGCAAAACAGGGTGTGGGTAAAAGCTATGGCCGTATCCAGCTGCAGGAGAAAGCGACAGGGAAAAGGAACAGAAGGGATCTGCTTGAGTTTCTCTAAGGTATTAGGGTTGCATGTCAAACATGCAAGAAAGGGTAGATTTCCAGATTAAAACCAAATAAATCTGAAAAAGCACAGACTCCTCTGCTTTCAAGATGAAATCAATTATGGCACAAATAACAGAGAAAGGTGACAAATCCTCTAGGAGCAAACTTTTCCCACTAAGGAAGCCTTCAGGACAGAACAGCCCTGGAGCATGTCCTGAGGGCCAAGCACTCTCTCGACTGAGCATAGGAGCAGCACTCATCAGTGAGGAAGACTTTTGGAACCCAGGTCACCTCACTCAGAGGAGGAGGAGAAGCAACACTTGTGTTCCTGCAGAATGGCTCTCACTGCCCCTTTTCAAGGGTCTCTGCTGCCCTGTCAGGTGCCCAAGTGTCATTGTGCCTCCTCCTCTTTATCTGTCAAGTGGAGATAAAACACAAGTGGAGTTCCCTGCAGGAAACCTGAATGGAAATACCAGCTCAGTGCAAAGATGGAGACTGGTGGAGTGGCAAATAAGTTGGATACAACCAGCTCTTTCCCATAAACAGCAAGCAGAGAAAAACCCAAATAAAGCTGTAGGAAGAATGAGATCATTTCCACTTTTGAAATATTATTTAACATGAACATTTCCTTATGGGGATGGGCCCCATGCTCAGGGCCCTCACTCTGGAAGGATGGAAATTGCTGCCAAGTCCTGCTTCAAGGACTTGTCAGTGCTCTACAATTGCTTCTTAGAAAGGCAGGGCCCTTCCTCTTCTCTTGGCTGATCCCACCAATCCTGGCCACACATTGCTGTAGTTTTCCTAAGAATGCAGCCACAGGTGAGTTGGATAAACTAAGCTGCAAGAAAACGGAACACATTCCATTTGATTTTGGTGGAGATGGCTGTGGTGAGGCTAAATCATGATGCCTGGTACCTGATCTACAGTGACACACCAGGAGCACCCACTTTAAGGCTCACTCTAATTTCTCCCTCATTCCTTAATGCACCTCCTCTCATCCTACTCAGTGACTCTCCCAGCAGAGTTAACAGCTCAGCTATCCCTGACACAACCTCTAGTGGTGACTTGAGGTGGACAAATCTTCCTGCAAGATAAAACTCCTTGAAATTTCTGGTATTTGCCAATGATGCAAGTGCTGAAGTCATGAATATTGGGAGTTTCTAAATGCAGATGGTATATGCACAGAGGAAGGATGCTCTTGTGGCTACAACACAGGAAACTGCATTAGGGAACAGATGATCTGGATTCTATTTTATTACCCATGTGCAAAAACAAACCTCACAGAAAAAAAAGAAAAAAAATTTACTTAGGGTGTGCCTCAGTCACCCTACAAGGAAACAAACATCATCCCTGGAGCCAGCAGGTCGTGTTGGGAGGCTCAAGGAGCTCATGTGCACAAAGGACTGTGGTCTTAAGTATTAAAAAGTTAATAACTCATTCTGAAAATTCATTATTTAACCCCAAACATATGAGACAAGTGGCCCCTCTGTCACTGCACTTGTCTGACTGCAGACATTGGTCTGGATATTGTAGATTTAAAAGGAGAGGCAGGAAAAGCACCTGAGCTGGTTTTCACTGTTCCAAGGACAGGGTTGGAAACTAATCCTGATTTCAGAAATAGGAGGGAAAAGAGCAATAGGAATGACAATAATACACTCCAAGAGGCCAAGCTTGGTGACAACATTTCCAAGCTGAGCAGCCTCTTGTGATTCCAGCTGAAAGCATTCCTTGGAATGACTCCCCAGTCAATGTTTACACTGCTCTGCTGCTCATATGCAAATAACATTAATCAGCTGCCTTTTAAAGTACTGATAAACAGACAACCTTTGGAAAGTTTTACAGTTTCCCAATAGAGCCACACAATATCGGGAATGTAGTTTGTCACATTGAAATACAACACAGGGTAAGAGAAAATATGTCTCAGTTTCACAAATCACTAGGAAACAGCTGCTCTGCTCCATTCTCTCCACTTCTGAGCATATAAAGAGCACCAAAAATAAAGAGAAGGCAGTCTAATAATGTAGTTTTAGTGCAGAATCAAACACATTTACATCTGTGATTCCTCAGATGATTAATTATTGCTTCAACTGAGCCTTAAAAAACATTTTAACTGCACTCATTTACAAAAAGAAAACCAAGTGAAATCCCTTATTTCAGAAGTACCCCTGGCAGTTGGAAAAACTACCACTTTTTACTCCCCATTGATACTGAGCCCTACCTCCCTAGCCTAGATCCATAATAAAAATTTCATTATCCTCCCCAGATCTAAGATGAGAACACAGGGATGGAAGCAGGATCTGGAGGACAATCTGGTTTGAGTTTTGGTTTGGTTTTTCTTTTCTTTTTTGCATCCCCTCCAGTGAAATTTTGCAAAATAAATTATGGAAATTCCAGCAAATCCTGAAAGCACAGGGAAGCTGCTCTGCTGGAAGGTGTGCCCTCCCTCTTCCCAGCATGCCCAAAGCTGCAAAGGTCTCTTGGGGTTGCTAGCGAGCCTCAAGCTGCTTTCCTCTCCTCTGGGTTATTCCTCATGTTAATAATGCCAGAAAGGATCTTCATCTCCCCCAAGGAACTGGTGCTGCAAGCTTGATTCTGTTTCCCTGGCTCAGGGACCTTCCTCTCCCAGCCTTCAAGGAAATTAGGTTTTGCCCCTTTAAAGTATTTTCCACCCAGACCTCGAGGTACTTTGCAAAACTGAGACATAAAACACATGATCTTGGAAATGCAAGCAGGAAACTATATCACCCCTGACTGCCAAGGAAAGGAAATAAACCCAGACTCAGTCCTGGGAGGAGTTTGAAGGCATGTGAGCAAGGGAAGGACTCGACCAGAAATCCCTGACATGCAACAAGCATCTACAGCAGCCTGAAGGGAACAGGCTCCTTCCAAATCCACCCATTTAGTGGCAGGAATTTATCCAAGATAACACAGGATTGTAGGATCAGTGAGGTTGGGAAAGGCCTCCAAGATCAATGAGTCCAACCCTTGACCAAACATCACCTCATCAACTAACCCATGGCATTGAGTTCCAGTTGTTTCCTGAAGCCTTCCAGGGATGGGGATCCACAAATGCTGACACAGCACTCTCCACACACAGTTATGAAAAAAACAAGGACAACTTCAACCTGATTTCAGAAATAGGGAAAGTGAGGCACCACAAAACTAAGCAGGGCCACCAAAAAGAAATTAGAAGAACTAAAGTTCACTATGCAGCACCACGCCAGCACAAAGTGAAGTTGCCAAAAACCCGAAGGAAGAGCTGAGACACTGAATTGCAGCATTAACCCTGACTTTTACCTTGAGTTTAGTATTACAGTCAGATCAGGTCAGTGCTGGGCAGAGCTGCTTCTCTGGCAAAGCTTCACACGGATGCACATTGGAAAACTAAAGTACGTGCACTTAAGGAACATAAAAATGCTTTATGGAATCCTATTTTTAACACCAAATGGCACAATGAGCTATGGGAAAATCTAGAATTACAGCAGGAAATGGGAGAAAAAAATGCTCAGTTGACCTGAGCCCAAGGTTTTTCAGAGGTGCAACTGCAGAGGATCACAGGGAGCCCTGGGGCTCCTGCAGCTGCTCTCGGAGGAGCACATTCTTCACGCTCTTCTGGAGGAAAACAATGGAATCCTGACTGTGCTGTGGGCAAAACAAAAGGAGCTTGTGAATTCCCAAGTTTTTGCTTGCACCTGCAGGGGTGTTTTACTAAGGTGGAGCCAGGGGAACTTGCTATTGTTGAAATTTCACCTGCCTTAGGAAGCTGCCAGAAGTCACACAGCAGAGTTGGGATGGACATGGGAGGCAGCACAGCTGGGAGCCCACCTGGATCCGTATTTGTCTCCCTCTGTAGTCACCCTTGCAGAAGGTAGAAGCACACACCTCCTCCTGGTGCTTTTCCATCTCCACAGGATGGCTGGAATGGCAAACTGGCTTGGATGTGCAACTTTGAGGGGTAGGGAGATGAATCCTGCCTGGCAGCTGATACAATGCCAACCCTCCTGATGAGGACACCTGGAATTAGCCTTTGGATTTAGCAGTTTGCTTCTCCTGATCATCTCCAAAGCCTCTAACTCTTGGTCATGTCAGTAATAAGGTTTCTCAAGCATTTTTAGAGACCAAGGCTCAGCAAATATCAGTCCTGGAGCAAATGGGTTTCACTTCCACTTAAAATACATTCCAAAGGCCAAATGAAGCAAACAAAAGAGGTGGGATCCCTCTCCCCTCATCCCTGGGAACTGCACATTCCAGCAGAGAAGGACCAGGAAACTGTCTAACAGCTCCCACCGAACTTCAGACAGTTTGAATCCAACTGTGGCTCGAGCATCTTGTCATTTTTACAGCCTTTAACTCCGGGCACCTCAAAGACAGTAAAAATATTCTCCACACAAAGATCTGAAGCTCTCTCTATATAGTGTTTGCTAAAAATACTTTTTTGGAGACATCCTTTGCCAAATAAGTGCCAAAACTTCAAAGGCTGAATCCTGATGTGGAAGTATTTGTAATGCAGGTTGCTCTGTTTTTGGGGAGGCATGGCTGGCACTCAGAGATGACATCTTTCAGCTCCAAGACCTGGTCCAGGCAGTAAAACAATGAGTCAATGGATCTCAGTCCAGCTCTCAATAAATTGGGAACCACATCACAAAAGCATCTGTGAGAGTCACTTCCTTTGTTGATCCCTCTCTAAAGGCCAAGGCCTAAATAAGGTAGGGAAAAAGAGTTTTCCTCCCTCAAAATAGCACACTCCTTCCAAACACCCATTGCTTTTCCCCAGCACCTTTGGCAAAAGTATCCCAGTGCCTTTTGAGAAAACAGGAACTGATCTGGGTATTTCTTTAAGTAAAACATGTGACCCAACACTTTCTCAGCAGCAAAACCCAAGACCTGCCAACTCCCAACAAGGAGAGCAGCTCACAGGAATATCCCCATCCCACATTCCAACTACACTTCTTTCTGGAGCCAACAAGAATTCCAGAGCTCTGTAAGAAAATTGAGCACAGAAACAGAGGCTCACCTTGAACCAACAGCTTTGTTTCATCATGAGGTGTATTTGCCTTGTCTCTTGCCAGGAAAGGGGCACAAAGCAAGTGATGCAAATTTAGAAAAGTGAAAAACAACATTTGAAACTCTGCTTTAAGGAAACAGAGTCATTTTAGCCACACCAGTCACAAGCAGAGTTCAGGGCAGCAGCTTTGAAAAGCAAAAAATCAGGATATTAATTACTTTGAAGTTTGTTGCAATCTGAACACAATATTAAGGGACTGGTGCTGCTCAGTAAATGTAGAGCTGCTGAGCTGAGCAAAAAGATTGTGTTTCATTCAAAGATGAAAAGCCTTCAGAATTTTGGTGCTTTGTAAACAGCTGCTAAACTGTGAAGAACACAGGGTCAAATGTGCTCAGTACCTCAAAGAGCACCATATGTTTCAATATTGAAAGAGCACTTGTAAAAACATCCCAATACATTTATATCTTCTCTCTCTGGTTACCACTTCAAAAAACGTCCCAGGTATCCACAACAGAGGCTGAATTATCCTTCCTCAGCCCCTTCTCCCTCAGAATTGATGGAATTACACCACCAAACTCAATATGGGCAGTAGGTTTAGCAACAAAAGAGGCTTCCTGCTTAGAATCACCACTAAGGCACCAAAGGAAATGAAGAATTACAAGAAATTTATTTTCTCCACACATCAGTTGTTGGCAAATATTCATTTAGATGCCATTAACCTGGAAAGCCACTGGAATGCCTTCAGTGTAGCTTCCTTGTCTGAATTTTATTAAAAATCCTTCACTCATGGTGGAGCACAAACTACATTCCTGATCTACCCCAAGGAAGGGAAAGGAAAAAGCTCCTGTTTCCCTGCACATGAATGCTGGGAGCCCACTTTCCAAGTGCCTTCATCTTGTAAATCAGGTGCTTTGCTGACATGACCACCACCCTTGAACAGAAGGAAGCTGCACCCAAAGCACCCATCCAGATGTTCCAGACAGCAGTCTGGCCTTCCATCCAAGAAAAACACAGAGCTGAACCTTGCCAGGCAAGAGGAGGAGGGAAAACACTGTCAAGACCAGCTTTAAGTAGCTTCTACATGGAAAAAAAAAATTAAAAAGAACCCTAAGATGTTTTCACTTTTGTTGGTTTTCTTATTTTAAAAAGCAAAATAGTAGAACCAAAATTGTCACTCCAGTTCTTCTCTTGCAGGCCTCACTCCCTGAGCAGCACGAGCTCATCCCACACTGGGGGTCAGAATCTGAAACTGCAGTTGGACTTTAAGCAAAACTGAAATTGGCTTTTGAATTATTGCTGCTTGTTTGTCTTTATTAAAGTATAACAATTTCCCTCCAATTACTTCATAATTACTTCCTCTTTCGCTTCTGACTTTTCACTGATTTCAATCCTTTCAAATGCAGTGCTTTAAAACACCCCTGAAAAAAAATACATGTGTAGCTATGGAGGGTTGTTTTTATTTTCCTAAATATTGCTTTTGATTGCAAAGACTATTTCACAAAGCAGAATGTTATTTTGCTTATTCAAACAGGCAATTTCTTCTCTGTAGCCTCCCAAAAGCCAGAGTTTTGCATTTTCCCGAGGAAAAGGTGAAGGCAGCAGCATTTTTTGGCAGGTTTCAAGGAACCTCTTTGCTAGAGGTGTTGAGGAAAGTTCTCCTGTCAGCAGCCAGGCTGCAGCACAAGCTGTGAGCAGCAACTCCAGTCAGTGGTGGAGGTCAGCCTGTGTTCAGGCAGGAGAAATTCCCTCTCCCCTGCTTTTGGGGATATAATGCTCATCTCTTTTTGCTGACTGCTGAAAGGGATTTGTTCTTTCTTCTTTGATGTGCCACTACAAAAGTGGCTTAAAGGTCTGTGAGCAAAAGCAAACAGTTAACATGAATCAGGTGCCCTCTGGGATTAAATGGGGCTTAGAGGTATCCAAGCCTAAGACTGTGGAGTTATGAATGAAGCCCAGCTGCCAGGGGCAAGGCTTTCAGCCAGAGCTTGGAGCAGGGAACGTGGCAGGTTGTACTCAGATGTCTCCTGAAAAACCAAGAGGGAAGTTCCTTGAGGTCACCCTACAGTAACAGCAGCACCACCAGCACTGACTGAAGGAGCTGGGATTAGAGCTGAAATACATTGAATCCACTTGAATATCCACCAGTGGGGAGCCCAGCAGCATACCCGTGGTCTGAGATTGTCAGCACCCTCAGGGGGAGGGATCAGACCAGTCTGACCTTCGTTTCTCACTCCTCATCATGACCAAGCCCAGAGCAGGAGGTCTGGGAAGAGCAGGGGACACTTCATTCCTGTCACAAGAAACTTGGATACGAGTTCAGCTGCATCTCAGTCATACCCCAGGGGTAACCAACCCTCTGGGAATTAGCTGGTAGAGGTATTATAATCCTTCCATACATTGCTGCCATGCCAGCACAGCTGAAATCCAAGTTTTCATCCCAGACATTTTTTCTCTCAATATATTTGGAGACAACTTTGCACTTCCTTGTGCACCTGGGGCTCAGTGACTTCAGTGTGTTCCTTCCTCTGGAAGGAATGGATGGATGTTGCCTGTGAACACTGTTAATTACCAGAGCTGGTCAGAAACTGGTGCAAGTTGCACAAGAAGAAAAAAACTTAAAAACTTTTCCAATTTCTTCCAGTGTTTGCCAGCAAAGCTTGAAAGTCTAAAGCATTCCACTTAGTTCTTGGCCCTTTATCATTGGCTTATGGGAAAAAAAATGATGGGGAGAAAAGAGAGGAAAAAGATTTAATGAGGGGGAAAAAGGAATCCCCTTCTCTACTCCATCTTCCAAACCAAAACAGCTGGTTTATTTCTTTGCATCTCCTTCTCAAAATTGGATAATAAATTATAATAAATCCTTGTATTCTGCACTTTGAGTTTTTCAAATACTTCCCAGACAATCTCTGCTCTACAGCTTTTTACTTTTCTTATTGTCATTGTGCCTGAATTCAACCTGACTCAAGTTCTAGTTGGAAGGACTCACAGAATGAGCAGCTTGGAGAAGATTATTCCAGGAGTTCTTGACATAATTGGTTTAGGGGAGTTTTTTATAAATAATAGGGGAGAAAAAAAATCAAAGAAAAGTTTCTAATTGCTGCTTATGCAACTGAGAAGTGAGGTCATCAGATCCAGAGTACAAGTGGGATAAGATGCACATAATACATATTTCATAGGAGCTCTCCTTCTCTGTTAAATTAAACTCCCTGAAAAGATAAACAGGACAGAGCAGGGAAGGAATCTCCACACAATAATTAATCCTATGAGGATCCATCTCCTCAGCACTTCAGCATAAAATGATCATCTGTATTCTTTGCTCACAAGAAATATGAGAGCTGAATTCATGGAAAACTCCTCTTTTAATAAACTTTGTTTCCCTGCCCTTGCTCAGATGCCACCTATGGCTGAGAAGACCAAGGAAAGATTAATAGTAAGACTTTACAAGCAATTATATTTAAAATATAAAATATGGTTGGTTTGTTTATTTTTTTCACCCCAAACTTGAATATTTCCTTTCCTACAACATTCATGGAAACAGAGACACAGGCTGTAACTAGTTTCATGGAGGGAAGGAAATAAATTCTAAACTGTAAGCAGGCAGCTTAGTTTAATGAGAGAAATTTTCTTAAGCACAACAAAACTTCTGAGGGACAGAAGTGAAATATGGCAAGTTGGTCAAAGAACAGCAACTCACCAGCTCAGCCTGAGTCTTTATCACTTTAGAGGACTAACCAAGCACAAACAAACCCCATGACAAAGATTAATGACACCAGAAATAACAAAATTCCTTTCTTTCACCTGCTCTTGAAAGTCAGAGTTTGCTGCACTTCACTGCTTTCCAAGACACACAACTGCTGTGATCTGCACCACAAAGGACCTCACTTCAGAGAGTCATGGAAAGGTTTGGGATGGAAGGGACCTGCAAGATCATCCAGTTCCACCCCCCTGCCGTAGGCAGGGACACCTCCCACTATCCCAGGTTGCTCAGAGCCCCATCCAGCCTGACCTTGGACACTTCCAGGGATGGGGAAGTTTCTCCCTAATATCCAATCTAACCCTGCTCTGTCAGTGTGAAGCCATTCCCCCTTGTCCTGTCACTCCAGACCCTTGTCAATGGTCTCTCTCCATCTTTCCTGTGGGCTCCCTTCAGGTACTGCAAGGCCACAATTAGGTCACCCCAAAGCCTTCTCTTCTCCAGGCTGGACAATCCCAACTCTCTCAGCCTTTCCAAGCTACTTGCTGAGTCTGACCAAGTGTATTTGCCACCCAAATATCTGATAACTAGAGGCCGTGACTGCACCAAAGAGGAATGTGATTCCCAGCTGGCTCATACCTGGACCAGCCAAGTCTCTCACTGCCCAGTGTCCCACAGAGAACCTCTTGTGCAGAACACAAAATTCCCTTATAGCTCCAAGTATTACAGCTTGTTAAATTATACTTTTAAATATTTATAAACAGGTTTACATTTTCCCTACCCAATTTCAGAAAAATAACCTCAACAGATATTCCCAGATATTCCCCTAAATCCTTACCTTGTGATTGAATTTCTTCTCCATTCCTGCTCTGCCAAACACCAAGGAGCCAAGAACAGAGGAATCTAGTTATCTTTAACTTGGAGAAACAACAACTCTGCCTTTAAACAATGCAGTGCAATTCTTTTGGCTGCTATTAATACAAGCTTTCCTCTTCAAACAGGACTCAGCAGGCTAAAAATTAGTGACATTTTAAGTGGAACAATTCTTTCATCATCAGGCTGATATTTGGCTGCTGTTCTGGTTGCCTCCCTTATAAGGCACCAGCAAGAGGGAAGGGCAGGGAACACATTATGCAACTGCTCATTGTAAAAAATAATTAAAACTAATGTTAAGTGTCTGTAATAAGCACCTCTCCAATATACAAAGCAAGACAAAAGGAGTCTGATGCCAGTGGTCTGCCTGGCTAATTTTTAAACAGGGAATTTCTCCTGAAAGGGAAGGTTTCCCTCAGTTTTTGTGGGAAGAAAATGGCAAATTCCAAGTTCAGCTTTGAACAAGGGCAAGGGGGCTCTGTGGTGAGGTCTCTTGGCTGCCTTGTACAGCAGCTCCTGCAGACAAGGACATAGTGTTGGGATTTACCCACCAATTCAGCTGGAAGGAGGTTCTTCTTTCACCAGAGAAGCTGGAATATCAGTGGGGCTTCCTCCCCACAGAGCACACTCAGGAGTGCCCAGACTGGCAGGAAAAGGCCACACCTGTCCTTTGGGGGAGTTCCCAGAGATCCTGACAGAGCACCAGTGTCACCTCAGGACAAGCTGCCACCTCACTGTGCTGCACCAGAGTACAACTTTCTGGTAAAGGACCCACTTCAGTGAAGCTTTACAGGTGTTTGTCTGCCTGGTTTTGTTTTACTACAAGGAGGTTTAATTGCTAAAGCATCATTTTATAGACGCCCCAGCAGTGCCTTGCTTAATGTGACACTCAGTACTGTCAGAGAACTGTAAAGAGCTATCTTTATTATAAACAGTAAAAAAAAAAAAAAAAAAAAAGGCTTCTCCACCTTTTATCTGTTCAAAAGATAACAAAAGGGGGGTTTTGTTTCCCTTTCTGTGGAAGGGAACTTAAGGAATCCCAATGCCAAGATCTTTGCTAAGACTGGAGCTCCTCTACAGCATGTCAGTGATCACAGGCTCACACTCTGGAACACAAGAGACACAGCTAACATAAGCTGCAATCCAATAAACACTCCTCCTCTCCCATAGGGATCCAACTTATCCCTTTATTTCCTCCCTCCCATTCATTCTGCCACCTCTGATAAACCCCATCTGTTTGCACAACCTGGTCAGGTCAAACTCTTACTTCATACTGGCTGTTCCCTGTTCCTGAAAGGTGAAGAGTTGTGTCTTTTTTTTTACTGCTTCAGGACATTCTGGCTCTTGTGAAAGCCCGTAAACCATTTTACTCAACCACTGCTCCCTTTTACCAGTAAAAACATCAAATCAACTGTTCCTCAGACAATCAAAATCTCACCTAAGTTGTCCTGCAAAGCCACTTTATTACAATTCCAGGTCTCTGCTTCCTTCACATTCCAATCACTTGCAGCTCTCACAAAACCTTATGCCAGTGAACAAATTGCAAGTTTGTAGGTTTAAATATTAAAGACACACAGCACCAAGTTTGAACTGTAAATTGTGGAACCAGAATGTAAAACCTGATGCCTAAATTACTGAGTAATCAGAAAATCACACGCTTGAAGCATAAAGATTAATAATTCTTTCCTGACCCACTGTTTTCCTTTGCTTTTTTTTAATCTCTCCCAAGTATTAAGAGAGGTGCAAACCTTCCAAGATCACCTGATTTCACAAGTAAAGGACAGTATTAACTATGACAGCTGCCCATTTTAATGCTTCTCAAGTTGATCAAATTATTTATGACAAGGAAAGTAAGTTTTTCCCTGTAATTTTTTTACCCCTCTAGTTCCTGTTTTGTTTTCATGGTCCAAAAAAAAATACTGTGTTTGTTCCCCTTGCAGATGCAGGAGCATCTTCTGGGACTGCCAGGAGTTACTCTGTAGTTTCAGACCACAGAGCTGCAGGAATTCCTGTGCTAATCAAGTTAAGAATTCGACAACTAATTACTGATTCTTCAAGACAAAATGCCCCACCTTAAATACAGGTCATCCAAATTCACACCACGAGTTCATTAACCCTTCCCTGAGCTCATACCCCAGAATAAAAAGCTGTTATTTCATCATCAGACTTGGAAAAACCCTGCATGAACTCATCTTGAAGGATCAGGCTCCAGTTATCCATCAAACCCACAGCAAAGCAATTACAACTGGAGGCAGATCTGCTCTAAGTGCAGCTCTGGGCTGGAATGAGCAACAAGAGAAGCTGAAATTATTTTGTGGACAATTGCATGTTTGATTTATGTCAACTGCCATTACCCTAAGACACATAAAGCCTCTTTCTGGGGGACTAAAAGCAAAGCATTTACCATATAATATCAGCTTAGCAGGCTTTGTGCTGATGAATGCTGCATTCACAGCAGCAATCCTGGGCATTGCAATTTACCCTGCATCTCCTGGAACACAAATATCAAAGTTTATCATCTGGCTTCACGTTTTAACTAAGCCTCAGCTTGGAAATGTTGTCCTTCCCACCAAGTTTGTTGGAATAACCATGGACTGAGTGAAAGCTGAGTTTGCAGGGAGAAGACAAGAAGACAAACTCAAAGAGAGACAGAGGACAAAACAAAGCTCCTTGTGGTCACTCAAGAATTGAAGAGACAGCTCAAACTACACCCAAAATTTCTGTTCTCCTGGGAACATTCCCTCCTCCAAGAGCATAAAGTCCACTCCAAGTTAATGATGGGGCATTGGTTGGTGGGTTGCTGTTTTAAGAAAGAAGAAATAAAGAACAACACTCGTCCGCTGTAACTATTTGCCTCTGATTTCTATTTAGCAGAGTGGCTTGGGGGGGTTGTTTTCCCCTGAAACGTTCGAGAAATAAATATTTAATTTTAGTCTTTTTCAAAGCTCTCTTAAGCAATAACATTGAAACGAAAAGCTCATTTGTCAGAGCTCTGCAAAAGTAAGACTTTTCCTATCCAAGATACTTTGTAACCAAAGCAGGAAAACATGTAGCACCAAAGGGGAGAAAAAACCTGCATCAATTCCCTTCGATACAAGTAACAGTTCTCACATTCGTGGGGGGGTTGGCCGCTGCTCATCACCTCTCGGGTCAAATTAAGGCTGAAACTCTTTGGTCCTTAAAGCATAAGGAATGAAAAACAGGGGTTTGGGGGGGGTTGTTTTTTTTTTTTCAGGTTCCTATCTCTATTCAGACACCTTTTATAGACCAGGCACAACAAGGCAGCGAGATTGATTAGCGCTATAAACACTCCCAAGCGACACGGCTCTGCTTCAAGTGACTTTAAAAAGTCACTTATTGGAAAGGACGGTGACCGAAGGAATGGGCACAACCCGCTCTCCTCCAAAACAGCAGCAAACATCCTACGGGGAACTATTTTTATTTTAAAAACCCGGCTCCAGCAAGGCTCATTTCTCCCGGATTCCGGGAGGCGCGAGTGGGAACTCCGCGATTCCCACGCAATTAAACCCCAAACAAATCAAACCCGGGAGAGGTCTCACAGTTGAACC